>CM035806.1:165859370-166014370 GCA_020466095.1 Chlorops oryzae
GTTCCACATACACAGGGACACAGAGACATTGGAAATCCCACATCAAATGCTATCAATATAATCACCAGAGCTTGTGCCCACAAATTGCATTACTCACACTAGATAGAAAGCAGTTATGATAACAATGATATATATACCTACACATTTATGTTTCAACGAGAGAATTTACAGTGAAATCCCGCACTTGCGGACCCTTGATAGTTCGGTCATTTTCGTCCAGCGATTTTACAAGCTAGAGATCGATTTTTACTATGTACATTATGTATTATATATTACGTTTATGTACATTATTATGTTAAAACAAATCATCCGAAATACACAGAGCGAAATTAACCATGATTTTTTTTAAAAGGGCGCATTGTTATTCACAGTCCTTTTGATTTTCGAGCAGAACGAAAATTTCAAAAGAAAAATGGTTGAGTCAAAAACATTTTTTGGTTGATTTGAAAAGAAAAATTTTTAATTACATTTCTTTTCGTTGTGTATAATTCTCATTTGGTTTATAAAATATAACATATAAAATATTTATTCATCTTAGAACTTTTTAAGCATTGCGAAAGCAGTCACACAACAACGGAGTGACAAAATCGGATGAAGTCCGTCCGATGGCTATTTTTGGGGTTATGTTCAGCAGAGACCAATTTGCTTTGAACGTTAAATAAATTTGTTTTGACATTTCTTCCTTTATAGGTATTTAAAAAAATTTTTTTTTATTTTAAAAATTATCTTGTCATTCCAATTATGTCTGTGGTCAGTTCAACAATTTAAATTTAAATCCATTTTATTTCAATCTGAAATTTGGTTGATTCAAAAGAAAAATCTTTATTTTTTCCAGCAAGAAAAATTGTTAAAATTAAAGATATTCCTTGTTGAAGCCGTTTTGTATGTTTTTCCTTTTGATTTAACCAGTTTTCTGTTTGATATTTTTTCTCTGTGTAGGTACTTGCTTCTTTCGTCCGTATGATCGATAATGAGGATGTCCGGTGATGAGAGACTTCACTGTAGACATATACAATGAGTTGAATTTCGGTAACACAACTCTTGCCATTTCTAGGTAATCTTATCTCTAGCAAAATCAAAACAAATTGCGGCTCATTCTCTCATATCAATATGGGAAATATTTTCACATGCACATATTCTGCATGGATTCCAAAAATATCCCAAACAGAAGCGAATCGAAAAGTCTTAAAAAAAATATTTTAAAAAAATCGATTGGCTTGCAATGAGAGTAATCGAGCCACCATTTATTTTTAATTAACTGGATTTTTCTTGCTTTCACTCTCCCTCGATCTGTCGCTTTCGTTTATTGAGTTCAGAAATGCGGGTAGAACTATTTGCAAAAGTACGAAACGGATGCGGGAAGAAATTGCACAAATATGAGCAACGGTAAAGCGATTGAATGGAGCTTGAAAAATGTAGTATGTGAATTGTTCGAGTGGATTCCAGAACTAATTTTTAGTAATTACGCTTCTTACTTTCAGATTCCATAAAGCATCTCTTTATATATTTTCTTTTTCGGTTGAAAAATTTCGAAAATATCCTTACGTACTTAGATGTGACTGTAATAAGACAACCTGAATTTTTTGACATAATGTTTACCTCCATACCAAATCTTAATGAGAAGAGCCTCCAGAGATTCCACATGCCTGAGCATTTTTCAGGCTAATATTCATTTAATATTTGGGTGATTTTTAAAGCAGGCCACACCCACTTTTAACTCCGGAACATTATTTTTAAGTACTGACATATTTATATGTGTGCAATGGCACCAATGTTACCAATGATCTCAGTTAAGAAATTCTTCAAACCTACTAATAACAAGTAAGGGTGTTATAGTCATGCGAGCCTGACAATAAAATACCCGACACAGACACAAATGTTCAAATAATTTTTAATATCAAGAGGTGTTTAAGGCCATTAGGGGCCGCATATATCGACTTTTGTTAAATTTCTTTATGAAAACCGCCCCTTTGCCACGCCCACTTTTCCAATTCTTTTGAATTCTAATCGGAGACTTAAATAAAAGATCAAATTCTAAATTTCATTGAAAAGTTTTTCGAAAAAGTCCGATTTTGGGTCAGTTTTGGGATTTTTGTGACATACCCTAGTACTGGAGGTACCCTTAATAATGGACCGATCAAGGAAATTTTTGGAGAGGACTTTTATGGCTACAAAGGAAGCATAAGTGCCAAATTTCGTTCAAGTCCCATTCGAATTTCGGATGTAGGAGGCAATTTTCGAAAAACGCCCTTCGGCCACGCCCACTTTCAATTTTTGGATATTGAATAACTTCGCTTTAAATATGTTCAACTATCAAATTTCATCAAAATATCTAGAAAAACTCCGGTTTAGAGCAGTTTTTGTGATTTTCATAACAGACCCTAGTACTGGAGGTACCCTTAAAAATGGTCCAATCAGGTCCATTCTCGAACTTGTTCTTACTCATGTCCCCGTGAGCACGTATATCAAATTTTGTCAGGATAGCTCAACTCCTTCGATAAGATAACTGTATACAGACAGACGGACAGACGGACATGTCTAAATCGAATCTCCTGGTGACGCTGATCATTTCTATATATATAATATTATGGTCTATCTCGACTGGTTCTGGGTGTTACACACAACCACACAAACGCAATATACCCTCGACACAGAGTGTGTCGGGTATTAAAATGCAGTCAAACCTCTTTAAGTCGTATTACCATTGCCCGCAAAAAAGGACTACGACTAATGAAGAATTCGAGTTATATAAATCAGTTCGAGTAAAGGAAGTTTGTCTGTATGTTTATACCAGCGGAGATTAAATATTGCTATTACAACATTACAACATCAAGCGTAAATAAATTAAATTTCCCCTTCAAAAAATAAAACTCGTTCGAGCATATTCCATATTTATCAACCACATATAAATTGGTTCTCACTCTATTTAAATTTTTAATGAATTTAATCAATTTCCAATGAAATTACCTTTCAATATCGAATTACAATCGTGGCAACAGATAAGTAGGTCTGAAATGTGTTGTTGCGAGAAAAAAAACCCCCCGCCCCGAAGCACACATAAAACTTTATGTCTGCGAACACTCAAGTCCATATGGGATCGGATATCCTGCCACACGGCTGAGCTTCAAGTCAGTGAATTTTCTCGTATGTGGATTGGAGCACGACCAGAGCGTGGGAGTAAACTAGGCAGGACCTTTTTAGGGAATGTTCACTCTTAAGAGAATTCACTGTAGGTACTCAATGGGTCCACTCAACAGACTCAACTGTTGTGCAACTGTTGAATTTTACTCAATAGTTTCACAACAGTTGCGGCTGCTGAATATACCCATTGAGTACCTACAATGAATTCTCTTAAGAGTGAACATTCTCTAAAAAAGATTTTCTTCTTTCTTTCGATCCGGCGGTTATGAGAGAGAGGGAGAGCGAGAGAGAGAGAGAGAGAGAGAGAGAGAGAGAGAGAGAGAGAGAGAGAGAGAGAGAGAGGGAAAAACAAAATTTCACTACCAATATTGAATTTCGTTGAATAATTTCGAAGCGTGCAAGTTCGCGTGGACCCCCACACGGAATACCTCCATTCAAATTGATTTATGGATTTCTTCTAATGGAGCAATTGCAAACCGCATCTGTCGTGATGTTCCGGTTTCAAATGCATTCAACTAAAACAAGTTTTATTAAAATAAATTAATGCTTAAAAAAAAAAACAAAAAATTATTGATAATAATTTGCATTCGATGGGAATATCTACATATGTATGTATGTATGTTTGTATGTATATGTATCTATGTAGCTGTGCTAGAATTACGCGACGAAATTGAATAAAACAACAAACGTAGGAAGCAAAAAGTTCTATTGGTGGAGAGGTTCGAAACTATGAAAAGCATTTTTAATGAGCAGAAAATATCGCTCATTATTCTTAACAAGGCATTTGAATTGTGTATACAGTGAACTCTCCACAGAACGAACGAAGTAATTAAAAGCAGCCCACTTCAAGTTAACGAATTGTATGAGTTTTCCAACGTCCAGTATTTTTGATCAAATATTCTATTTTATCAGTGGGTACCAGGGAAGTCAACCGGGTGGAAAGTTTGCCCGGTTCGGTTTGGCGGTTCGAACCGTGTTTGAACTTTTGGATTGGTTCGTCCAATCGGTTTGTCTACTTCTTTGAACCGTGGTTTCGGTTCGGGAATTTTTCACACTGAAAAAAATTGTTAACACGTGTTCCCACTTCTAACGCATTTTTTGTACCATTTAGGGTTAAAAAGTTAGTGGTGGTTACTTTTCTCATATTAGAGATGGTATCGATACTAATTTCATAAGAATATCGACTTCGATTTTTTTTTATTTTTGGCCTATGGGAGCGACCACTGTGCATGGTTGCAGGCCAAAATGAAACCCAGAACCTTTACAAAAAGGGGTTCGGTTCAAACATTTGTAAAAAAAACTCCGGTTCGGTTAATGGCAGTGCTCGGACTTCTACCACTTAAGTGGTAGATCTACCACTATTTTCACTTTCTACCACTTCTACCACGCTAGGACCAAATCTACCACTTTTTTTTTTACTTTTTATGCCTTTGTTTTATTTATTTTATGATCATTTCGAATAATTGAGAGCATAAAAAATGTGCTTCAATGTTGTGTTATTTAAAAATATGTTGGCTGCTTCCTATTGTCAAGCAGGGATCGGCACTAATAATATTTTCATCAATATTATCATGACTGATTACGGATTGATCAAGAAATATCATTTTTTTATTTTTGATTACTGAATAAAAAAAAATAAAAATTGAAAATTTAAAATTCCCAAATAATGAACAATCCGTATTTTAGATTCTAAAAATTTGATTGATTCTATGAAAATATTTACAAATTTAAAAATGTGATTTTTTTTAAAATCCGAAATTTATTTTTTGCCGATCCCTGTTGTCAAGTATGTTGCCAAGAATGGCAGTATTGTTACTTAACGACATCCAATAAATATTGACACATTTTTTATAATAAGAGAAAATACCCAAAAACATGTAAGTTTCCCAATTTTCTACATGATCAGATGTGATAAATTGTATTACTATTTAAAAAAAATTTTAATCTACTACTTTTTATATAAATCTACCACTTCTTCTTTAAAAATCTACCACCTTTTAAAATTTTCAAGTCCGAGCACTGGTTAATTGTTCGGTTCATCAGCAGATAAAAGCGGTTTTCCGATTCAAAACCGGTTCGGTTCAAATCCGGTTCGGTTCAAAACCGGTTCGGTTCAAACCCGGTTCGGTTCAAATCCCGTTTCGGTTCAAACCCGGTTCGGTTCAAAACCGGTTCGGTTCAAACCCGGTTCGGTTCAAATCCCGTTTCGGTTCAAACCCGGTTCGGTTCAAACCCGGTTCGGTTCAAACCCGTTTCGGTTCAAACCCGGTTCGGTTCAAACCCGGTTCGGTTCAAACCCGGTTCGGTTCAAACCCGGTTCGGTTCAAACCCGGTTCGGTTCAAACCCGGTTCGGTTCAAAACTGGTTCACGTCCCTGGTTCTAAGATGAATACATATCTTATATGTCCTATTTTATAAACCAAATGAGAATTATACCGAACGTATAGAAATGTAATTAAACATATTTACTACTTTCAAATCAACCAAAAAATGTTGTTGACTCAACCATTTTGCTTTTGAAATTTTCGTTCTGCTCGAAAATCAAAAGGACTGTGAATAACAATGTGCCCTTTCAAAAAAAAAAATGCATGGTTAAGTTCGCTCAGTGTAGTTATGATTAAAGTTAAATCCCTTAATGGAGGAACACCGATGATGCGGCATTTCTTCTAATTTCAACTAAAAAAAAAATTGATTCAAGTTTTAAGGAAGAACTGCTTTTATAAGATTCAGCTTATTATGCAGGGTTTTCGCTGGGGCGCAGTAGAGTAAATGGTTAGTTAAAAGTTGGCATTTCTTTAATTTAAACAATCTGTCGCAAAATTTATACATTAAAGATTTTTTTTTAATTATTTTTTGTCTCAATTTCAAAGGTTTATTTTATTTACTTTAATTCAAATATAACAAAATATTTCCCTCACGTTCGGCTTGTGCCTCTGAAGCGGTCTGTGCGCTGCCAATATCAACAGTCGAACAGGCGAACACCATCCTAAGTGCAAATAATGCAATATACACCGTTGTTACCTGTTAAATCAACAGTTGAGAGCTCACGGTTTACTGCTTTTATTAACTCATCGAAACTATTCACGCAACACTGGCTCGACATCGGCATCGGCATGGCCGAACTTCGGTAAAGTTTGCACATAACAAACAAGAAAGTGTTTACTTTTCCCTCAATGTATGTGAACTTTGCAATTTCAATTTCAATTTCGATTTCAATTTCGATTTCGATTTCATTTTGGAAAAGGATACGAGTTTATAACATTTCGGACCGGAGATCATTTCATAACTTCCGAAGCTCAAATCGTTTTGCCATTTATTTCGTTTTTCTATTTTTCTTATTATTAACTTTTTAATGGAATTCATTGAGAGCCCCATCGACATGAATTCACTTTAAAATGGTTCAGTTACGCTCAATCGTCAATTGACTGTCATGGGTGTTTTGATGGTTCAATCAATTCACCCGATTACCCTCGAACAAACTACTTATTGTAGGTGAAAGTAAAAAAGGACAAACTTTTGACGGCGCCGTTGTTCGCCGGGAACTTTTTAACTTCGCTTTTTCGACTCGTGTCTGGGAAATTCCGTCCACCAAATGAATCTAAATGTGGTCTTTGAATAGCGCTACTTAAAGGGGCGATACATATGTCAAGGGTATATACCGTTTGTGCGTACGTGAGTTACGTAGAAGTAGACCATGAAGTGTATGTAGAGAAAAACAAGTCGTGACTCTACTTCTTGTATGCATTTTTCTTATCGAACGACTTAAGCTATCTTCCCAAAACTCGTAATGCGTATTGTCGGAGACATGAGTAAAAACAAGTTCGAGAATGGACCCGATCGGACCATTTTAATGGGTCTGTTGTATCCCTGAGATACACATTTCAGAATTGAAAAAAGTTCTGCATAATATGTCGAATGGCCCTGGACGTTCGCACAAACACAATACACCCTCGACACAATCTTCTTCATCTTCTTGCGAGTTTAACTATCCCGGTCTACCCGGGGTCCGCAAAACGCGACCAGTTCCTCCATTTTGTTCTGTCGGTTGCATCATCCGAGGTAAGTCCTACAGCCTCTAGGTCCCATTTTATTGTGTCCATCCAGCGCTGTTGCGGACGCCCCCGTTTTCTGCAACCTTGAATTTCCAGTGCGTAGTAGCCTTTCTTTGCCAAAGTCTCCTCATTTGCTCTCAGGACGTGTCCATACCAGCGTAGCCTTGCTTCTCGCATTTTCCCAATAATTGGCGCAACTCCATAGCGTCTACGGATGTCTACGTTTGGAACATGATCAAGACGAGTGAGTCCGGATATCCAGCGAAGCATCTTTGTTTCCGTACCCCCCTCGACACAATGTTCGGGGTATAAAAATGAGCGTGCAACACAGCCACAACCACGACGTTAAAATGACAAATTTTCATAACAGAAGTAGATTTTGGACATGGCATGCATGTACACTGAGCGAATTTAACCATGATTTTTTTTTTTTAAATGGCGCATTGTTATTCACAGTCCTTTTGATTTTCGAGCAGAACGAAAATTTCAAAAGAAATTTGGTTGATTAAATTTTTTTTTAATTCGGTATAATTCTCATTTGGTTTATAAAATTGGACATATAAGATATTTATTCATCTTAGAACTTTTTAAGCATTGCGAAAGCAGTCACACGACAACAGAGTGACAAAATTGGATGAAGTCCATCCGATGGCTGTTTTTGGGGTTATGTTCAGCAGAGGACTCTGTGGCCATTTGCTTGGAACGTTAAGTTAATTTGTTTTGACATTTCTTCTCTTATGGGTATTTTAGAATTTTTTTTAATTTTTTTAATTATCTTGTCATTTCAATTATGTCCGTGGTTAGTTTAACAATTTAAATTTAAATCCATTTTTGAAAATTATCATGTCATTTCAATCCTGATAATATGGTTGATTCAAAAGAAAAATTTTATTTTTTCCAACAAGAAAAATTGTTAAAATTAAAAATATTCCTTGTTGAAGCCGTTTTGTATGTTTTTCCTTTTGATTTAACCAGTTTTCTGTTTGATTTTTTTCTCTGTGTATGTACATACCTATGTATGAGGCGTTCTATGCATTTGGGTAAAATTAAATCCACAAAATCAATCAAAAATGAAGGCAGCTTTAACGAAAGACGAGAACTGCCTGAAACGACAATATGTCTTAAGGCAACATAGACACAGAGAGAGAAAGACAGAAGAGAGAGAGAGAGAGAGAGAGAGAGAGAGAGAGAGAGAGAGAGAGAGAGATAGGCGGACGAATTGGGTTTGTCTAAACCGAAGCAAAGCTGACGCTAATTTGAAGGAATAAGTTCGTTGCCCAAAACTTAACAATCCGAGTCACCAGATGCCACCAACCTCGAACATTTATCGTGCCCATGAATGAGGGAGTCTCGACTCGACTGGTCCAACATAGTACGCATGCATGTGTTTTAAGAGAAAATGCTGCAATCCGTTTAAACGATGTTTTCATCCTGAGAGCATGGAAATGAATCCCGGCGGCTTAAAATCATTTAACTTGGGCCACCGACCGACCGACAGGCCGACCGACCAGCAAACCAATTTTCCAATTCGAATGTGATTTGTCAAAGCCACATTTTCCAAATGCTAAAACTTGGGTAAAAGTTTGTCATAGAAGCAGAAGCTTTTAGCATGTCTTTTCATCACGATGACGTCTTCTTGGAATCGCGCTTGATTACGAAAAACATTCAAAATGGAAACACAAAAAGTGAAGCTACGGAAAACTTATTAAAAAAACAAAATTTCAAGAATACCAAAGCTTTTTATACTTTTAAATAGTTTTTGTTTTCGTTAGTACCCGACGCAATATCTTCGAAATTTGGTTTGCGGGTATGCGCGGGAACATGAGTAAGGACGAGATCGGAGCATTTTTAAGGGTACCTCCAGTACTAGGGTCTGTTATGAAAATGATAAATGCTCTAAAATCTAATTCTTCAACATTTTTTCAAGATTTAAGCTCTTATTTAGGCCGTCGATTAAGTTTCTTAAGATTGGAAAAGTGGGAACCCCAGTTTGCACGGATTAGTTACGTAAACTTATACTTGAAACACCTTACCTTGGTCGGGCTGCTTACAAAGGGTCTTGAAATAGTACCATGAGTTATATGTAACATGATGGCTTGCTGGTATAATGTAGTTTACCTAATTTTTAAATAATCTTTAAAACGTCTTGCGGAAGTAGTGGCCCGCAGAAATGGTCTGGTTTGGTTAGGTTAAGATGGGCTGCCCCTAGGGCTCGCTTAGACCAGGTAGGTCCATTGTGATACCCAATCTCTTTTTAGAGATAGGTACATGCGTATTTTTCGGACATCTATTTTTTAAACCATTTAGCGCTTTCGATGATGATAGGTACACTCAACGGGTCGATAAAACCAACAGAAAGTGAGTTAAGAAAATAACCCCCTTAAAAAAATTTTCCTTTGCCTCACAAGGAGCCGGACAATGAAGGGGTAGGTATTGAGGAGTTTCTTCCTCCTCCTCGTCCTGGCAGCTTTTACAAAAATCGAAGGCTGTCGCTCCCAATCTTCTCGCGTGAGGGCCAATCAAGCAGTGTCCAGTCAGTACCCCAACTAGTACCGAGAGGCGGCATTTAGACAGCTTTAGGAGCTCCTCTGTTCTTCTCAGACTTACAAGTACTCATATTCTCCCACCCATTCTGGAAGGATTTGTTTGCCAATTGGTCAATTATAAGACGGCAAGTAGCAAAAGGCATGTCAGCAGGCTCCATACAAATGATCTGACAATCAATTTTTGATAATATTCTTAAGATAATATTTAAATATGAGCGTTTTTACTTTACTGGACGCATATATGTTTGTATTACCAGGTCAGTAGAGAGGAGGGTGGAAAATGGGAATTTTCCCCCGGGCCCGGGCTTTCTGAAGGGGCCCACAATTGGCAAGGGATTTTGTTTTTTTTTTTTTTTTTTGCTCGCACATTTCTGTGAGGACCCCGGAAAAAAATCCCCCGGGCCCCAAATATCTCTCTTCGGGCCTGTGTATTACTGTGACATAATTTACTCCCAGCCGGAACTGTTTGCGGGAGGTTCTCGAAAACGTGCATATCACAACCCAGCGGGAAATGTCCCGCGGACATCCCCGATGATGTCCTAGTGACTTCGGAGCCGGAATGCATGCAATTTCCGGTGACACTTTGTATGACATTTACACAGGAGCTGACATGGACTTCAGCGGTGACATTATCACCGGAAGATTAGAAAATGTCACTGGTCATGCTAGGGTGTGCGATGGCGAAAAAAGCATTTGATAGCAGCGAACATTGCTCTCTTTTCTCTCTAAATGTCAATTAATAGAAAACCAGTTCGATAACTTCTCTTCTTTGCCCTCTCTTTGAATATTTCGAAAATTTTTAGAAATCTATTTTTAACAATTTTTGTTCGCCTCAGCCAGGGATCGAACCCGCGATCTTCGGATTCTGAGTCGAGCACTCATCCACTACGCCACATCATGCTAACGCTGAACTGACGCTAAAACCTTATTTAAATTTTCAGTAGCCAATGAGAGTCAAGCACACGAACAGCATCCCTCCACGATGACATGTCCTCCAAGATGTCATGCATGACAATGTCACCTATATGTCATCGATGACATCATTGGTGACTTTGTCATGCAGGAGATAATTTTCCGCTGGGAAAGTATGATGTGCACAGCACGCTGCTAATATGTATACGGGACCTGTCTACTTTTCCTAATACATGTCCTAGGATGTGCCGTGGTGTGAAAACTGGGTTCAATGTGTATAGCATTCGTATATTGGTATAATGACAAATACCGGCCTCGCTCGATTCGTTCCATACACAAACTATATACCGGTTACATGGCATAGAACACAACTTGCGAAAGAATTTTTTGTTTTTTTTTTTTGTCCAATATCGACCTATCTACTTCTTCATACACTTCGTGCCCTTGCACCGAAACACCCGGCTGAGAGCTGTTAATGCGGGTCTCAATTAGAGAAAAAACTTTTCTGATGACCGTTTATCTTTTTCTTTCAACGAATCATACCATTCCTTTTCATTGAATTTCAAAGCAAAAGCAAATGAACAGGAATTAATGCGATAAGAAAAAAAGGGGCAACTATATAACATAGAAAACAGAAAACCGAAAACAGAAAACAGACCAACAAAAAAAAAAAAAAACATGTGGGAATATTCGGTTCGTACTTCGTAAGAATGTGGATGCTTGCCAATAAAACTTTGAATTTGATTAAAACATACCAAAATATCGCATTATCTGGCGCGCACCTCACGCTGAAGCTGTATCTGAATCTCGAGCTGAAGCTGAAGCTGAAGAAGCAGCGGAGGGCTCCCATTTTGTTGTTGTGTTTCCTGATTTCCGGAGATGTGTTGTTCTATGCCAATGATACTGTGGCGAATCAGGCCGAGTGCGCTCCTTAGTTAATGACCTCGTTTGGGCGTTCGTGAATCTATGTCGCCGCTGCCAGTGCCAGTGCCGGTGCCGGTGCCAATGCCGCCGCTGCTAGCAAAACTGGGACTCTAAACCACTTTCATCGAATAATGAAGTTCGCCACGAACTTTGTTCGAATTAAATTTGTGATTGCTCTCTTTTGTCGTTTTTGTTTTTTGTTTTTGCTTTTTGTTTTTGTTTTTTTTTGTTGTGCTTCTGTTTTTTCCCCTGTTGTTGTTGATGATGGTTGTTTTTTGTTTTGTTGTGGTGTTGCAATTTCTATTAGATTTTCGTTGTTATTGCTGATGGTTTTTTTTCTTTCTTTGCTTTCGATTCGGTTTTTCTATTTCACGTGTGCTATTATTTTTTGTTTTATTGTTTCTGTTGTTGTTGTGTTCTTTGTTGTTTTTGTTGTTGTTTCTGTTGGTGTAACGTCGTTATCGTTATCGTTGCCGCTGTCGTTGTCATTGTTTTTTGAGTTAGCGCCTAATTTCATTTCGACTTGTTTTCTACATTCGATAGCTACAATGAACGATGCTAATTAGAAAATATCCAATTAAAACTTAATCGGACACTTGGAAGAAATTTCAGGTTTTTTTTTTTTTTTTTTTTTTTTTTTTTTTCAGATGGTGGCTGATTTAAGTTGAGTTCTTATTCTCTCAGTATTTATTTTTTTCCTTAGTTCTTTTGCTGTTTTGTTATTTAATGTTTACTTTTGATTTTTATTGAGTCTAAGTTTTGTTTTCTCAGCGCATACGGTCTTTTATAAAAGCGATGAATGTTTCTTTCTATCGTTGTTCATAATTGTGTTTGTATTTATTTTGTTTTGTTTTGTTTTGCTTTGTTTGGGTTTCCTTCTGCTTGAATGGTAATTGACTTGATCGTTGAAGCTTGATCGTCAGCTGTTTGTATGCGAAGATAGTGCTTTATAAGACTCAAGTTCAAATATTTTACCGCCAACATTTAACCTCATTAACATGCATATGTGCCAGCATTGCCAGAAGACTTTTCAATGCAAAGAGGTAGTTTTTTTTTTGCCTAAATTGCCCAATAAGAAATTGCTGACAAACTTTGATAGAATTTTGTGAGGAAAAAGTTCAGGCTGTCCAAAAAAAAAAACCCTTCTGTCCCTTTCAAAATATATTAATGACTACTAGAGTTGTAAAATATTGTTACTATTCGGTAAAAAGTAACGATTACTGTAGTCAGTAATCAATAACGTCTCGTTTCTGATGGGGGTATCTCGTTACTAGTACTTTTTTTGCACACATGCCAGGTATAATAATAATGGGTCCGCAAAACAGTATGGTAGTAGAGTGAATTGAGTTGATATTCGATTACTAACTACTGAATGAAGAGTCAAAGAGCATGAGAGAGTTTTGATTACTTTATCAACCTTGAGTTATTCAATTAATGAATGAACAATCTATGCAAACACACTACCTGTTAATTACCAGGAGATTTAACTAATAGCGCTAACTATACTTTTTGGTAGTCAATATGAAAAAGATTCTATTAGATCCTTAAGGGCAGTGTGAAAAAAACTACCTGAAACAAATGTACGTGTAAGAATTTATCCTTTTCTTTCATATGAACACTCGCATATGTTTTGACATACAGTTGTCTTGCTTTTTCATGGTAGGCATACTGACTGTTTCACGAGTGAAATACCGAATACTATTAACAACAAAATTCGTTAGACATCACGTATATATCAGTAGTATTATCAGGCAGCCTTTTAGGTAGGTGTATGGAAAGCCTCACGGAAAAACCCCTTAGGCATTCCTTTGAAAAGTGGTATCACTTTTTGGCCACCCTACCTAACGGTAGAATATTTTACGGCTAGCGTCAAAATAAAGTAATGCTGTGAAAAAAAAGATAAAATTCTGTAAAGAGCTGAAAGTCAAAAAAAAATTCTTTCGACTTAACAATTTTTATTCCATAGTGATGCTTCATGTAGTCCAAAAAAAAATTCTTAACAAGTAGTCGGTATTATAGCATGAAAAAACTTTACTTTCGCATAGCAAAAAGCCGCTTACATCAGCCGTCTCTTTTACGCATACGTAATTTAACAAAGGCATTTATCCTAGTCGCTCTCACTCATATCATACCCTAAACTTTTTATTTTATTTGTATTAGTGTTTATAAAAATTTTTTCAACTGTATTAGTGTTTCGGGTAGGCATGTCTTGCAGGGATATTTAGAAAAATAGAACGAGTACTTTGTAACGAGTAATTAGTAATGATTACTTCAGCAAAAAATAACGAATACATTCGAGTAGTGTAAATTTTTAGCATTTTTACAGCTCTAGTACCTACGTATCGATTTGCCGCCCAGAGCAATCTTAACGGATTGCCTGAGTACTGAGTCAAATTTCCGGTTTTCGTTTTTGTAGTTAAAGAACCATTTGTTTTGCAATTCATACCCACGAAGGATGCACAGTAAGGTGGATCGTTTTGTTCGACAAAAAAAAAAAAAATGAATTGAAAATTGCCCTAGTGAAATAAGATTCTACAATTTTTTTTGGGGAAAGATTTTTTTCGTCAAGTAATCGTTACTTAGTACTCGTTACTAAGTACTCATTATATTTTTTCAAATATTGTTCACGAACGAATGACGGTTGCATGAATAACTCAATGTTGATAAAGTAATCAAAAATCTCTCATGCTCTTTGAATCTTCACCCAGTATTTAGTAACCAAATATCAACTCAACTCACTCTATTACCATAAACTGTTTTGCGGACCCATTCTTTTAGTACTTAATTACTCCGGAAACCATCAACTGGCATGTTAGCAAAAAAAGCACTACTAGTAACGAGATACCCCCATCAGTAACGAGACGTTATTGATTACTGACTACGAGTAGTCGTTACTTTTTACCGAATAGTAATGATATTTTACAGCTCTAGTAGGTACTTCAGATACGGTGAGAATTCACTATCTCACAAATCCTGTACAAATGTCATAGAAAATATCCTATAAAATCGCATGCGTTCCGGCTCCAATGTCACCCTGACTTCATCGATGATCTCAGGGGGATATTTTGTCGCTGGGACCGCTCTAAATTGAACAATTTTAACCCTTTCCGCACGGAAAACTTTCTCTTTTTTTTTTTACTTAAATTCTTATTAAATGATTATGATTTCATAGTTTCACATTTAAAAACCCAAGGTTAGGCATTCCCAATATGTTCGAAAGCTGACCCCCAGATAGATTCTAAACAGAAATATTCTTCTCCGTCCCTCTAAAACGAACCGAGTGGGGGCATTCCCCACATTTTCCGAAGTTTTTATTTATCGAATCGAAAAGGGAATTACGGAAAGTGATTTACCTGAAAAATTTGAATTAAAGATAAATTTCCGAATTTTTTTCGTCTAAGGTTTCATTTCATTTCATTGCCATTCTATGCGGTGGATTCCTTTTTCGTTTTCTCTTTATTTTCCTATTTTTGTTACGCTTTCGTTTTCTCTTGTGTGTTTACTTTGTGTCAACGGATTAAATCGCTAATCTGAGAAATTACCTCATTCGCTCACACCTCAGTTTCGATTGAATGTTTCTTTCGATTAAAAAAAAATAGAAAAAAAAATAGAAAAAATAAGGAAAAAGAGGAAAAAAAAGACTAAAGCCAGTTTCTTTTAGTTCGAATTTTAATGAAGAGCTGATGATAATATATCTCACGTTGGTCACTGACAAAAGGGCTGGCCATAGAGAAAAGAATGTCGTTTTTTTTTTAAAGAGAATAGAGCTTTTCATCAAAATAAAAAAAAGAGCCAAATTTCGAACAGAAAGTTGAAGAATTGGTGACTTAATAATAATAACAATATTTATGATGGTTGTAATGATAATGATGATGATTTAGAAATTATAATTTTGCCCTTTGATCTCAAATGATTATCTTTGACTTCGACATTTGTGCGAGACGAACTTATCAGATTCATTGATAGCAGTCGGATAGATTTTTTTTTAGATATTTAATTTTCTCATCTTATTTTCAATAAATTTATTAGACATATGGGGTACCAAATTAAAGGAAATCGATCCAGCATTTTGAAAAAAATAAAAAATTTGGGTGTTAATTGGACACTTTTCATACCAAAATGGCTTCCAAAGTAAAAAAAATTGAAAGTTTTTTCAGAATTTTTCACTTTGACCGTTTATTTTTCCCTCAATGGGTCAAATTTTTACCATCAATTTAATTTTGCCTAAAAGCACATACAATTGGCTTTCAAACTGCATTTAAGTTTTTTTTTCTACGATAAACCATTATCGCGGGAGAATTTTTTTCCTAGACTTATTGCCTAAAAACTTTAAGACCCTGTAAATCCTCAGGGGTGCATTTGCGAACCTTCGAAACCTTGTAAATCTTCGAAGCCCTCACTTAACCCATTACGGAGTACACTCTCTCAAACGGACACCTACGGGACCGAAAAATATGTCCGCTTAACAGAGGTTTCGAAGCACCCACTATATTTTTCTTTTGGATAATCTTGATTCTAGTTGTGGAATTTTGACGGTATTCACACTTAGGGCCCTATTTAAGGTCTTCGACACGTAATGGAAATCGAAAAAATACAAAAATAGCCACGAATTTTTTGAACAAATTGAAATTATTGTTTTAAATTTTTGAGTCAAGGTAAACATTTTTCGATAATTTCTCCAATAAAAATTTAACAGAACAAAGCAAATAAACTGTTTCAATTAAGTTTCAGTTTAAGCTGTGTTATGTCAAGACCAACCGAGTTCTTCAGAGGGAATTAATTTAATATGGCTTCAATTGTCGTCGGCATTTTCCAATGTTTAAAATTTTTAGATTTCTCTCATCTCTCTCTCTACTCCGGAAGAAAATTTGATCATTACGAAGGAATATAATCGTTTATCCAGAATCTCATTTTCGATTTTTCTTCAATTTTGATCGAATTTTCTTTCTCTCTCTCTCTCTCTCTTCTCTCTCTCTCTCTCTCTTCTCTCTCTCTCTCTCTCTATCTATCTCTCTCTTCTCTATTCTCTCTCTCTCTATCTATCTCTCTCTATTTTCTCTCTCTCTCTATCTATCTATCTCTCTTCATCTATCTATTCTCTCTCTCTCTCTCTCTCTATCTCTCTCTCTCTCTCTCTATCTCTCTCTCCCTATCTCTCTCTCTCTCTCATCTCTCTCTCTATCTATCTATCTCTCTTCTCTATCTCTCTCTCTCTCTCTACATTCTTAAAAGATTCTTAAAAGAGAAATGGAAATGGAAAAATGTTACGAACAAATTTCCATGAGCGGAATGAAAATCCGAAAGGAAGGAAGTCTCATATCCAGCCAGCCAACCAAACCGACACGTGAGTACATACAATAGAGATGAAGATCAGAGCTTTGTCAAAAGATTCCTTTTCAGCATTGCGCTTCCTAGACACTTAAATGTGTCGCCCTGGTAAGCGCGCCTCAATGAATGAAGCAGTGAATGATGCTGGGCCGAAAAACGGTTTGAACTTGATACGAAGGCAGGCATTAAATTACTTGTCTGGAACAGTCAAAACAATGGCACGCCAAGAGAAAGACGCAAGATGAAACTGGAGCCGAAAGTGACTGCGGGAACGGGAAAGGGAGCGGAACGGAACGAAACGGGACGGGAGACGAGACAAGAAAATGAACGGGAAGTGGTTAAAGAATGCCAGAGTTTCTTCGTAACATCTTGAGACCATACGCCGATATGGCAACAAAAGCGCTGCACCATCACATCAATAATATTCAAAACAACAAGCTGAAGGAATTAAGCAACCAACAACAAACGAAGCCAAGAAAAAATATGAAAAAAAGCACACAAAAAATTGAAAAATTAGAGCAAAGGTTAAAACACAGCAAACAAGAAATCTAATTAAAAAAAATAAATAAATAAAAAAAATATTTTGAAAATTAAAACTTGCATATTGAGCGTTCAATTTTGGCGTTGGCGATAGACCAATTAATATACTCAACTCCAGGCCCCCAACTTGTCCCCTTCTAGTTTTTTTTTTTTTTTTTTTTTTTGCACACGAAACCCAAACAAATTTCAAAAACAAAACGTGCGAAGTACCAATTTCAAAATCGAAATTTTTAAATCGAAAATTGAAAATGAAAAAATAAATTGAAAGCATTCATGATCGATCGCTCGATCTCTGCGATCGCTGCGTCATTTTGGCCCGATTGTGCAAACGTTCCACGATCGTTTGGCCGATCACTTGGATGTTCTTATAATTCGCTTGAGCAATTGCCAAATAGCATTGCACGAATGGAGAGACTATATACAGTTTAGTAAATCGGAATGGAATTAATAACAATCGCTATCGTTCGGCCTTTCGTCTCGTCGTGTATTTAATCTTATAACCAAAACAATGCGGTTCATATAATGATGACGTTTGGACGTGTTTTTAGCGTTCACTTCACAACTATCAACTTTGAATTATTCACCTTTTCTTGTATTTTTGTTGTCTTGTGTTTATGGTTTTTTCTTCGCTTTTCACTTAACTTCGTTAACTAGATTTCATAGGTAAGAATTAATTTTTTTTTTTTTTTTTTTTTTTAATTTTATTTTAGCCGTCGTCTTTAGCCAACACTCCACAATGCAATGTGCCTTACATCTCTCAACAATGAAATGAAATTACAAGAGATTTATAATCACGCGCTTTCGACACAGCATTCCACACAGCATTGTGATTGTGAATGCTTCTTCTTACTAATTTCAACAATTAACGATGGAAGAAAATTCGATTATCGAATCTATCGAAAAAGATCGAGTTTTTAGCAGCGATATGAAAAATTTTGTCGCTATTTCGATGTTTTTGTTTCGGTCTACTTCGGCAGTTGATAAAAAGGAGAGAAAGATAGGGAGGTAGGAGAGAGAGAGAGAGACAGCGTTCTCACCCACAAACCAACATATCTCTTATGTGTGTTACGCCGAATGAAGTTGAGCCCTATTTGAATACAGATAAGATCGATAAGAATTAATTTTTTTTCAATTAAGTTTCGTTTTCAAATCCCATTTTCTTGAGGAATTTAAACCGCTAATAAGGTATGACTAATTATGTACCACGATTTGAATAATTAATCGAGATTTGTATAAAATATAGTAAATATGTGTTAATTAGGACTTTTCATACAAAATGGCTTAGTAAAAAAAAATAGAATTTTTGACTTTGACGCGTTAATTAACCATCATTGCTTAAGTTCTTACATGAATATTAATTTTGCCTAAAGCCCTAGAATTGGTTTCAAACCGATTAACAGTTTTTTACGATGATCGTTATCGTGAGAATTTTTATTTTCGACTACTGCCTAATAAATTAAGGCCTCAATTAGGAGCATTTTCAACTCGCTCCCATACGATTTTTGGTCGATATGAGATATACTCACTTTCGAAATATCCTTATGCGAAAATTGAATATTCAAACTGTATAATGTTTTCATATTTCCATGAATCGCTGCTTAGTCAAATTCCATCTTAGTTTATTCAACTCTGCCAATAAATGGCGAAGAAATTCCCTTCAGCGAAATCTGTTAACAATTTTTTTGAAAAATGCAACATCAAATTTTGTCGCTCTTTTTTTCGCTATCCGAAGGAATTAATTTCAATTGTAATTTCTTTGCATTCCGCGAAAGAATTATCCCATAAATTTTTCTATGGAATGTCAAATTGCTTAACCTTTCCCACTAGCTTTATAAAGCTAGTTACACTACCCAAGGGCGTATTTGACCCCTTTAGTGCGAAATAAATCTGATAATTGAGCCACAATTCTAAATCTACTCTGATTTTGAACTCAAAATAAATAATTTCCCCTTCACCACAGCTTGGATTACGCCCTTGAGACAACCCATTTGTTTTGCAATTATTTTAGTTTTTAAAAATTACATATTTTATTTATTATATTTATATGTTGTATATATAAATTGAAGGTTTAGTCGAAGAAAACCACCCTAGAATTGGGTCCTTTTTGTGCTAATATCGAATTACGTCATCACTTTTCTACTCAAATTGCCGATAAACGTGAAAAATGTACGAAATTTGAAAAATATCGACTCTTGCTGTCAAGTTTCCATCCCTATTTCCGTCTTCGTTCCATACCTGCAATCAGTTGAACAGCTGATGTGGATCAAAATGGCCGAAATATGGCTGGTTCTGAACTTGGGTTTTTGGGTTCACGACATGGAATTGCGGAAAACAAATGTCAGCTGTTTACGAAAATCGACAAAACAAATATGTATTACAGAGATGGTAGAGCACGGATAGTTTTGACCATATTAGCCGATGATGCTATAGACTAAAACTATCGATAGGTCTTTCGATACTATTTTGCTAAAAGTATGTTAAGTGAACAATGCATTTAATATAGTATTCGGCCAGCCATAACTCAACTCATCATCGTTGCATTCACACTTTCTATTCAGCCTTCAAATTCACCTCACGTTATAAACGCCCAAAACACAATTTATCAGATTTAAATCAAACAAATTATAACTCTAGAGCAATTTGAGTTGTTACGATATTTCCGCTGTTGTATTTAACATAACTTTACTTATTCAAATGTTACATTTTACTTGAAAAGTCTAAATAATTGTGGCCTTTTACACTAGTCAATTATCGACGTCAATTCTCACTATTTAGGCGATGAAAGTGCCGGAATATAGAGAAAAGTTGAGTATTTTTTGGTTGCACGTACTCAATAGATCGTTTTTTACTCTATTTCTTACCTGGAAATACGGATGTAACCGTAAAAGCGAATAAAAATAAGAATTTAAGGTCAATAATTGACTAGTGTAAAAGGCCTCAATTAATAATCAAAATCGTCGATAGTCAGATCAATGCTATCGAAAAACTCCCATCCGTAAAACATTGTCTTTGTTGACTTGAAAATTCGCGTAAATACTAACCGATGGAACACAGAGAAACTGGAGAGGCCGGATCCATATCGTCTTCAAATATCTAATAAACAAACTATCTTGACGGCGCTCATAAACGATGGTCATAAATTATTAATATTATCAAGGAAAACTCTGATGGCATATGAGAGAATGAAGCGCCCAGCCATTTAATCAAAAATCAAGTCAAAAAAAAATAAAAAATACTAGCCAAATGATGATCCTCT
This sequence comes from Chlorops oryzae, assembly GCA_020466095.1. Taxonomy (NCBI): domain Eukaryota; kingdom Metazoa; phylum Arthropoda; class Insecta; order Diptera; family Chloropidae; genus Chlorops; species Chlorops oryzae. The sequence goes on from CM035806.1 coordinate 165,880,070, forward strand.
GATCCGTTAAATGTATCCAAAAGATCGAGTAACATTGAATCCAAAGAGAATTGCCATCAAAGCAGAAGCAAAGGGAGAAGCTTTCGAGCGATTTTGAGTGTTTTTTTTTTTCAAAATTCAAAGTTATGGAAAATGTAAATACAATCATTTAAATTAGGAATTTAAGACTGGCGATTAAGAAGAAACATTATTATTATTATTTCAGTTGAAACGAGATGTCCAGATGAAATTCGCTGAACTGAGGAATGCACTTTATACACGAGAAAGGCTGTTGCTACGCCAGGCGAATGTTATTATTCAACAGACCAAGGAGCAGGAGTTGGAGCGCGGTGCATCGGCGGGATTACGCGATGTGAAATTTCTAACTGAGAATGATCTGCTAATGGCGATTAGAAATTTCGGACGCTTTCAATTGGACAATATCAATTTAACAATGCCGGATGTCTACCTCAAAAATGAAGACTACATAAGTCCAGCTAATGATCACGAAACAATGTACAAATGCCTTGAAAAGTCAAGAGAGAAATATGGCGTAGGAAGCAACCTCGAAGAATATCCCCGCCAGAGATCGGCCACTTCGCTTTCAACAGACGATCAAGGATCGCAAACACCTCAGGTAAGCTATTAAATTTTATATTATCTCTTTATCCCTTGCCGATGGGCTTATTCCACACTCAACACTCACAGGTGCAGGTTTAGACAGTGATTGCTTTTTTTTTTGCATGGTAGGTAGACCTAAGATAGGGTGACCAAATTGCCTTCGGTTAAATAAAGGACACCATAAATCGAAAACCAAAAATCGCGCACACACAGGTGAGCACAAATTTTAAATTAGCATAGCTTCGTCAAAATAAAAGGTAAATGGACATTGTTTTTTATTTGCTAAGAATTGATTGGACTTTAAATCTGCATACTCAGATTTTACATTTAAAACGAGTTTTATATTTTTATTTGGGCTTTTTCAAAAAAACTTCATTTCAATCCTGAAAAACAATTTTAAGCCCCCTTCTGTACAACCCAAAATAAAGCTCAATTCATTATCTTTGGACCTGATTACATTTCACAATAAATTTTTACACGTAGGCATCGATTTGAGTTATAAATTACAATCCTTCCCTCAAAAGTGGAGGTTTCCCCATAAAATTCATTTGCGCGACCTCTAAACGTCCTTAAAAAAATCTGAAAAAATGCTCAAAATCTTTCTAGACAATTATCTTTCGAATTCCATGTGGACATTTTTATATTTCCAAAAAAAAAAAAAATTGGAACAACCTAGTATGTACTTGTTAGTAATAAGTTATATACACTGGAACGGGGTTTATTAATATCACCAGAAAAATGAATAAAATAAAGGACAATCAAATTCCGATTAATTACTTTCCCCAAATCGCCAAAAAAAAAGGACATGTCCTTTTAAAAAAGGACGTTTGGTCACCCTACCTAAAATTGATTTTAAAAACTTAACTGAATCTATGAAGAGGAAGAGAGTAGCAAGAAAATTCAAAAAATTACTACACAAAACTGTCTGTAGACATTCCAAAGCAAGGCTCCGAGTCGATTTTTCAATGAATATTCCCTAGCATTCCGCAACTACTAAAGTTAGTGAGGAGCATAGTCGTAGATTTGGAGTTCTTTTTAATTGCATGTCATATGGCGGAGACATAAACCTAGAGTCTTTTTCATAGTACATATATGCAGAGAAACAGCTAAAATCTGTGATAGCTTGTATCCTTGTTCTCCCAAAACAAAATATGTAATTCTATTATAATTGCAGATTCTCTGTCAGTACAACAACAAGAACAACAATAATAACCAAGAAGAATTAACATCTCCCATCGATGTGAATAGCCAGGAAATAGAGCAACCAGAATCAATAGTCGTCGATATATCACGCAATATGTCATTGATTGAGCACAATGCAAAGGATATGAACAAATCGATTATCAATCTAACGTTACAAGAAGCCAAAGAACTGATTAAGCAAGCCAAAATGAGACGGGAAACACCAATTCCACCGCTTAATCTTGAAGAGTTCGACGACGACATGGAATCGTCAATAGCCGAAGCCGTTTCTAGCCTTTGTAACAACGGATCGCATAAAGCGAAACACGCACACGCATCTTCGGATGAGAAAAAATCAACAAAGCCCACAAAGAAAACATCATCGAATCGATTTAAGCCAAAAATAACGATTAACAATTGCAATGGCACCATCAATTTACGAAATATATCCAATTTAACAATCAATTGTGCCACCGAAGATTCCATATCAGCACAAATACCATTATCGATTCCAGTGCAGCAAACATCCCAAAAGATAACGACACAAATTGCCACCGAAACTGAAACTGAAAATGAAACACGAAAATGAAAATGAAAATGAAAATGAACTCGTATCAAGTTCGACTAATAACGAAGAGTTTCAAAGGGAAAGCAACGAAAATAGTATAATAAATGGGAGGCAAAAAATTGATGATCCTATCATTGAGACGGAGGATTCCGATACACCGAAATCATCGGAATCGAGCTCCAATTATTCAAGCAGCTCAAGTTCCCGTTCACAATCGAAGAAGCAGCAAAAAAGTAGCTCAAACAAAAATTTACCATCCTCGCAGCAAGCAGCGTATCATGGCCTTTTGGATTACGATGAACGTGATTGCTTCGACTCGCATGCTGTGACATGTGACTTCTATAATCGTCTTCTCAAGGAAATCAAAAATAGTCTACGTACCAAAAGATCAAATGAACATACGAAATTTTACAATCCCGCAAACATTGAGACATCAATTAATGCCAGCTCGAAAGATAGTGAAATGAAAACTGAAGGAATTCCAATTGATAAAACAACTGGTGATCTCAATTCGAATAGCTCGTCGCACGGGTCGTTTACACCACAGCAATCGGATGGAACAACAAGCCAATTAGCTGCCGGCAGACGTTTAGTCTTAAAGAATTTCGAAAATTTACGCATTGTTCTTGAAGCAAATAGCAGCGATGAGGAGAATTTCCATCCTGTACAAATTGAACAATGGCTTGCCGAAATTATATCCGAAACGGATCTTGAGCCAATGCAAAATACTGAAATTCTTGAACATAGTGAAATAAATAACGAAAGTAATTAAATCAAATCAAAATCTAATGAATATAATCCTTCCTATAAAATTTATTATGCAATTTTGAAAGCAATGCAACATTCCGCGCAACGTGAGGATGACATGAGAAACTTTTACGTTTATCGTTTTTTAAAAAATCCATTTAAAATGATTCTCTCAAATGGAATTAGCGGTTGTGGATCCATATATGTTTAGACCGCTGAAATGTTAAAATATCGACCCTTAATTGGCGCACAATTAGATAACGTTTTAATATGCATTTTTTCCCGGATAACGAGGCTAATTTGCTTATCACATCATCATCAAACCACTGGCAGAGTAATTCTCTCAAGCCAGAAATCCAATAGCGCAGGAGCTGCGTAACGTGAATTCCTGCAAACATTCAACACATGAAAACATATGGAACTAGTTCGAATCAATTTCCTGCATGCTCACGCACACGCACGAGTTCGAAAAATTGAATATTTCCTGCGCGTGAGCTACATGACAGCTGAGTATAACAGTTGAAAAAAGGAATATAACAGTGTTGTAGAAACTATTGAGTACTTTTTTAAGGTACTTGATACTACGGGGGCATACTTTTCTTGCTCAATCAAGTAATATGCATTAAATATTATTTTATTTTAAGCTTCGATGTTTATATTTATGATTTCTATTATTTATTTGTTAAGTTAAAGAGGATATTATATTCCGTTCATAGAAAATAAGACGAGTACAAGAGTAGCTAAAAATGTACTGAGTCAGGTTAAGATTCAAAACCGCAGCAATGACACGCTCATGCACACGCATTATTGGAAATTGCATTTTTCCTGCACCTCCTGCAGCAGGAAATTTCCTGCAGCTCCTGCGCTATTGGAATTCCCGCTTCACTCGTGCAATTTTACGTTTCGAGAACTCATCGGCCTAAGGAACTACTACATCGTATGGATCTCCTATGAATTTTCATGGTGACTGGGTCACGGAAAAGTGAAGGGCTACATATGTCGGCAGCTTCTTTTCTAAAATGAAAATCATAAACATCGCAATGAAATCAGTTAACATTCCTCTATACTGTTAAGCTTCTATTTCTATTGCTAAGAATTTCTCTTATGTGTCCTGTTTAGCACCTAAAGAATCCTACAGTATCTGTATTTAACACAAAGCACAAAAACGTACTCTCCTTAAACCATTTGGAACTACAGTCGAATCTGGATATAGTGAATTAATTTTTGCACGTCCTATTCATTGTAATCCAGATTGTTCGTATTATCGAGATTGAATGTTTTGTTCATTATTTACAGGTCCGTAGAGAGAAATTTGGAGCCCGGGGGGAAATCCCCCATTTCCACCCCTCTCTTATAGCCTGATTATTTAGAAAAGTCCCTGTAACAAAAAAAAGCTTTCACTATTTCCAGCTGTTCATTATTTCAGGGATTCGTTATATCCAGATTCGACTGTATAACAAACATATCGCGCCCAGTTAACTGAAGTGGCACAACTCAAAATTTGTTATTTTTCAGAAAACGCGCTAAACGAAATACATCGCAGTGTCAATCAAAGCAAAAAGAAAGGCATTATGGCTTTTGTTCGGCCTTTTATATTAAGAAAAATTGAATGGAATTTTTCCTACAGCTAGACAGATGACTACGGAACAACATTCATAGTATAACTCGGAATTCACAAATTTTGAGTTGTGTCACTTTAGTTGCCTTGGTTGCGATATATCCCAAATAAGTTTTCAATCCATAATCCTATTCGATTTTGGTAATATTGGAACTTATGTCACTGCCCAATAGAAAGAATTAACTAATAATTAGTATTGTATATTAGGGTGGGCCGATTTATTTTTTGAAAAATCGTATAACAAAAATGTAAACTAGATGAAATTCTAAGAAAAAATTACCTAGAAACCTTGGGTCTAAAATGAATTCCTAACTGCCGCAAATGAACCTGAAAATATTGCTTTTTGGGTATGGAAAATATGGGATTACATTCGTTACACAGCCCCACAAAATTAAAAAAAAAGTGGTCAGACCCACAGAGGTGCCACTGTATTTACTATATGTTTCCGGGGTCGCCTCTATTTGCTATACGCTTGTGTATGATTTTTCGCTCCATACAAATCGATCCCCCCCTTTTTGTATATTCATAAATTTGATCTAAGAATATTCTTAATTCAAAAGTAGAAGGACTTTTTTGCACTTTTAAAATTATCCAAAGACATTTTTGTGTACTTATTTAAAGATCGAATTCTACATAAATGTAAGCGCAAAAAAAATCTAGTTTTATATATTAAAAATGCATTTCATTTAAAACGCTATCAAAAAAAAAAAAAACTTTTACAATAAATAACTTCTGTTCCAAGTAGGATGAAAAAAAAATTTTGGTGAATATAGCCTTTGAAGAAAATTTTTTAGTAGTTAAACATATCACCTCAGCCAATTGTTTTTGGCGGCTAATGTTAAACGAAAAACATCAATCTTAAATTTTATGTACCTTTAATAAATCACATTCAACGAATATCAACGCATTACTTCTCATTGTTTTGGTTTTATATAACTCCATATTTGAATTCTTCATGCCTAGTTTGGAAATCCCAGCGGCGAATAGTGCCTACCGCTTACAAAGTATACGAGACTGTAAGCGAACTACCTACCAATAGCTTACAAAGTATACGAGACTGTAAGCGAACTACCTACCAATAGCTTACAAAGTATACGAGACTGTTGGCGACCTGCCTACCAATAGCTTACTTTGTGTGGTAGGCGTTCACTCTACAAAACGGCCATGCTCGACCAAAAGTATATTAGAATGGTATATGAATGCATTACCAATAGCTTACAAAGTATACGAGACTGTAAGCGAACTACCTACCAATAGCTTACAAAGTATACGAGATTGTAAGCGAACTACCTACTAACAGCTTACAAAGTATACGAGACTGTAAGCAACCTGCTATACACAAAGTATACGAGATAGGGTGGATAGGACTTATATACGAATTCCATCGACATATTCAAGATGAGCCGATCATATATCGAATTTTGAGGTTAAAAAATACGATTATCGATATATGTCAATATATGATGTCACTTTATGTTTGGCTTAATCTTGCATTGTTATAAGTTATAACAAAACTGTTTGAGCGAATTAAGCACTACTGAGACATAATTAGCGTCCCAAAAAGTCGATTTTCAGAACAAATTTTTGTCTTTTAAAAACAAAGTCAAAATAAGGAACATAAAACAATGTACATTAGACGTGCATTATTTTGCCTGATTTCCACACAGAAATTTTATTCGAAATTCTTGACTTAAAGGCCGAAGGGCGAAAAGGAACCTACTTTTATTCCAGCCCTGTTGCCTACAAGTCAGAATTTCGAAATACAATTCAAAATGGCCACAAGGAATCATCGACACTATCAAAAAAATTCGTTGACAAATGTTGCGTAGTCGCTTCCTATCACTCATGATTCTTCCTGCAAGGGAAATAGGCTCGAGGAACGAAGTAGCAACCGCTGAACAATATTTGATTTATGCACTAGTGCTGTAGCAAATTTAAGTACTCATAATATCGGAGAAAAATTACATAGTAATATCGTATATCTATCGAATAATAATACGAAGCTACCAATATATCGATATATCTTTCGTACAATATCGAGCATCCTATACGGTTTTAGGCGAACTGCCTACCAATAGCTTACTTTGTGTGGTAGGCGTTCACTCTACAAAACGGCCATGCTCGACCAAAAGTATACTAGAATGGTATATGAATGCATTACCAATAGCTTACAAAGTATACGAGATTGTAGGCGAACTGCCTACCAATAGCTTACTTTTTGTGGTGGTGGTAGGCGTTCACTCTACAAAACCGCCACGGTCGAACAAAAATTAAGTATACCAGGATGGTATATGAGCTCGTATGCATTGCCACCTAGGAAATGTGTTGCGGTTCATCGCTCCTGTAAGCAGCATTTTGGCCGCTGGGATTTTATTTTGCATGATTTTTTTCAATTTAAAGCAGAAAAGGGTCTTTGGTCGATCGAAAGGATTCACGAAATTTTTTGGTTCGGAGAGTTTTTTTTAACATCTCAAGAAGTCTTCAAAATTGGATAAAATTCGGATAAAGAATCCATGATTTTTAATATTATTTGCAAATGACCTAAATTGGACACTTAGAGTAGGTAGCCGAAAAAATTACTAATTATCATCTTATAAGGGGACGTCCATATATTACGTCATCGTACGGGGGGAGGGGGATCTCGCGAATAATGACGCTTGACGATAATGGGGAGGGGGATCAATTCGCAATGATCACGTCATTATCTATCTTATAAGAAAACACGTTAGAATTTAAAATTATTTGGGCCTTTTGGGGGGGGGGGGTTCCAAAATGGTCAAAAACATGATGACGTAAGGATATGGGCGGCCCCTAATTTGTAGTTAGAATTTTTCTTATAAACTGAAATTCATTTCAGTAATTCAGGTGGGCAGGAAAAAAAAAATTAATTAATTCTCCTCAATCAAAAAAAGTATTTATATCAAAAAAATCATTTAATATTTATAAAACATTTATCTTCGTGACTGGAAATTAAATGTGAATTATTGCATGAAGATTAATAATGGCGAAATTGTGTCAAAATGAACTTTAAACCCACGTTCTTTGGTTACAGAAAGAGCTATATTGCTACGCACTTCCATTCTTATCGCATAAATGATCGGGTAGAATTCAACTGAAACCTCTGAGTGCGTGGTACAAATTTTAGCAGAAGAATAAAAAAAAAAATAAAAATAAAAAAATCGAAATATTAAATTGCGCTTCGTCACGTACGTGATGTTCCCTATTTACCCAATCGTTATGGAAAATCATATTTGTATTGAAAAAATGTCATTCTTAACGTATGACCTTTCTTTGTCGCAAAATATGAATGTCAAAGTCAATATGTATGGCTTTGCAAGCAATCTTGTATCTGCACGTATAAGCACCGTCAGAAGTATTCTAGTTCGGGGTAGATTGGATATGGACTGAAAACCCATGCCTCGGATTTTGAATATTTTCAATTTTTTTGGTATTATTTATTTAATTTTTTGAATATTTTGAATTTTTTTGCATTTAAAGGCTGAATTACAATAGGGCAGTAGCAGCGGCAGCGGCAGTATTTCAAATCAGATGTTCACTGTCAGTACACAGATTTACTGCCGTAGTAAACACAATACAGCGTCGGCAGTGATTGCGTATTTTGAATTTTTTCAAGCTATCAGGCATGCTCTGAATTTTGAGTCAATTTTTTCATCCATTTCTTTTCGTCTGTCAAGTTGAATGCGATGAAAGATACAATTATTTCATGTTAAGTTGGCTACAATAGAACAGCTGTTCAAAGCAGTGGCAGTGAATTTAGAAATAGGGCTAAACGGAGCAGTGCTGCCTGCTGCCACTGCCGTATTGTAATTGACTCAATAGCAAGCACTGCATTCTAAAATATCAGCTGATTTCAAATACTGCCACTGCCGCTGCTACTGCCCTATTGTAATTCAGCCTTGACTGTGCTTTTTGAATATTTTATTCACTGAAGGCCTTTTTTTTGTTAATTTGAAAATTCAAAATTTTAATAGGCATACTAAGGGCCGTTTTCTCATCTTTTTTTATCTGTAAGTTAAATTATCCCGATGATAATTTCATACAAAATTGATTAATAAGTCAAAGAAATTGAATTTTAACTGGCAGATAGAGCTTAAAAGTAGGATGAGAAAACGGCCCTAAATCGGAATAATTTGGATTTTTTGACTGTAAATTTTTTGAATTTTTTGCATTTTTTTTGAATTTTTTTTGAATATTTTTTTGAATTTTTTTTCATATTTTTTCATTTTTTTTCATTTTTTTACATATTAAAATTCCGAGGCATAGTTATTTAGAATTAAATATATTGATTTAAATTTTGTTTAGTAAATTTTAAGTCCCAATCGGAATACCCATAGTTTTCAGAAGCCTAATGGGTAAAAGATTTTTATGAATTTATATGCATTAACAAATATTGTTCGCATTCTTACAAATTAATATAAATTCTCAAATATAGATTAACACAAAGGTCAGGCCCGCAAAGAGAAATTTGTGGCCCGGGGGATTTTTTCCGGGGTCCTCACAGAAATGTGCGACCAAAAAAAAAAAAAAATTCCTTTGCCAATTGTGGGCTCCTTTAGAAAGCCCGGGCCCGGGGGAAATCCCCCTTTTCCAGCCCCCCTCTCTACAGACCTGACAAAGGTGCTTCAACTATTACGTGCGAATGGTGGCTATTCGAGGTATGTATGTGTGTGTATGTATATATCTCATGAATGAGTAGTGGTACTTAAATAACAAAATGAATTGCTTTTTTTTTTTTTTGTTTTTACTCTATCATGCGCGCACCCATACTTTATTGAACTTAACTAAAACGTTAAAACTAGTATTGGAGCCCAAAAATATTTAAAAAGAAACCCCATTAATGAACCACACACTTGCACAATTCCTATGAGCTGCCATCGATAGCAACTCTCTGTAATAAGTACACTTAAGTTTAAAAAGATTTTTCGCCTCGGCCGGCGAGTTGTCATCACACACAGCCAACAAATTGAACTGTCACTTCAGGTGTTGCAGAATCTCCAAGAGACGTGGTGTAAAATATGTTATTATGCAATCGGCGCCAGCACGTCGGAAGCCTTTCATTGACTCCATAAGTACAACATCAAGTTCGAATGCGCCCTGTTGTGCCGCATGATACAACATGGCATACTCCCCGGACACCTGGTATACATACAACGGATAATTTGGATAATTATCCTTCGTTTTTCGCAGTATATCCAAATATGGCATTCCGGGTTTCACCATTAGCATATCGGCGCCCTCTAAAACATCACGCTGAACGGCACGCATAGCTAAGCCCTGCGATCCGGGTGGCAATTGATAGCAACGTCTATCACCGAATGCCGGTTTCGATTTGGCAGCATCACGGAAAGGTCCATAGAAGCTCGATGCGAACTTTGCCGAATACGATAGCAGAGAGCAACGATTCTCCAATTCGGCTTCAATTAATGCCTTCTTAATGGCACATATACGATTGTCCATCATATCAGATGGAGCAACAATATGCGCACCAGCTCTTGCATAGGCAACAGAGATTTCAGCCAATCGTTTTATGCTCGACTTATTGTGCAAAACTCCATCGGCATTTAGAATGCCACAGTGGCCATGACTGGTGTATGGACAAAGGCAAACGTCACAAGCTATTAAAAGCGTTGGAAACCGTTTGCGCAGTATGGGCAAGGCACGTACAACTGGATTTTGATCCGAATCAGCATTTGTTCCATTCTCATCTTTCATATTCGTTTCGACAACGCCGAAAAGCAATATCGAACTTAATCCTTGTGCCATCATCGGCTGCAGATAATCACAAAGCTTTCGGACTCCCATGCGTGCCTGGCCGGGCATCGAGGCAATTGGTTGCGTTGCATCATCATCATTGACTAAAAAAACCGGATACATTAGATTGTGCGGCATTATTTCACATCCGGATTCATGAAGTTGCCGCAACGTAGCGTGATGCAAGCCAGCGTGTAATTTACTATCCATTTCACTCTATTATTATTATTATTTTTTTTTTCTTGAAAAAACACCAAACTCAATGAAGACACAACGCCAATTCGTACCGTCCGCTCCACTCAGCCCAATGGAAATGGCTAAGCGCTAAAAGAATTTTCGCTCCCAATGCCATAAAAACATCATTTTTATTTGCACTTCGGCCGGCAAAAGAACGAACGAGAAGAGTATTGAGACACGAAGTCTTAAGCGAGTTATATTCCGCGTCTTCGTGACGTCAGTTTAGTACGAAAAGTCAATTCAATCATCGAATGAATGAAAAACAATATCTAATTTTAAGAACATCCTAACGATGCAAATATTTCACTTATTTTACACAAAAATTTTTTTCTTTATTTTTTTTACAATGAAGGGTAAGAAACATTTCTAAACCATGGTATGTACACTATCAAAATGCTTGTCAAACATTGAATGTGTGTAAGGACCGTATCGAGAACATAATTTGTCATCTCACATGCTTGACAAGCAAATACATTTAAGCGTATACATTAGACTATGGGGACATTAATTACACAAACGAGATTCTGTTGCGCAACTAGTGATGCTACATTAATTTTCTATATCACTAATTTATTTAATTAAATACTTTTGCTGAAATTTTAATTCATATTCAATGAAAAAAGCAATGAACTGTATGAAATTGTTGTGGTTAAAGAAGTTTATCGCTAATGCCATTACACATCATTTTGATTCACTCAGCCAAAAGATCACAAAAATAAAATTTGCAGTTTATCGCGATTCTTTCGTAGTCATTGATATCAATAAGTATTCGATAGCTTCAAATCAATTATTATGAGCAAATTTTGTTATGATATTTTACTTAGAGGACATTTCTATGCGAACACATCAATTAAATGAGTGAAAATTCAAACTTTTTGCAGAATTTCGGAATCATTAATCGGACGCATTTGATGTACTTCTGCTTTAAATTTGCTCGTTCCTCAAATTAACTATAAAACAAAATTACTTATACTAAATTTTTATTATACTTGAATTTTTAAAATAACATATTGTGCTGAATTTAATAAAATGTTCTTATGAAAAACCTTGTTAACACTTTTTTAGTGATTCTTCAAATTAAAAACAGAAAATATTTAGCTTCATGTTCAAGCATATTAAAATATTCATTTACGACGAAGCAAATTTTACTAGTTTTGCTAGCCCACGAAAATTTTTCAAATTTTTCGAAAGATATGTTCATGATTACACGGGAGAGCCTTCAATTAAAAATTCTATCTAATTTATTTTTTACTAAAACACAAACACACGTATTTTTGCTTATATAGTTCTTTGACCATTTACACTTAATAGCTGCTTAATTTCTTATCAAAATTTATTACAATAGTTACATGATTTAAAATTTAGACACGAAATTTCAGGGATCGTTACTTTTTGAATTGTGCTTACCTAGAATGATTAGTTTCCATTTAGTAACATGTTTTAATATGCATGAATTATCGACATTGGTCGTACTTTAACCGCTGCTTAATTGTTATAGTAACTTTTTATTGCTGAATCGAATTCACCCGCGCAAGTGACGTCATTCGCAAAGACGCATTTTCCAACATAAGCCTAATGTCACTGTCTTAAAACTCACTTTTAGTACAGTACTCCCCAGATATAAGGTCTGTTCGCGTACTGCACGAAACTGCCCAAAACTGACCAATTTTTTGAAAACTGTATGAAAACTGGGCACTTTTCCCACTTAACTGAACCGAATCTTTAAGAATTGTACGTAGTAAATTAGAATCTATGATTTCTTATTGTCACTCAACGTAATTACTTCTTTTGAAGCAGTGAATGATGCACTCAATCCAGTGTTTGCGATCTTAAAATTATTTCAAATGAGTTTATGTATGTATGTAAATTGAGTATAAAACTTTAAAAATATTGTATCTCTACTCAAAGACATAAATAACACCATTTTATTTTCTAAAACTCAAGCCGCAATATTTAAGAAAGTTTTCTGACATATTTCTTAAGTTTTGACCCATTCTCAAAAAATTCAGCTTCTGAAGCCATAACTCAAAACGCTCCAAGTACAAAGATCTTCCATTCTTCGATTAACAAAAGATGGTATATGTTAGCTAAATATCTAGACTTGCATGCAAAGTTGTTAAAAGCGAAAGGACTAAATACTTATAATGGATTTTCATCATTTTATCAACTTACATATATGAATAAATTTCGGAAGTTATGGGCTCTACGCAGTTATGCAGGAAGTATAGAGCTCGTTCTTGTGAAGAAAGGAAATCAGAGTTGAAATTTCAGATCGACAGAAATATAGAAAATTTATGATTGAAATGCAACCCTGCATGTTCGATTGCTTTTATTCTGTATATTCGTTGAAGTATCAAAGTACTTCTTTGATTTTTTTTTTTTTGCATGTATTTAGTATAGGAAATTTACTTCCTGCATATCTGCGTAGAGCCGATTAATCCTTAAGAAATACTTTAAACGATTTCTATCCTCGAAAACAAAAAGAATTCCTTTACATTTAGCTGAACACAACAATAACTTCGCTATAATCTATGCAAGAGCATGATCAATATAATATATCGATATTTGGCCGCATTGTATGCATGGCCATTTTCTATAAAAAGCCAAGCTTCGTCTCAAAAATCCGCAGTGTTTTTCTGTCCGCGCGTGTGATCGGTCGGTTTTCGGGAGTTGTTGCATTTCGTTTAATAAGAAAAGAAGATTTTTGTAAACGTGGAAATTAAAATTACAAATGTAAACCCTAAAGTATGCAGCGTATTTTTGTGATAATGTTTTTGACAACACAATGGTACGTAACTTTAGAACCACAAGAGTAAGATGCATGTTTTTTAAAGTAAATTAATAATGACTTCGCTTTCTTTGACTGATCTGACTGCATCAATGACCTTGTACCTTCGTTTTCTTGCGGTTTTTTAATGTACCGGCCTATCCGGGGTAGGCAAATCGCGACCAGTTCCTCCATTTCGTTCTGTCCTCCTCTCACCTCTTACCATTTTTTATACAAAGCTTAGAAGTTATGAAGCCTCCGTTTCGAGACTTCCGAAATTTCTTCAGAATAGTGCAAATAATGACGCTTAAAGGACCAAAAAAGTTTTTTTCAAAAGTATAAGAGTCTCCTTTATCTCTTCTCAAAATTGTGTACTTAAATATTTCTGTTTCACTGTGATACGGTTCGATTTATTGTTTTCAAATTTTTATTGAAACAATCATCGAGAATATAGAACTGGACTCCGAAGATTCGAAAAAAAAAAATTCTTAACCCCTTGAATCACTGCTACCCAGCGTCATAGTGTTTTATATAGCTCTATAGGAATGAGCTAGGGTCGTTTTTTTCATAGGACTTATCTAGGGTCGTTTTTTTCTATAGGAATGAGCTATGGTCATGTTTTTTTTTTTTTTTTTTGTAAAATTCATTTATTCAATAATAGGTATATATAATTAAAAAATATATAATATAATTATATTATATTGTCATATAATTAAAAAGTTGCGTTCGCCATATATGAACTGTTCACAATTTGTTCTGTTCCTGTTGATACCATTTTAATTGTTTTATAAATTTACGATCTTTAGTTATATAGCATCATTGGTCGTTTGCATTGCGATATAAAATTCTTTTTTGGACTTAATAAGAGTCAGATTTTTTTAAATAGTGAAGTTACATTCGATGTTTGTTGCATTTTCTTCTCAGTGTTTAAAATCATTAATATTCAATAATTCGTTTAGGTATATTAATTTATAATATATATATATATATATATATATTGACATACTTTGCCACAGAAGCAGAAATTACATTCATTTCTATTTATCGCCATTTTCTTACAAATTTTTCGCAGTTCGTTATTTAAAATTTTAATTCCCTTAGCATTGGCACCTGTTTGGCCTGAAAAAATAAAATAATGTAAAAATTACATACATAAATACTGATTTATTTAATAGGTTGACAAAAAGATATATAGCTTCTTACCTTTACAGAAATAATAAATTTTTTTATTTTTAATTTTAAATCAATTGCAAATTGATTTTGCTGTTTTGTACTCAATGTCATACAAGTATTATTAATTAATTCTGTATCTTTTTTGAGTTTTTCGGCATTTAGGAAATGGCATAAACTTATGCTGAGTTTTTTCTTTGCCTTTCTCGATGAAGCGAATACTGACGGATTGAGATCTTAAAATATTTAAAAATTTCGTTACGTATTAATAAAATTTTTAAAAATAAATATTTTTCTATTCTTACAATTTCCGTTAACCAATTCTATGAATTGGTTCTCTATATCTAGCCTTTTGCTTTTTGGATTTATTTTATGCGCTACAAGTTCCTGTAACAGTAACTCGGATGGTATACGTTCCAATGAGTTATTAGTTTGGAAAGCTTCAAAGTGTTCATAAAGCTTGTCTAACATTTCCTTTGTATGTAAATTTCGGTATTTTATGCCTCTGCAGCCACACAATTTCCTTAACTCCTCCCTATATTGTAGAGTTTTGAACGAGTCGACATGTCGCCTTACTTCGATTATAGTTTTTTACTGGCCGATTTTCTTTCTTTTTTTTTTTTTTTTGAGTTACCCGATTTTCCCCAATTATCCCAAATAAATAATCAAAAAGGGCTCGGAGTTATTTATTTCCTTTAAAAGTTACATTTTGGAAAAAACCCAGGTAGTTACTGAACTAATAATAACTTCTATGCTAGGAGCACTGGCGACGGAGGCCTTCAGCTTTGAAAGAATTCAAATAAATGTTAAATCTTGCATTTTGCTTAAACTTTAAAGAAAAACACACGTCTATAAAGGGAGCAAGTTTTTCGGTACAAAAAGAAAAACGAACGAATAATGGAAACCTGGCTAGCCAATTTTATTTTATTTCTTTTAAATAAGCCAATAAAACTCTTCTTCGACTGCATTACACGACAAAAGCGTTCATAAAATCCCTTGTCCACGAAACTCTATTGAGGGTACGTCCCACATTGATTTTTGTAGTTTCAACAAGACTTTTATCCGGGGATTACTGTAATTTTGTTACCACCGGCTCACGTGAAATTATGTCATATTAAAAAAAAGAAAAAACACTTATTTGCCATGAGCAAACATGTGTTCGAAAACTGGATTTATAAAAAACCACGCTCATATTCTTTTTATGTATGAATGAAGATGTGAATATATACCCCGAAGAGAAATTATAAAAGGCTAAATTTTACAAAAAGTATTTTTTTTTTTGTAGTTTACGAGACATTTCTCCTAAAAATTGATCGAAAAGTACTAAATTTTAGATTCGATGGCTTGAAACTTCATGAAAGCTAATCTTGTCTTAAAAATTTTATGATTTTACATGAACAGATATACACAGAGAAAAAAATAACTGTAAATTATACCAATTTCGCTCTTAACCCAACAATTTTCGCTCTTAAAATGATCTCAAGAGTTTTTAGCTTTTAAACCAACAATGTTATAACTGTTATTTTTTCTAAGAGCGAAATTGTTGCGTTAAGAAAGGTGGCTTTTAAAATTTCCGAGCGCGAAAACGGTGGATTTGAAATGCACAGCTTTTAAAATCTCCAAAAGCGAAAATTTTGATTTAAAATTGAAAACTTTTAATAATTTCCAAAAGTGACACTGTTGATTAAAAATGCACAGCTGTAGATAATTTTATTATCTATTCGCAAAAATTATTTCAGAAAAATGTGTTTCCTCCTCTTAACATAATACCAAAAATAGCCATCGGGTGGACTTCATCCGATTTTGTCACTCCGTTGTCGTGTGACTGCTTTCGCAATGCTTAAAAAGTTCTAAGATGAATAAATATCTTATATGTCCTATTTTATAAACCAAATGAGAATTATACCGAACGAAAAGAAATGTAATTAAGTGCTCAGTGCTCTTAACTTAAATAGTTTCGCTCTTAACAAATTCAATAAAATGTAGTTGGAATAACAGTTTAGCTGTAAAAATCCGAACTTTAAATGCGAAAGTATTTAAATCAACGGATTCACTATTAAAGTTACTACTTTCACTCTTAAATGATAGCCAAGAGCGTTTTCATTGTTGGGTTAAAAGCTAAATCCTTTAGATTCAAGAGCGTTTTCTCTAAGAGCGTCGCACTCTTGAATTTACTACGTGTTTTTTTTCTCTGTGTATGTACCTGTACATATATGTATGTACTTACCTATTTACACATAGAACTCCAATCAGTACTTCATGGCATAGCTTAACGTTACTTAGTTTAATTTAACTCTTTACCGCATTTGGGACGAATATGTTCCCACAAAACTCTAACGCAGGGAATTTTTCGCTGAGAATTTAAAGAAATTCTGCATGCTTTAAAGGGTTAAGCTTTCGTTAATATTGGTTTAAAAATAATATTTAAAAATCCAAAAATTGAATAAAATCGCAGTAAAAATCAACTCATCTGTAGTTGGTTTAACTGCACTGATTCCAAGAACTTAACGAACTTTTTTGATACAAAGTCAAATGAATGGTGGCCCAACTTAAACTTAAAAGTCTCCAGAACAAACTGGACCAACTATTTCTTTACTATTCTTGGTGGTAAATAACCAATTCCCCCCCCGATTTAGAGAGATTTTGCATAACTGAAGTTCTTTTTGAACAAATTAAAGAAATTTTGAATTTTTCTTCGATTTTGTTGATTGAATTTTAATTTTCATGACATTGAGGTACTCGCTATAGCTTTAAAAGAAAAACAATTTTGAAGGAAGATATTAAAGTTTTTCAATCGAACAATACAAAATGGACTGTACAAACAGAACAAGGTGAAAATATCAGAGGCTTATGAGAAGAATAAAAATGTCTGTGTATATGTTTGTGGGCCGGAACGGTGGAACGATTTTGTAACAGCTTTCTCTCTCGCTCCGTTGCAGCTCTCTGATACATAGTTTTCTGCAGAAAAATTTAGATAATACACTCGAGTTTAGCGTACAACATGCTCGTCTTGAACTCATGCCCAAACGAATCATTATGAGTGTTGCACTAAAGGGTTAGATTCAAACCAAATCCGATTTATATATATATCATATAGTAATATAGGGGACACTTACAACAACAACCGAGTTCCGTGGTGAACTAGTGATGCTACAATTTTTTGAGTATTCATTTAATTATGTAACTAAACATACATCCGATGAAATTTTTTAATGTTTTCTTTCCAATGTAAAACTTTTTTAGGTTTTTTATGATAGTTTATTCAATTTTGTACCTTTTTCATTCAGAAGAGCTCCAAAAATATACAGTTTATGCATTCTATTTATCATGATATGTCATAAGTACTTGAGCCACTAGTTATGTATCGAGCAATTTTAGTTATGATATCACTGAATATTTCATATCAGCTGATCTGTGGTGGAATTCAAACTTTTTGATAATCGGCATATATTACTATATATGTCACTCAGGAGCCGTTTCTATTTTGGCTCTTTTCAACACGGTATTGGGTACTCACCACAATCTTGGGTACCCACCAAAATGGGCATTTTTCACTTAGGTACTCACCAAAAGTATTTCTCTCTCGCTCTTTTTTTGCCTGCCGAGTAACATCTCTTTCTAACTGGCGCGGAATGTCCCGCCCAAAATCTATGAGAGTTACATATATAGTAATATATGATAATCGGTCATATTCGGCGCATGAGTACTCTGCTTTAGCGTTCCTCAATAATATGAGCAAAATTTTATATAATTATTTTTAATTGTATAAAAATAACAAATTTTGCTGTAAAATATGATGAGTTCTTATGAAAAACCTTTGACTAACACTTATATATATCTGATTTTTAACAAAACTTTTAGTTCATATTACAATATAAAATATTTGTTAAACCGGAACCGGAATTTTCAGGGGGCGTGCTACGTTTTTGATTTTTCCATAAGAATGCATGGACAGGGGCCTACTTCAATTCAACACACACATTTTTTGCCAAGTGCCATCTATAGTACTATATGATATATATATAACATATGGCGGATTATTTTGAATTCCTTAAAATTGTTGATTTTCCTTTTGCATAATTTCAAAATTAAATGAGCCAACCATCGTCCTGTACTACTTATGTATATAGAAAACTTTTTCGACGAACCACAGATATAGAAGAAAGGCAGATAAAGTTGCGCACGACTTTTTATTAAAATGTCTTTTTTGGTTTTGGTTTGCTTTGTTTTTTTTTTTTTTTCAACAGCGTCTCTAGTCTATGTGTAATATTTTTGGGGGTTTTCTTTTGACCTCTATCTTAATCCATTCGCTAAGCCATCAAGATGCCTTATAAAAAATTAAAAAATAAAAATCGAAGTGAATTTACATTTGGAGCGAAACTGCAGCGCTATCGACAAACATATCGTTACAAAATATTAAATTAAGGCTAATGAATTACGATGGAACAAGATTTAACAATGAAAATTTTCATATATATATATATATATAATGAGGAAACATACATAATTGATTTAAAAAGAAAAGTGAATTAAGAATTATTATATAGTTTGGGATATGTGCAAAGAATACACGATCAAAAATTATCAGCCCGATTCTAAATATTCCCGTCGAACGAATTCCCGGGGAATTTACTTTTCTCAAGACTAAAATTCTCCTTTTCTAAATAGATTGGATAAGGAAAATGATGGCTATGGGTCAAATACCCATTCCCCGTCAAATTTCTTCCCCCAAATATGTAAAAAAAAAAAAAATAAGAAATTTACTCTCGAGAAAAGTGAATTCGTTCCCCGGGAATATTCAGAACCGGGCTGTATATGAAAAAAAAAATTTATATAACTTGTCCTAAGCTTAAAACAAAAAAAAAAAAACAATTATTTGCCTCATTCTAGCTTTTTCAAATTATTTAATTTTCTATTTAAGTAACTCCTCGACTATTAACTTAAAACAAAATTTGGAGGATTTACATTATTGCATAATTACTTGTAAGTTTGTCTTTTTTGTTGTTTTTTGAAACAGGTCACAATTCGAGAGCCTACTGTGCTAACTTATTTCAAGTAGAAAAATAAATAAAAAATTAAAAAAAAACAAAAATAAAAATAAAAATAAAAATTATTGTAATTAGAAAATAAACGGTTTTGAACAATTGCTTTTGCCTTTCGTCTTAATCGCTGGAGTATTTTCTCCAAATCGAATTCGTTCGTATTCGTTGGAACACTGTTCGGAAAGAAATTGTATCGAAAAAAAACGTGACTGATGCAGCACGTGAAGATTTCGCTTATTATTTATGTAGGCGAATTGCCTTCGTCTAAGCTAATCCGTACGGTTAACTGGTACTAAGAGCAACAATAGCTTTGCCGTCTTGTGCTTTGGCCGTAATATGTCCTTTGTGTCCTTTGTAGTAGCGCTTTGGAGTACATTTGGTTGATAATGCTCCAGCCATAATTGGAAGCGAGAATGATCTTAAAGTCTAAATTAATCACATCGTTTTCATCATAATGATAACCATCATAATCGATATTATCATTTTTGGTTTTCGTTTTATCGCCAGTTGCGTCATCATCGTCATCATCATCATCGTTATCGTTATCGATTTCATTATAATTGAGAGAGTCATCATCCTTCCATATTATGAAATATGACTGCTGGCTGTGGTTATGGCCATCATGGCCGTTGTCGACGTTGTCATCGCCGTTGGGTGGTGTTGGTGGTAGTGGTATTGGTGCACTTAAATAATAATATAGTTGAGAGAGTTTTAAAATTTGAACTTTGAAATAAAAATTTTCTTGTCGTCGTCGCTGCTGCTGCTGCTGCTTGTAATGTTTTACAATTTTTCGCTCTTTTAATTGCGCTGGTCAAGCAAAGCTAACTTGATAGAATAGCCATTCTTCCATGAATGACGGAACGAACGCTTTCGACGTTGTAAACTGAACTTTCGGCTTGAGTTTACGCAATTGAGCCTCAAATAGGTCAAGCGATTCAATGCAGCATGTCCCATTGCCATGGGTTAGATACTTTCCATCCGGTTTTAATATGTCAAACGAATGCTCCAATATAGTACGTATAAAATCCCAACATTCTCCAATCGGTTCACCCGATATCGGTATATCGGTCAGATCACCGAAAACATAATCGAATTTACGATTCTCGTCTATGAATTTCTTCATATAATCCACACAATCGCCAACAATGATCTCATAGTTTGGTCCTTTACGCTTTTCGAGTACATCGCCGCAAATGCTGTTCATGTATTTATTGCATGCCTGCATCACAAGCTCATCGATTTCAAGCATGACAACCATTTTTGGTTTCTCTTTTAGCAATTCATAAAGAAGAGCGCCGTCACCGCCTCCGAGAATGCAGATCTCTTTACCTTCATAGGTTTCGGTACCGCGATTCATAAGGGTTTCCGTATAGATAAGATCAGACTCTGCAATGTCTAAAAGTCAAAAGAGAGGAAAACATTTTTTTTTTTTTTTTTTTAGTTTACGGTACTTTAAGATATTACTATAAATAGTTAAGCTTAATAAAAAAAATTCTTAAAATACAAAAACTCGAAAATTGAACCTTCTCTGGAACCGTTGAGAGGAACAACTTCGGGCACAGGAGAATTTTTCCTTCGGATGATCACTCTGGTTGCATCTCTCTCGTTCCCTCTCTCCCTCGTCCCTCTCTCTCTCTCTCTCTCTCTTTCCCCTCTCTCGCTCCCTCTCCCTCTCTCTTTCCCCTCTCTCGTTCCCTCTCCCTCTCTCTTTCCCCTCTCTCGTTCCCTCTCCTCTCTCTTTCCCCTCTCTCTCGTTCCCTCTCCCTCTCTCTCTTCCCCTCTCTCTCTCGTTCCCTCTCCTCTCTCTCTCTCTTCTCTCTCTCTCTCTCTCTCTCTCTCTCTTCTCTCTCTCCTCTCTCTCTCTCTCTCTCTCGTTCCATCTCTCTCTCGTTCCATCTCTCTCTCGTTTCCTCTCCCTCTCTCTCTATCTCTCTCTCGTTCCCTCTCTGTCTCTCGTTCCCTCTCTGTCTCTCGTTCCCTCTCTGTCTCTCGTTCCCTCTCTGTCTCTCGTTCCCTCTCTGTCTCTCGTTCCCTCTCTGTCTCTCGTTCCCTCTCTCTCAATAGCCTCTTCTGCACTCCACTTTTCCCATTGCAGCTTACTTACATTGCTACCTTATAGAAGTAAGCAATCAAGAGAATTGATGGTACACTGTTCTAACCAGGGACGTGAACCGGGTGGAAAATTTTCCCGGTTCGGTTCGGCGGTTCGAACCTTGTTTGAAATTGGTTCGTCAAACCAGTTTTTTTTACTCCTTTGAACCGAGGTTTTGGTTCGGTTAATCGGTTCGAGAATTTCTTAAACTGACAATTTTTTTTACACGTGTTCCCACTTCTAACGCAATTTTTTTTACCATTTAGGGTTAAAAATTCCACTATAAAAAGTTAGTGGTGGTTACCTTACTCATATTAGAGATGGTATCGATACTAATTTCATAAGAATATCGACTTCGATTTTTTTTAAATTTGGCCTATGGGAGCGACCACTGTGCATGATTGGAGGCAAAAATGAAACCCTGAACCTTTACAAAAAGCGGTTCGGTTTAAACATTTGTAACTTCGGTTCGGTTCTTCAGCAGATAAAAGCGGTTTTCCGGTTCGCGCCAAAACCGGTTCACGTCCCTGGTTCTTACACTGAAATGCCACTGCATTGACACATCGAAAAGGGAGCACAAACTTTATACTCACTTTGCAGTTCGTCCAGTATGAGCATATTTCCCAGAGTTTTTGAATGTACAATTTGTATCTTCTGGAATGGTGAGCGTTCCTCGAAGAGCAGCCTATCAATATCATATTCGATAATTCGCTCATCTAAAATAAAAGAGGCCTTGAATAAAATGTTTCTACAAAAATATCGTTTTCAACACTGAAAATATTGGACATAAAAACCATTTCGGTACACTATGCAAAAAAAAAAAAAAAAATATAAATTAAGAAAAAAATATAAAAAAAACGCATGCTTCAGCTAAAAAGATCACATCTTAATATATATATATTGCAAGCAGTTTCTTTGGTTTTTACTTTTTTTTTTTTGGTGAAGTGCTTTACACTAATACAAAAAAAAAAAAAAAAAAAAAAAAAAAAAAAAACGATTTCAACATATACAAGACGTACAAAACTTCACATAACAAAAGCGTGACCACAACATTGAACAATAAAAGATAAAGCATTGACAAATAATAATTTTAATTTATTAGATAATATTTAAACGTAGACACCTTACGAAGCAGAATAAGACATGGAAAAAAAAACTTTTTTTAACAAAAGAATAAAATTATTGCTAACCCAAAATTAATTCATCGAAGAGAATGCTTGTGATTTGAGGAGCTAGCTTTTAGTTTATAAAAAAAAAAAAAAAAAAAAAAATTATCAGTAGTTAGATCGAGTTGGACATGTAGAGATTTTTCCGTATCCAACTGAAATATAATGATAACTTTAAATAATAATGGAGAACAATTAGAAAAATAAAATACTTTAAAACAAAAAATATGAATCTTTAAAACACTTTCCAAAGCACCTGGGTGAGAGATGCCAATTAAATTTAAATGAAAATAAAATAAAATATTCTCGAAAAGAAAACATTGCATTTTTATAAACAAGAGAGACGAAGAGTGATGCAAAAAAAAAAAAAAAAAAACGGATGAAAGTTTGAATACATTGTCTTGTTCGAAATTCCATTTATTAAAACCAAAAAAGAAACAGTTATTTTTTTTTTTTAGCTATATTAAAAATTTACGACATCAACTTGACAACCCACAGGCCGAAGGAATTTTCAATTGTTTTATTAAATAGATAGCCTTCAGACTTGAAAAGGATATTGGATTTCTTCCATTTTTCTGACGAATTTCTTTCCGCATATCCTCAGCATATGAAAGTTTCAACTTAAATAGGTACGATCTAGTAACATTACCCGTTACCCATTATTAAGGTCTGTCGTTTTTCTTCCATTTTTAGTCTTTTAAATGTTAACGTTCAAATTCGATGATGGCTCATTCCTTGTTCTTTGACTTGGTCTTCTTCCTTTTGTAATATATTTTGCTGATTCTTTTTCTTCTTATGCCTTAACCGAGACCCGGTTCGACACATTTCGATAAATTTCTCAGTTTCTTTCAAGGGGATTCAGTTGGTTCCCGATTAAAACATTAGAGTCCAAAGCGTACTAAAAAAAAATACTCTAATTTCAACGCTTTCTTCTTCTTCCCTCTCTACCTATCTCTCTCTCCTTTTTCTTGCCGCATTTACTATTGAGATGAATTTTCTTTAGGGGTCTTTCCTTAAACGTGAAAAGATCGAAAAATCGGAAAATTTTTCATACAAAACTTCGTTCATTATGTTCTAAGCCTTCTGGATTTACGAGGCAAATACACGTTTAAGGGAAGACCTCTTTTATTTTCAAATCCATAGAAAATAGCTTTATGTCGAACTAAGAAAATTTAAGCCAACTGTTTTAAAAGCAAACGATATTCTTCATAAATGAACCAAGCAAAATGGGAAATAAAAACGGGCAAAAGCTTTCGAAATCTCGGCACAAATAATAATGAAGTTCATAGCTTTTCTTTTGACATTTTAATTCATTCATAAGATGGGAGATCCCACTATCGTCGCATATTGTCAAAAAGATATCGTGTAACAATTAAATTTTGGGACAAAAATCGTTCACCCCGGATCACGCTTGTCATCATCATCAGAGTCCAAAAATTGCAAAAATCGCAGGAATCGGCGCATTGCGCAGATAGTGGGATCTCGGCTTTAGAAGAAAAATAGTACTGAGCAAGAACGAATATAGTATCCCAGCGGTGTCCCAAAATGCTGCTTACAGAAGTGAAGTGAACCGCAACACATTTCGTAGGCCGTAGGCGGTAATGCATATGACCTCATATACCATCCTAGTATACTTTTGTTCTAGAATGGCCGTGGTTTTGAGAATGAACTCCTACCACCACTACAAAAAGTATGCTATTAATAGGCAGGTCGCTTACAGACTCGTATACTTTGTAAGCTATTAATAGGCAGTTCGCCTACAATCTTGTATAGTTTGTAAGCTATTAATAGGCAGGCTGCTTACAGTCTGGTATACTTTGTAAGCTATTAATAGGCAAATCGCCTACAATCTTGTATACTTTGTAAGCTATTAATAGGCAGGCTGCTTACAGTCTCGTATACTTTGTAAGCTATTAATAGGCAGTTCGCCTACAATCTTGTATACTTTGTAAGCTATTAATAGGCAGCTGCTTACAGTCTCGTATACTTTGTAAGCTATTAATAGGAAGTTCGCCTACAATCTTGTATACTTT
This sequence comes from Chlorops oryzae, assembly GCA_020466095.1. NCBI lineage: Eukaryota > Metazoa > Arthropoda > Insecta > Diptera > Chloropidae > Chlorops > Chlorops oryzae. The sequence goes on from CM035806.1 coordinate 165,905,064, forward strand.
GTAAGCTATTAATATTCAGGTCGCTTACAGTCGTATAGTTTGTAAGCTATTAATATTCAGGTCGCTTACAGTCTCGTATACTTTGTAAGCTATTAATAGGCAGTTCGCCTACAATCTTGTATAGTTTGTAGCTACTAATATTCAGGTCGCTTACAGTCTCGTATACTTTGTAAGCTATTAATATTCAGGTCGCCTACAATCTTGTATAGTTTGTAGCTACTAATATTCAGGTCGCTTACAGTCTCGTATACTTTGTAAGCTATTAATAGGCAGTTCACCTACAATCTTGTATACTTTGTAAGCTATTAATATTCAGGTCGCTTACAGTCTCGTATACTTTGTAAGCTATTGGTTGGCCGCTGGGTATATGAATTCTTTAGTTAAAGATGCTCGCGAAGAACATGTTATCTGTCAAGTCATGTAACATAAGGACGTCAGATGACAGAGTCCATTCTATATATGTATGGGGCACATATCGCCTTTTCTTAAATCCGTTTAATTCCTATTCGATGAAAAAGACATTGAACATTGTTTTTTATTTTTTATTTTTTTTTTAGTAAGCCATTCATACTTCTATTAAGCTCTCAAAATGGAATTTCAAACAACATACACATAACGAAATGATATAAAATAATTTTGTACATTTATTTTGTGTTTTGTTGTATATCTTGTTTGGTGTTTTTGTTTTCTGTTGTTCTTGTTTTTTGTTATTGTTATTGTTCTTTTTTTTTTGTTTTTTTTTTTTTTTTGTTTCTCAAACTTACAAATAAACAATTTAAAAAGAAATTTTGAATAAAATGCAGCATCGTAGGACGATATTGAATTCTTTACCTGATGATGGAAAGTATTTAGCGACATCACCGCGTTTCAATGGGGGAATAACTACTCCGTTACGGACTTTCAATTTCTTGGCTATATTACTTTCGATACGTTTGCATGACTATACACAAAAAGTATTTGAATGAATTGAATTTCATTTTCGGTGAGAAGTGAATGCCGAATATCAGAAGAGAAAAAAATATGGATGAGATTTTTTTTTTTTGTTTAACAACAGTGATAGCAATTAAAATAGTTATGAATATGGAATGAATAAAGGTTATGTTATATTATGATACGTAATTTGGAGATGATTAAATTTCGATATTTGTTTGATGGCGATATTTATTGATGAGGATCATTTCGATGGCGGTAAATAGTGATGGCGATGACGATGGCGATGGTAATATGATGATCGTGGCGATCGTGATGATTCATGTTGAAAAATGAGATGTGGAAAATTTTGCACGCACACACGCGCGATTTAAAAAGAAAATAATTTGACTTATTAGAGATATGATGAGATATACTTGTAAGAAAACGGATTATATGTAGGTATATGTATGCATGTAAATAAGGGATAGCTTTCAGTATAGCAAAAATTATTGTTTCAAATTCAACAACAACAAGAACAACATAAATTAAAAATTGAAATTACAACAAAAAAAAAAAAAAAAAAAAAAAAAAACAGCTTAAAAATTGTGATTGTAAATCTTGTATGAAATATTCTTATCAAATTGCATTAAAATTAACTTTAAATAGAAATGCATATGCACATAGTACTTAGGTACCGACAATTATGAAAGGACCTGTCAGATTTAAACTTTTACAAAACTTTTCAGCAATTATTTTCCTACCCTTGGGGATGAATTGTCGAAAACGATTCTTAAGCCCAAAATGCAATATTGCGAGAGCCCGATGCGCGAGTGCGCGACGTCACGAAAATGTTTTGCGTGACGCATTTCAATCTCCAATGAGAGTTTTGCGTCACGCAGATGAAAGCATAATATCGCTTCTAGTAATGCAATATTTGAACCAAGTACCTATCTAACGAGCACCGAGTACTCATAAAAATGATACGCTTTCACTTGAGCTTAAATTTTAATTCAAAATTTCAAAATGAACCAAAGCTCGCGAAATATTTTAAAAGCTCTTTTTCACGGAACAGTGAACAGTTTTTGTTTTATTGGTTTCAATGAGTACCCAATAGCGAGTACTCAAAAAAAAAATAGCAACATCATTAACCTGTCAAATTGCCTCGCAACGAGAAATATTCAATTTTTCAAAATTTTCTCGCTACGAGATTTCGCAGTGCGATACATTGGAGTTTGAATCATATGATTGATTGAATGTATTGAAATTTGTGTGCGTCTCGTCTCGCGCTATCGCATCGGGCTCTCGCAATGTTGGATTTTGGGCTATAGCAATCAATGATAACAAAAAAAGTCTAGCTTTCAATAGAAAAAAGGAACTGAACTATATTGACTGAACACAGACTCCTCTCCTCAGACCCCTTCCTCTTACACTCATTCACTCCTCTTTTCAATTACTTTCGCTCTTTATCTCCCTCCCCCACAATGTGACACTCTCTTTCTCTTCTCCCATTTTCTAAACACTCTCTAGATTCCCACCAATAAATTGATATCCACAATAAATTTTTGACATTGTGCGTAAAAATTTCCCCCAAGTAACATTAAGTTCCGTTTCGTTACGCTGCGCCATGATTAACTGAACATTAAAATTGAAAAATAATCGAGTTTAATGAGAAAAAACTCAATAATTACAACTAAAATGTGAAAAAATTTAATTTTTTTAAATAAAAATTTGTGAAGTAAGTAAAAAGCGATCTCTTCAAGCATTAAAGCAATTATAAAAAAAAAATAAAAAAAATCACAGTACAAATCAACGTTTTAATTGGATTCGTGATTCTCTATTTAAAAAATACTGCTTTCATATTGAACAGTTTACCAATAACATAAACATAAACTTTTATTTTGATTTTTAACAAAAATAACGAATTTTCAATTTACTGTGTGTACTCTCTCTCTCTCTCTCCTTGAGGGACACCTCTCTTAAACGGACACTTTTTGGCAATGCTCCAGTATTCCTGCTTCCTAAATAATTTCCTTTTAAGCGGACACACACACACATCATCTACTTTCCCTGCAGGAAATGTCAATAGTGAATCTATACTCTTTCTCTACTGACTGCGTCAACAGTACTACTGACAAGTTATACCCGTCGCAATGCTTTGCGTTATTGACATTTAACATTGAGTTGTCATTGCATGTCTACATTAAGACCAAGGAACTAATGACGATCTATAGACGAGCTATTGACATCGGTAGCTATTATGTAGACAAAAGGAGTACTCTTTCGCTTTATAAGGAGACACGTTGTTGACATGGTCAATAAAGATGAACTATACCTCTTGACAGTACAGTTTCTCTAATGACACCGCCTATGTATACTGTTGACCAAGGGCGTAGCTAGAGAAAGAGTGCTTTGGAAGCGCTTATATTTGCCACAGTGGTATATTGAGTATTTATAAGACATTAACCGAAAAAAAATTTGGGGGGCCAACAAGAAGTTTAGAGAGTTTTGGACCAAAAATCCGAAAAATTCATGAGTTCCGATTTCGATGAAAATTTATATATAGAAAAAGTGAAAAATTCTAAGAATTTTGACGCTAACATTTTTTTAAAATACTGATTACAACTAGTCTAGTTTGGGTCTAGTTCCAAACTGGTCCAAAAAGGACTAGTTGTAATAAGTTCTTTGAAAAAGTTTTAGTACCAAAATTCTCAGAATTTTTCACTTAATATATATATATAAATTTTCATCGAAATCGGACCTCATGAATTTTTCGGATTTTTTGGGTTTTTGGTCCAAAACTCTCTAAACTTCTTCTTGCCCCCCCAATTTTTTTTTCGTTTAATGTCTTATAATTGCTCAATATACCACTGTGGCAAATATAAGCGCTACCAAACCACTCTTTCTCTGGCTACGCCCTTGCTGTTGACGTTGGAACTAGTTCTCTTGTCTATATTAACGTCAGTATAGACATGGGGCCATATGGCGACAGGCTTCCTGCAGGGTATTTTTCGGTTCGATAGGTGTCCGCTTAAGACAGAGAGTACACTGTACATATATAGATGGGTCGTTTCGATTGCAAAAATACGTTTTGATTAGAGATGTCTCCGATTATTATAACGATAGCGATATCGATATTCAAAATAAATAATTTTTTCCTTTAATTCCTATGGTCCAAACATTTCTATTACATAATGTTATTATTATTAATTATTATTTACAAAGAAACGAATCGTTAGGTTTCCAGTTGATAGGAGCGCTGGCTGCTTGGGCCTTCGGCTCAACAAAATGTTAATTTTTGTCAACAATTTTTTGGCAATCGAAAAAAAAAATTTTTTATAACAAATAATTTTCTTATAAATGGGGTCTTATATAAGAAAAAACCAGATATAAGAATGAAATTTCTTGGCAAAATCGACTTTCTTATATAGCGAAACTACTGTATAGAAATGCTTAGCGACACCAGGAGATTCGATTTAGCCATGTCTATATCACAGTCTGTCCGTCTGTATACAGTTATCTTATCGAAGGAGTTGAGCTATCTCGACAAAATTTGGTATGCGTGCTCACGGGGACATGAGTAAGAACAAGTTCGAGAATGGACCTGATTGGACCATTTTTAAGGGTACCTCTTGTACTAGGGTCTGTTATGAAAATCACAAAAACTGCTCTAAACCGGAATTTTTCTAGATATTTTGATGAAATTTGATAGTTCAACATATTTAAAGCCAAGTTATTCAATTTCCAAAAATTGGAAGTGGGCGTGGCCGAAGGGCGTTTTTCGAAAATTGCCTCCTACGCCTGATATTCAAATGGGACTTGAAAGTTGGCATGCATGCTTCTCTTCTGTAGCCATAAAAATCCTCTACAAAAATTTTCTGATCGGTCCATTATTAAGGGTACGTCCAGTACAAGGGTCTGTGACAAAAATTCCAATACTGCCCCAAATTGGACTTTTTCGAAAACTTTTCAATGAAATTTAGAATTTGAGCGTATATTTAAGCTTCCGATTATAATTCAAAAAATTTGGGAAAGTAGGCTTAGCAAAGGGGCGGTTTTCATAAAGAAATTGCATAAAAGTTGGCATATGGGACCCATTGTGGCCTTTAAAATCTCTGGAATATTCTAGAATATTAATGGTTCTGTTTTTTGGGCATGTTTTGAAATGTTATTTAAACATGTGTGTCTGTATCGGGTATTGTATTGTCAGTCTCGCCTGACTATAACACCCTTACTTGTTTTATATGAAGTTTTTTTTTTTTTTTTTTTTTTGCTGTTTCATTTCTGACTGAGCACTGGAGGGAGCCCCTTTTGCAAAGTAAATCGATTTTTCCTTCTTTTAATTTTACTCGAACCTTCTAAATTCATATTCGATTATTATTTTTTATCAGCACCGATATCGCATCGTTCAAATACCTTTCGATCCATCATTAATCCATTTAATTCAATTCTAATGAAAATCATATTTTTTGTTTTTTTACATTTCGACTTGGCCTTTTCAGAATTCCATCATGATTTTATCTCAATTAGAAAAAACAAGTTTTTCCCCCTCTTTTTCGCTATACACAAGAATTTGAAAGACCTCAGGAATTCGGAATAGGCTATCGAGAATATATAAAGAACGAATAAAAATACTTAAAAAGAAAAAAAGTAATAATGAAATCATAAAAGGCAATCAACTAATTTTAGCATTTTTTTGAAGGTTGTTTAAGGGAGTTTTCTATCAGTTTTTTTTTTTTTTGTTTATTTATTTAAATTTTGATAACTTGAATTATAAATTGTGTGTTTGGGATTTGCATAAAACATTTATTAATTTTAAGAGAAAATATAAATCTATAAATGTTCAAATATTTTATTATTCTTTACTGTGAATTTGTGTATTTAATTAATTATTTTTTGTTTTCTCTCTTAATTTCGCTGACCTGAACTAGTCATGTATATATCAATATAGCCACCACGCTTAATCGGCGGTAAATATTTGGAACGATCTGAATTTAATTTTTGTCGTAAAATAAGTTCCATTGTGCGCATGGTCTGCAATTGTAATACATATACACAACAGATAGATAGATATATATATATAATTTTTATTTATTTTTTAAAATTTATTTCATTTTATTATATAGAAAGAGATATATAAGTAAAATCAAAATCTATTCATCGATTATGACCCTCGAAATATGCAAATGCGCCGAAAGTTCAACTAAAGTGACTAAAAAAAAAACAAGAACAAAAACTGAACATAACTAACAATGAGTGGATTTGGAATCCGCGATATGAAATGAACAGACGAACTGTTGGGTCGAAGAGGATTTCGGTGAAATGGAGTAATGTGGTCCGCAATTGAATTTGAAATCGAATACCTTGATGTTTTCTAATCGACAAAGGGTCTTGCTGACTGCGGCCCAATGAAAGGGATTTTAAGGTTTTATTGATTTTTGAATAGATACCACCTTAACACACTAGGAGGAACCGATTTTGAGGTTCCTTTATCCCAGTGTCCTTGAAATAACCTTAAAAAACCCTTTTTATTAAGGCCTTTTTCAAAAATTTATATCTCAAAAACGAATTAAGATAAAAAGATGAAACAAATGGCCGCTGATAGCTTATAAAACGGAAAATTAAAAATATTTTTTTTAATTTTACACTGAGAAAAAACATTCACAACAAAGAAAATAAATATTAAAAAAATTTCAGTGTATTCCCGTTTTCGCGCCACTTTCTCGCTTTATCCAACGTTCAACATGTCGTATAAGTGATGCCTCTGCACACGCATGCCTAGTGCAGCATATCAGTACTGAGAGTGTCTTTATGGGCTTACTTTTTTGTTAATATCTCCTAAATCTACCTTTTGATTTTGATAAAAATTTTTTATTTAAAGGTCATACTCAGAGGTATTTTTTTAGAAGTAGCGAGAAAGTGGCGCAAAAACGGGAATACACTGAAAAATTTTTTTAATTTTTATTTTCTTTGTTGTGAAAGTTTTTTTCTCAGTGTAAAATTAAAAAAAAAATTTTTTTCAAGTTTCCGTTTTATAAGCTATCAGCGGCCATTTGTTTCATCTTTTTATCTTAATTCGTTTTTGAGATATAAATTTTTGAAAAAGGGCTTAATAAAAAGGGTTTTGTAAGGATATTTCAAGGATTCATGTTAATTGAAAAAAAAAAAAAAATTATTTTTTGACAATCGAAAAAAAAAAAAAATCTTTCTTCTGATTGCCTAAAGTTGTATGTGAAAAGCCGATGCGATCGACTTCGAACCCAACTACGAGTTCTTCCATCAGGCATATTTACCAGCGTCTTAGTCACTTTCGATTAATCTTAATTTTATATGAGAGCTACCTTCAATAAATATTGGACCTATACAACTTTAATAAAATAATTCACTGTTTTACAATTCATTTGCATTTGATCTTTGCTAATAAGTAAAATCTTTATCCATGTACAAAGTAGAAATTTAAATTTCAACTGAAAGACAAACATTGCTTAAGTACATATGTACCTATGTATTTATGTATGACAAATATAGATGTAAATATTTGTGAACACGTGCTCCGATTCTCCGGCGATGCTCTGAATACAGTTGTAAAAGTTTCCGGAACATAGTCTCATGACAGTCTAAAATTTCAATTCCACGAAGTACCGCGGGCAAAAAGTACATAGGTAGGTACCTACTCTAAAAATCAGCCTTATGTACCATATACGTTGCGTACCCATGATACAAGAAAACAAGATAGCGCCACGCTATTCAAAAAAGTAAAAAGCCGGTTTAACATGGGAAACAACAACAACGAATCGCGGTTTTGAGTTTGTGACGTTTCGTCTCTCAAGTGGCGCTTATCTTGTTTTCTTGTATCATGTTGCGTACCTATACCAAAAATTCGGATACATACAATTTTCGAAAGCTATTATCTGTTCCTCTTAAATCCCATTTAAACAACTTAGAGCTCCTTCCTCATTAAGGTCGAAATTATATCATTAGATTGGTTGGGGTTAATGACATGTCTCTTCTTTTCTTCTTAGAAAAAAATAGTAGGTATAAGGCGGTATCTTATCGTTTTATTTGTTGATATTTAACTTAGCTCTGGTAAAATCCGAAATTTTATACTCATACATATATCAGAGAAGACATAGAATATTTATTTAAAAAAAAAAAAAACCTTAACCCATTCAAACCCATGCTTTGAAAGATTTTCTTTAGAAAAAAATTATAAATAAATAAAAAAGACTTAATCGGGTATGTGATTGTTTTCCCTTTCCCGGGGAAATGAATTCCACTTCCAAATCTCTCTCATTTGCACAATCGTGTAGTACGGGGGGACAATTTTCGGTGAAATTGGGGGCGGGAACAGACCATATTACTAAATGAAAGTTCGAATTAAAAATGGGTTAACGAACGAAGAACAGATTTCTATTTGATAAGCATTTGGTTGTCACATGAGAATCATCTGAGCAAACAAATCTTGATTTGGCCCATCTTTATTCCCTTTTCGTTGAGAATTTCTAATACTGCTGTTAAAACTATGTAAACATGATACTTAGGTGTACCCAAAATGATTTCCAATTACACAGCATCGCAAAAAAATAAAATGTTTTCGGGGTCACTGAATCCGAAATTGGGGTCTATATAGCTACATTGGGTCTAGGTTTCGCACACGACCTGAAAAATAGGCTCTCGGTGATGCTTCATTTTTTTTTTTTTTAGGTTATGGCTAAATCTGGAGCGGGTGTATCTAAATGAACCCCTAAAATTTTGGATTCTGCGATCTTGAAAACATGTACAGCCCGATTCTGAATATTCCCGGGGTAAATTTTTAAGGTAATTTTTCTTAATGGCGACAATAGGCCCTATGGAGTTACATTGATTTCAAATTCGGATTCAACGACTTCGAAAACATATACAGCCCGATTCTGAATATTCCCGGGGAACAAATTCCCAGGGAATTTACTTTTCTCAAGACTAAACTTCTTCTTTTTTTTTTAATATTTGGGAGAAGAAATTTTATGGGGAATGGATAATTGACCCATACCCATAATTTTCCTTACCCTATCTATTTAGAAAAATACAGTTTTGGTCTCGAGAAAAGTAAATTCCCCGGGAATATTCAAAATCGGTCTGATAGTAAGGATATCCGGACTCACTCGTCTTTATCATGTTCCAATCATGTAGACATCCGTAGACGCTATGGAGTTGCGCCAATTATTGGGAAAATGCGAGAAGCAAGGCTACGCTGGTATGGACACGTCCTGAGAGCAAATGAGGAGATTTTGGCAAAGAAAGGCTACTACGCACTGGAAATTCAAGGTTGCAGAAAACGGGAGCGTCCGCAACAGCGCTGGATGGACACAATAAAATGGGACCTAGAGGCTGTAGGACTTACCTCGGATGATGCAACCGACAGAACAAAATGGAGGAACTGGTCGCGTTTTGCGGACCCCGGGATAGACCGGGATAGTTAAACACGCAAGAAGAAGAAGAAGTAAGGATAGTCAAATCCACCACCAAAAATCTGAATAAATTTAAAATTTTCATGCCGCCCGGAAGAATTCGTTCTCCCTGATGGACTGTCAGATATTATCCCCCAAAAAGGGCAAAAAAAGAGCAACAAAAACTTTTGGTTCCCAGCGAGACCGCAAAGAACATTATTCAACCGTGAACGTAGTGCATAAGTAGAGTAGGCATGCACAAGCGCAGTTGCACTGGCAATAGCTTAAATAAGTTACTTTTTAAATGGCCGTGCATTTCGCATAATATATTTAGAGAGCGAGAGAAATGATTTATTCGAAAAGAATATTAGTATTGCTCCAATGAACTGTTACAAAATCGTTCACAATAAGATAGATCTATAACTACGGTTTGAATTTGAATTTCAATTTTAATACTTATTACTCGTAATTTAAGCTTAATTGAATACATTAACCAATTGACAGTTAAGAACGTTACCAAATAATCAGTAACCAATCGCTAATGAAAATTCATTACACCTCTATCGAAATGCTATCCCTTGCGTTTTAATTCTTAAAATCCAAAGAGAATTTCATATAAAAATTCAATTTAATTGATCGATTGATAAACTTCGGTTAAAAATTAACAATTTTGATGGGGAATTCTTTGAAGAAAATGAATTTGATACCTATTTGAAATTGGAGTTCGCTTTCGCTTTTCGATTTTGATTTCGATTTCGCCGTCGAAAGCGCCAGAACAATTGTCTCTATCGGAATAAGAAAATATAAAGGGAAAAATCCCTATTATTAGATTTCAGGCACATTTCAGATCGGCTATTTTTACCTCGAAGCTCTTTTGTTCCAGCGTAAAAATGGCACAACATACATACATACGTACGTAATTTGAGAAACGATGTTGAATGATTTTTGGGCCTGAATGGATCAATCTGTAATCCACAGAAATTCTACTTTTAACAATATATACATATATGTATGTGTGTACCTACGATTTATCGTTGATATATATGTACATATGTTTGCATATCTCACCTAGGCTACCCAGTCGGCAATTGCGTCTTGCATGAATTTATTCTTATAAGAATTCGTCGATGAAATAAGTAAGATATGACAATGTCGATAAATATCAGAATAGTTAAGGCAAATATTTGCATAGCGGACCGATGAAGTTTCGCTAAATAAAATCATCATTTGTTTTTTTATTCATTTTATTTGATGTTTATGGATTCAAAAGAATATATTGATGTTAATTTTGTTAAGAATTACCTTCTTTCGTGATTTTTTCTTACTAATAATGAACTGTTTTTCTGTATAAACAAATTTTTTTCCGATTTATAAATCCTCCAAACAGGAATATTTTCTACAATGAATTCAATAATCTTTTTTTCATTGTAGAATTCATATATGAATTTTTTGTGCATTTTCAAAAGAAGAGGTCGTTCACTATGCCTTATCATATGTAAGCTATGTAAGCTATCATTTCCGCGATAGCGGACCGAAAACACGCTCGCTATTCATGACTATTTCGACCATTTTCAAACGAAGCTTTCCGCGATAGCGGACCGAAAATACGCGAGCGCTTCCAAGAATTCATTTCGTGTCATTTCTCTCGCGCCGCTATCCATGACTATTTCGACTATTTTCAAATTAAGATTTCAGCAATAGCGGACCGAAAAATAAATCAAAACTATACCTTACATTTCCTAGGACATCGCAATGTTAATTTTCAATGATGAATTCAGCAATAGTCCATAGAGGCTATTGCAGAAAAAGTTGCTGATAAACCTTACACTTGCCGACTGGGTATAAGAGCGTGAACAAACTATAGTGTGTGTGTGTGTTGTTGTTGTTGTTGTTGGGTGATACTCCCCCAGCAGGAAACGTCTCGGTGAAACAATCAATGATTTCAGAATGACATTAGAGCCGCGACTCGTCCTCCTGATTATACACCAACTTTCTAATGAAATTTACACAAAAGCGGCATTGGCCGTCATAAGAGTATATGTCACGAATTGGTAATCGAATTTGGAGTAGATCTACTCCGTCGTATCGATACCTCCTGTTTTGCAAGACAATGTCATCGTTCGGGAGTGATACCATCTTCTTTCGAAAACATTGCCATTAGTATTACGACGAATATTACCTTCATTCGATGACAATAACTAGAGCTCGGATTTTGAATATTTTGAATTTTTTTGAATTATTTGAATTTTTTTGCATTTAACTGTACTTTTTGAATATTTTATTCACAGAACTAGGTTTTTTTTTTAAATTTAACAATTAAAAATTTTAATAGGCATGCTAAAGCCCAAAATCCAGCATTGCGAGAGCCCGATGCGAGAGTGCGCGACGTCACGAAAATGTTTTGAGTGACGCATTTCAATCTCCAATGAGAGTTTTGCGTCACGCAGATGATAGCATAATTTCGCTTCTAGTTATCCATTATTTGAACCAAGTACCAATCTAACGATCACCGAGTTCTCATAAAAATTATACGTTATCATTTGAGCTTAAATTTTAATTCAAAATTTTCAAAAAGTTTTCAAAATGAACCAAAGCTCGCGAAATATTTTAAAAGCTCTTTTTCACGGAACAGTGAAAAGTTTTTGTTTTATTAGCTTAAACGAGTACCCAATAGCGATACTCAAAAAAATAGCAACATCATTAACCTGTCAAATTGCCTCGCAACGAGAAATATTCAATTTTTCAAAATTTTCTCGCTACGAGGTCTCGCAGTGCGATACATTGGAGCTTGAGTCATTTGATTGAATGTATTGAAATTTGTGTGCGTCTCGCATCGCGCTCTCGCATCGGGCTCTCGCAATGTTGATTTTGGGCATAAATCGAACTAATTTGGAATTTTTGACTGTGCATTTTTTGAATATTTTGAATTTTTTGCATTTTCGTTTGAACTTGTTTTTTGAATATTTTGAATTTTTTGAATTTTTTTTTTTGAATTTTTTTTTGAATTTTTTTTTTTTTCATTTTTTTACATATTCAAATTCCGAGGCATAACAATAACATTGGAATTGAGGAGTACTCAAATTTTCCCCTGATATCCTTGATGAAAAAATTAATGAATTTGTCCTTGATGAGAAAATTTCCGGCTGGGGCCGTGCTTTACAGGGCACAATGGCACAATTTTGACACCGCAAAGAAGAACCACGTGTATGTATGTATATACATTCATACATAAGTGCAGGTCCGTCTGCTAATGTCCGTGTGCTAAATGAGACATTGATTTGTTCACAAAGTAATTGAAATATGTACGTCAATGTTTGACCAGCGTGGGAAACACAGGAAGAAGGTCGACGATATGGAAGCTATGTATGCATGTATGTCATAGACAAGAGTTGAGAGTGCATACATATGTACATATATGAAATGAATCTTATGCCTTTCTGCCCTTCACTTTGCAATGCCAAGCGCCTTGACACACGTTCCAACGAGAGATGGAAAAATCAATGCTTTTTCGCAAACACGACCAAATAATTCTGCACGAAAATCATTTCAATTTTGATGTGAACGAAATCCTTTTTTTTTTCTTCTCTATTTTCTTTTTACTTTTCACTTTTTTTTTCTTTTTCTTTTCCTCTCATTTTCGCCCTTATTCTACCTACCTATCTGTATCTATAACCCTTGTCCGATGATGTATGTATGTTTAACATGGATTTTATGAATGAATTTATGAAGATCATGCATGGATTTTCCTTCTTGGATTATAGAAATAAGAAAAGAAAATAATATAAAATAAAGTCGAAGGATTATATATGAATATGAGCTGAAATAACGAAATTCGAAATTCGAAATTTTTTTTTTTTTTGCCACTAATTTTCTCACTTACATCGAAACTTAAAAGCGGCTCCTTCCCCTCGTCGAGGTAATACTCAACGTTCAATGTCACGAGGCCTTGAAGGAAAATTCTTAGCGTAACGATGATTTCCTTATTTTCCGCGAGTACGCAAAAATAATTATCTTCCGTTACCATTTGATAGGCCAATTCGAGTTGGGGGAATATATGCTCCAGCTCGTTTCGTACGATTTTTGCAATCTCTTGACGCTGCTTCGGATCCGTGGTTTTTACCGTATCTAACGTAAAGTCAAATAATATCGTTTGTGCGGTCATTTTCGTAAAATACTATCAATTCAATACACAATCCAATATTCAATAGAACTTTCCGCTATTCAGCATACAATACTACAAGCGACACTTCCCATTTGCGGGAAAAATCACTGAACCATAAGTGGCCACAAAGAAAACCAGACAACGTATTCGGACTGTCAAAAGAGAAAAAGAAAAATTCCTTCGCGCAACTACGTCATAATAGAATATAGAATTCAAGTGTTTGATTTTTTATACGCGACACACTCTATGTCGAGGGTATTTTGCGTTTGTGTGGTTGTGTGTAACATCCCAGAATCAGTCGAGATAGACCATACAAAATATATGTATATAGAAATGATCAGGAGATTCGATTTAGCGATTTAGATGTCCGTCTGTCCGTCTGTCTGTCTGTCTGTATACAGTTATCTTATCGAAGGAGTTGAGCTATCTTGACAAAATTTGGTATGCGTGCTCACGGGGACATGAGTAAGAACAAATTCGAGAATGGACCCGATTGGACCATTTTTAGGGGTACCTCCAGTACTAGGGTCTGCTATAAAAATCTCAAAAACAGCTCTAAAACCGGAGTTGTTCAAGATATTTTGATGAAACTTGATAGTTGAACATATTTAAAGCCAAGTTATTCAATTTCCAAAAATTGGAAAAGTGGGCGTGGCAGAAGGGCGTTTTTCGAAAATTGTCTCCTACACCCGAAATTCAAATGAAATTTGGCAATTATGCTTCATTTTTTAGACATAAACATCCTTTCAAAAATTTTCTTTGCTAGGTCCATTTTTAAGGGTACCTCCAGTACTAGGGTCTGTCACCAAAATTTCAAAACTGCCCCAAAAACTGACTTTTTCGAAATATTTCAATGAAACTTAGATTTTGAGCATAAATTTAAGCCTCCGATTAGAATTCAAAAAAATTGGAAAATTGGGTGTGGCAAAGGGGCGGTTTTCATAAAGAAATTTAACAAAATTCGGTATATGGGGCCCCTTTTGGGCTTAAATACCTCTTGATACTAAAAATTATTTGAAAATGTGTATGGGTATTTTATTGTCAGGCTCGCCTGGCTATAACACCGTTAATTATTTTAAATTTTATATGAGGTTTTGAAGTCCTTGGACTTAAATTTTCCTTTCGTATTCTCTTTCGGATTCTATGCGCTTTAGCTTTGATCATTCCTTTTACTTGCCGCCGAAAACAAGAAAATTGTATTATTAAAACAAACTTCCAATTCTCCTGTGACGTCACACAAAAAGCTGATCATATAATTATACACCCAATATTGATTTGTTCAATTATTCTTGCCTTGCATATCACCAACATGACGTCTCGACGGGCAAGCCTTGCTTTCGTCAAATTATCATATTAAAATCATTTGCATCAGATTGCAAATGTTCTCTGGTAAGGTAGACAGCTTACGAGATCAAGGAGGTGTTTTTATATTTTTTATTTTTTGATACTTTGTGAATTTAAAAACTGTTTTGAATATACCTATATTGGCATTATCGCGCAAGACAGAAACATCGACGTCGGCAACTAATACATATTGTCACTCAAGACGAACTTCGCCAGTCGAAAGTGTTACTGGCGGTAAATATAAGCGTGAAAAGTGTTTGGCTAGTACTAATGAAAAATATCGATGTCCACAAGAAAGTATGTACCAAACGTTTAAAAGAGCAAAATAAGTCTGATTCATTAACGATATATTCGATTGGGTAACATATCCTACACATGTGCTGAAAAATATCGATAGTCAAGATAGTAATCAAAATTACTATATATATTTTTTGTACGATTTTTCACATTTTGAGCTGCTTCGTATTCATAGTGAAGATGATACGAGATTCCGTACTCAATCAAAAAAAGCTCAATTTTTCTCTACTTCATTGCACTTCGCTCGTCCGAAAGTTCGAATTGGCGGTCAATAATTGACTATTGTGAAAAGCTTCATTGATCTATACAGTAGTTTCGCTATATAAGAAAGTCGATTTTGCCAAGAAATTTCATTCTTATATCCGGTTTTTTCTTATATAGACCGTTTATAAAAAAAATTCGTTCATATAAAGAACAACCATTTATAAAAACATTTTTTCTTAATAACTACGATATTTAAAATATTTAAATTTTTGATAAGAACAAGTTTCTTTTATAACAATTTTTCCATACAAAAAACGTTTTAGGTTTAATGGTGAACAGTTTCTTAAGGTGGTTTTCTTTATAGAGTTTCTTTATAGCGAAACTACTCGTACATAAACATTAGCTTGTTTAATAGAGGTTTAAATTGAAGCTATATCGACCTTGCTAAAATCGCAAATTCAAATTTTTTAATCAATTTTTTCATATCAAAGATTTCATTTTTCGGTAAGAACCCAAACCTAGAAAATTAACGTTTATTAAGAACAGCAGTCAATTGAGATTAATATAGTTTAGAAATATATTATATCTTCCTTGTTATAAGCGAAATTATGATATTCTATCAAATGCATTTTTAAGATTGTGAATTTCAGTAGCAAGTCGATATATTTGCATTTGCGATTAATATGCATCTCGAAAAGGTTTGCTGTTCTCATCCAATATTTTGATGTATGGTCTCGACGCATGCACCATTCTTTTCACATCACCTTTTAATATTAATTTATTATTTTATTCTCATTAGAAACATATTCTAAGCATGATTTCTCACAAAATAATATCCTTAATGTTAACATTCGAGAAACTTCTCTTTTCCCTCTGCGGTTTCTTGATAGAAAAATAGTTTTTTTTTTATCGAAATGTCTCCTCGTTTGTATGTCGGTGTTCACATTAGGTGACAAATCATTTGCGACAAAAGTGGTTTGTTGGCGAGGGACGTTTGAGGAGGAGAGCAAAACGCTCGCATACTATATCTCCGAATGTCACTCACTCGTCATCAAACCAACTTTGTCGCTGATGATTTATCGCCAAATATGAACAGTGATTTAAATAGCAAAATGACAGCTTATCGCCAAACTCAAAGGCTGACAATGGCAGTGCGGCAATAATGCTTGCCATATATTGCGATCTTTTGAAAATTAGCGGTCTCCATTGACAATATTGATCAAGTTGTCATATTGCTAGCAATAATTGAGGCCTTCTACACTAAGCAATTTTAGTTGCGCAACTCATATCGAATTCTCTTTTGGAGTTGCTTTCGTGTCTACATTGGGCCAGCAACTCGAGTTGCTCGATTGTCAAAAATAACCCCGACGCCACTTTCACGTTTGAAAGTAAGAAAGAGATGCACAAAGCGTATCGCACAAAATTGCCTGTACGAGCAACTTGCGACAGCAATTTTCCTTACCTCGTCTCTGCAGCAAACTCGCGAGTTGCGCAACAATTGCCTATACTTTTCCGACCTGTACAACTCGTTCTCTGCAAGCAAAGCTCGCGAGTTGCGCAACTAAAATTGCCTAGTGTAGAAGGCCTCATTATTGCACGTCGAAGCGCCATGTAAAACTTTGCTTTAGCAAGTAATCGATAGCGTTATCGTTAGTATCGATTTTTTTTTGCTTTCGGCTCCTAATGGCTATAATTCTTGAAATAACTTTTTCAGAGTTGTATTTAGATAATACAGTGGCATTTAATGAAAACGTTATTTGAATTTTGAAAAACCGTTAGTACAGAGACGCGGTGAGGCGTGGTTAGAAAGGGGAAGTAGTCCCGGGCGCCAGATCAACTTTTAATTTTTAAAAAGGTCTTTCTTTTTATTAGTTCTGAGGCCGGCCTTTCCTCCATTCTTCGCACATTGTTGCCCGTGTGCCGAAATGTCTCGCTGCGCCACTGAGTTCCTAGATTCTGTAAAATTTCGGTTACGGTAACTCGCGAATCGACGAATGTTCTGATTTTGTATGGATAAGGTTTTCAAAAATACGAAATACTGACATGAAAAACGAAAAACCAGTTTATTCAATATTAGGTACTACACATAGAACACACGTATGTATGTATGTATTTGGATACAGATTTTTTTTTTTATCGAATAAATGACATTGAAATGGTAAAAATTTTAATTAATAGTAATACATTGTTGAAAGCTCACTTAAAAACTGAAATCTGTATCAGAAATACCGCTACTCAGGGACGCTATTTGTTACAAACAACGCCAGAGAGTATGCAAATATATTGTGTGGTCACCATTTATTGCTTACGGACTAAGGGGGGTAAATGAAAAAAAGAGAAAATAAAATAAAAAGGCTTCATATTAAAGAAGGTAAATACTGCATCAAATTGATTTGAGCTCTCCAGACATTCGCACGTTTTTTTTTTCTTTCTTCAATTCATATGACACATGCCATTCAAAAGAGACATAACTCGAGCGATTTTTTTGCAATTTTCTCAAAAAATTTTATCTGGTGTCGTCTCTTCTGAAGTCGATGCATGATTTGAGGTGTCGTTTTCTGCGCGTTTGCGTTGTGTATTCCTTTCACTTGGTCAGCATCAACATAATGAGCCACGATGCTCATACCGACGAACATATCGCTGCTCGTTGGAGTTGCTCGTCAAAGAGAAGGTCGACGAAGAGCGATGAATGGGCGGGAAAACGACATCGACCGATGATGTCGGCGCTACACCGTTTACGCCATTCGCGTACTGACGCGACCGTAGGAGATTATTGCGATTCACCTCGCGACACAGATCGATGCGCGGACGCGAGCTGCGACGCACTGGAATGGGACTATTGAAGGCGATCTGTAATGATAAACGTTTCTGCGAGATTTGTGCCAATTGCGCCGGACTCAGTTCGATGATTTGCGATGTTGGATTGTGCGTTCCCACCAGCATTTGTGATGCCGCCATTACATTGCCACATGTACAGGTGGAACCGATTGAGACGTTGTCATCCGCTAAAGCGCTGGTGGCATTTGTACTATTGTTGTTGTTGTTGTTGCTGCTGCTGCTGACAGTTATAACATTGCCATCGATATCGAAGAGGTTCTCTTTCGTTTCGTTAGTGCCGTTGCCGCCGTTGTTGTCGAAAAGTTTTATGACCGGCATTTGTGGCGCCAAAATGATGCCAGCCTTTCGGAATTCCTCTAAAGCATCATCGTATGTGGGTAATCCAGAAACGATCGTATACGAAGGCAATGATTCGGCTTCAAAGTCCGGATAACGTCGGCAAATTTCAACCGGCTCATTCGGATTCGTGCGATCTGCAATAAAGCGAGAGAGAGATAGAGAGATAGAGTGAGAAAGATGAATATAATATAAAATGAGAGAAATAAACAGGCCAAAAACCTATAGAATTCGAAGAAATTCAAAAACAAAACTCTCCCCCTCCTCCTTCTCCTTCTTCTGATTCTGCTTCTGCTTCTAGGAATAAATTTTATCGCATGTTGACTCTCTCTGAGAGCCGCAAATTGAGTTTGTGACGTCACTGAGCGAGAAATTGTTGGTGTTTCCCATGCTATTCAAAAAAGTAAAAAGCCGGATTAACATGGGAAACAACAATAACGAATCACGATTTTTAGTTTGTGACGTTTCCTCTCTCAAGTGGCGCTATCTTGTTTTCTTGTATCATGTTTTATCGCACTCCCCAAAGTATATCAATTTATTCAATTAATCCAAAATTACAAGGAAATCCACTTGAGAAAGAGCAGCGTAAGCTAATCGCGGCAAAAAGGTATCAATTATTTATATAACGCCCAAAATTATGCTAATGAATTTCAAATAAAAGACAATTTTGAAAGCACACTCTTAAGTAGCTTCTTAGCTTCTTTACCTTCAACAAGGAAACGAAAATTTCAATTAAGTATGCTCCAGCGAAGAGAAAGCAGGCCCGTCTTTCCACCGTTTTGTTGTTGTTTTAATTTTCTTTTCATTTCATCAATCTTCTAATTAATATTATCCCCCCTCACCCTACTAGGCCACCCTCTTTGGTGTTTCGCTTAATAAACGACATTAAAAATGTTCCTTTCACTAAAAACCCATCAATTTAATACGTGACTGCACCAAAATCTGCATTGAAAATCGTGCTCCACGAGTCCATGAAAACCAACCCCCCATAAATGGGTGAATTTTTTCAGCGTTTGTTTTTCGTTGGCACTATTTTAAAGCGTTGGGTTCAAGGAGCATTAAATTGGGAAATTATTCGTGAATTTTTTCCAGTCAGAAGAATGGGTCTCCCAATCGAATGACGCATTTGCGCCCTTAACTATGCTATGACTAATCGGAGATTTCTTTGAATCGCTTTTGAGCATTGATTTTAAATGAAATGAATTTACTCAAACTATTTTTTAGGGTTTTTTTTTTTTGTACTTTAAATGAAAAATATTTAAATTCAGAACCTAAAATGATGCATTGGAATATTTAACACACAACACTTTATACCAGGGCTCGGATTTTGTTGACTTTAATAAATTTAAAGCATACTTTAAAGAGTATACATTTTATTCTACTCACAAAAAAGTTAAGATTCAAATTGATTTTTTTTACTTCGAGTTAGAAAAGCAGTTCGAAGTTCAACTTCGCTAAACTTATTCGCAAAACGTGGGTAAGAAAAAAATTTTGCCCCAAAAAGTATGCTTTCAATTTATAAAAGTTTACAAAATCCGAGCCCTGATTTATACGATTATTAGGGCAACCACAAATATTTAAATTGAGCCCTTAAAATATACATCTCAATACATATTTTGAAATTTTTCCGATGCTGGAACTTCGTGTTTTCTTCAAAACACGCCTATTTATACACACTTTCAGAAGGATGTTATGGAATTTTACGGATCATGAAAAGGCTGGGACTAAGATCCACAGGCAAATACACTAACTACACTACTTCTAAATACGTTTCTTATTTCCTCAATATTGAAGTGCATACTTTTAGGGCTCAATTGTAATATTTTTGGTTGCCCTGACAATTGCAGTCCATCAACAGAGATAAGTTAAGGATTTAAGAGTCTCCACACAACAACCTTTGTAAAAAACCTTTCTGAAGATGTGCATACAAATACACCAAAACTCATGTATACATTTAGGTGTTAAATTTTAATTTTTCTCTCTCCACTTATTGACTAGTTAGTAAAGTTTTCTTTCAACTCGAAAATATTAGGAAAATCCTTTTTTTTTCTGTTTTCTATCGCTCCTGTTTGTTCTGCCTGTCTCGCTCTCGTTCTTTCTCTCTCTCTCTCTCTCTCTTTCTCTCCCGATCTTTCTCCGTTCAAAATCTCGCTCATTGGTATAATTTCCCCCTCTTTCAAATAGCCGATAACCGATCTAGAGCCACTCTTTTTCCCCCCACATTCTTCTAATGCATTTAAGTCAATTTTAATTAAAGCCACCACACATGTGCACGTCTACATACCCTGCAGTAATGAAATGTTTTCGGTGTCAAATGGACCGGACCTGGGTGAGTCCATATGGGACCGACCTGAAAATGATATGCACCGCGACCGACCCGGGGTGAGTCTCAATTGGACTCACCCTCGTCTAGTCCAAAAATAAGCGTAGGTGGGGTGAGTTCGTATAAACTTGTACTTATTGTTGTCTGTTTTAAGTCCTCAATCTGATCGTTGTGCTACCAAAGGCAAGTTAGCTTGATGGTTAAAACTCTCGCTTCGCAACCGAGAGGGTGGGAGTTCAAGCCCTTGCTCGTTTTAGAAAGAATTTTTTTTTTTTCAATTACCTAAGATTTTTTTATGTTCATATTTAATTTTTTTTTTTTAACTTGAAAAAAAAAATCGTTTTTTACATGTTAATTGTTTTTTAATATTTATTTTTCAAGAATTTTTTTTCTGTGAAAGTGAAAAATTCTTTACGCACGTTTCCCAAAAACTTGAGCAACCAAACACTCAAGTCAGCGTTTTGATCAAAGCATTAAACTTGCTTGTTTAGCGTAATGGTTAAGACACCAATTTACCAACCCAAGTTCTGCGGTTCGAGGCTCGGCCGAGCGGAAAATCAAAAAGGAAATTATAAAATGTTGTGTAACAAAAAGGTTTAAAAAAAACAAAAAAGGCAAAATAAACAAAATAAGAAAAAAATTTTTTTTCATTTTTCATATCAAAATAAATATTTAAAAAAAAAAAAAAACTCACCCTCATTTAAGGCATATGGACCCACCCACAACCGACCCTAAAAGCTTTGAAAATGACCGTTGTTTTTCAATGACAGCGCTGTGGAAAAACGGGTGAGTTGAACGTATGAAAACGCGACCGGTCCTCACCTCTTTTGGACCGACCCCGGTCGACCCGGGGTCGGTCCCAATTACTGTAGGTACCGACAATAAACGAGAAAACAAATACACAATTGATGTCGTTACAAAATTCGACCTCATCAATAGAAAATAAATTGAGTACGCGCCTAAAATATGGCTGTGAAAAAGTGAAAGAAAAAAAAACACGAACAGATAGCAATATCAATGCGTGTCCTTTAACAAACCCCAAAAAAAAGGCGTTAAATAACAAGCAATAAAGTTAAAACAATAACAACAACAAGTGCCCCGATGGATTCAAGGAACGAATGCTGTCAATGACAGACCATAGCAATAAGTAAAACATTTGAACGTTCGTTGGATGCCAACTTTTATGGACCTCTCACTCAGAAAATAATCACGCGGCAGAGAGAAAAAAAAAAGAAGAAAACAAGGCACACAAGCAAATCGGAAAATACCACCGAATTCAACAAAATACGATAACAACAGCAAAACCAACAGTGTAACATTATGAACCTAACCCAATTCGAAATATATATGCTGAGGCTCGACAACAGCGAAGGGGCCATCTTTTAACACTTCATTTTCCCGACTCCATTGCGTCTGCTTTCCCTTTTCCCGTCTCGTTTCCTGTGCCACCTTATTTTCTTATTTATCAGTTTGTTTGCTTTTCTTTTTGTTTTATTTCTTTGCACTTTTCTGTCTCTTTTCTTTGCGGCTTCCCCAAAAACACCAACAAAAAATTTGTCTAAGTTGCGCAAGTCCTGCCCCCATTACACCAAGCACACACACACACCACGCAACGATGACGACCTTGCGAGGCGGCCCCGAAGAAAGTTTCCTTTTTCCTTTTCCTTTTATTTTTATTTTATTTATTTTTTCCATTTTATTCGTTTTTGTGATACAAGGAGATGTCGGTGTGGCGGCAGAGGATAAGGACGAAAAAGAAAAAAAATCATACATACATACTTGTGTTTGAAATATTTGGGTTTATGTCATGTCACGTTGGCTCAAATTAGAAATTATTTTTATGGCTAAGCAACGAAGGAAGATTCCGAAGTGTCAGTGGAAAATTTTTATTGAATTTTTTTTTTTTTTTTACTTCAATCCTAAACATTCTCGACATAATCAGGCTCAGTTGAATCGTGGGTGTGCTTTGAATATTGGGGGAAATGCAAAAGAAGGTCGTACGTCAACTTTGAATAGAAAAAGCAAAGAAGAATTCTTCTCCACCGACATCTTTCTATCTTTCACTCTTCTCTCCCGCTCTTTCCCGCTCCCTCGCTCTCACGCTCTTTCTATCTCAAGACCTCCCCTACCGGCCAACAGTTCCTACCCTACAAAGTATACGAGACTGTAAGCGACCTGCCTATTAATAGCTACAAAGTATACGAGATTTTAGGCGAACTGCCTACCAATAGCTTACAAAGTATACGAGACTGTAAGCGACCTGTCTTTTAATAGCTACAAAGTATACGAGATTTTAGGCGAACTGCCTACCAATAGCTTACAAAGTATACGAGACTGTAAGCGACCTGGCTATTAATAGCTACAAAGTATACGAGATTTTAGGCGAACTGCCTACCAATAGCTTACAAAGTATACGAGACTGTAAGCGACCTGCCTATTAATAGCTACAAAGTATACGAGATTGTAGGCGAACTGCCTACCAATAGC
Source organism: Chlorops oryzae (assembly GCA_020466095.1). Taxonomy (NCBI): domain Eukaryota; kingdom Metazoa; phylum Arthropoda; class Insecta; order Diptera; family Chloropidae; genus Chlorops; species Chlorops oryzae. The sequence goes on from CM035806.1 coordinate 165,928,390, forward strand.
TTACAAAGTATACGAGACTGTAAGCGACCTGGCTATTAATAGCTACAAAGTATACGAGATTTTAGGCGAACTGCCTACCAATAGCTTACAAAGTATACGAGACTGTAAGCGACCTGCCTATTAATAGCTACAAAGTATACGAGATTTTAGGCGAACTGCCTACCAATAGCTTACAAAGTATACGAGACTGTATGCGACCTGTCTTTTAATAGCTACAAAGTATACGAGATTTTAGGCGAACTGCCTACCAATAGCTTACAAAGTATACGAGACTGTAAGCGACCTGCTTAACTATATAATTAAGCTACAAAGTAAAACAACTAACGACGCATATGTAGCGAATTGCACTACCAATAGCTTACAAAGTATACGAGACTGTAAGCGACCTGCCTATTAATAGCTACAAAGTATACGAGATTTTAGGCGAACTGCCTACCAATAGCTTACAAAGTATACGAGACTGTAAGCGACCTGCCTATTAATAGCTACAAAGTATACGAGATTTTAGGCGAACTGCCTACCAATAGCTTACAAAGTATACGAGACTGTAAGCGACCTGCTATTAATAGCTACAAAGTATACGAGATTTTAGGCGAACTGCCTACCAATAGCTTACAAAGTATACGAGACTGTAAGCGACCTGCCTTTTAATAGCTACAAAGTATACGAGATTTTAGGCGAACTGCCACCAATAGCTTACAATATACGAGACTGTAGCGAACTCAATAGCTACATAGTATCGAGACTGTAAGCGACTGCCTATTAATAGCTACAAAGTATACGAGATTTTAAGCGAACTGCCTACCAATAGCTTACAAAGTATACGAGACTGTAAGCGACCTGCCTATTAATAGCTACAAAGTATACGAGATTTTAGGCGAACTGCCTACCAATAGCTTACAAAGTATACGAGACTGAAAGCGAACTACGTATTCAATAGCTTACAAAGTATACGAGACTGTAAGCGAACTGCCTACCAATAGCTTACAAAGTATACGAGACTGTAAGCGACCTGCCTATTAATAGCTACAAAGTATATGAGATTTTAGCCGAACTGCCTACCAATAGCTTACTTTGTGTGGTAGACGTTCACTCTACAAAACGGCCATGCTCGACCAAAAGTATACTAGAATGGTATATGAATGCATTAAAATGTAACTAAAATGCAACTCTAAGAAGTTACATGGGAATGAAGAAAGTTTGCAAGAGTTTTCAAAAAAACAAATATTTTTACGCATAAATGTTGCTTTTCAGAAAATAAATTTTTACGCAGTTTAACAGCCAATTGTCAGGCCTTTTAAGGGGTATAAAACTTTCTGTCACTTATTTGCAGTTTCAAGGATTTTTTTTTTTGCTATAAATTTTGAATATTTTTTTAAACATTTTTTTCGCTTCTGATTCACAACGCTTTTTGAAGCTAAAAATAAGACAAAACCCGATCTTTTAGAACTTTCATAGCAATATAAACAACTAAAATAAAAACAACAACAACACTGCTATAAAAATAATGCCATAAATTTGAACCCATCATACCCATAAAAAAAAAACTTTTTTTTTTCTTTTCTTTTTTGCTGTCATATCCCGCCCCCATTCGGTTAGGTATACATACATACAATATATTGCGGCTATTCGTTAAACCGCAAGCATCAATGAATTCAATTGTTCAGCCATGGAGCCACCGCACATGCTGCCCTGTATTTGTTAGCGGTGAATTTTGTGGATGAAGTGGCAAAAGTCAATTTACGAAATTGCTTCAACTGTTGCTGGCAACAGCAACGTTTTCTCATCGTTTCATTTTTTATCTACATACAATGCATTTGTTTTATGCCAATAACTTCATTTTTTTGGTGTGATGTGCCAAATTTTTTTTTTTTTGGTGCTTTAAATTATTTCAAGCTTTTTCCGGTACAACAGGAATAAGAGCGCTGCGAAAAAAAAAAAATATATATAGCTATGTATGTACGCTTTTTCTGTCTCTATTCTGGCAAGCAATATTAAGTCTGTTCCCCTACTGCACGAAATTGCCCAATTTTCATACAGTTTTCAAAAAAATTGTGCAGTTTCTCTACATCCCCGCGCTTCGTCTCGCCAATAAACCAAAAAAATTGCCGCCAATAAGTAATTACCCTAATGTAAAAGGGCACATTGTACTTTACTGTACTGTACTCGGTACTGTTTCTTCAATCATTTTATTTGCGACAATACGTCATTTACACGTTAAGACATTTCGATAATGAAACAAATTTTCGAATGCAAGGCAGGCAGGGGGAAAAAGAGAGAAAAAATCGCTACCATACTACATCGACGCGCGTCCCTAGCCAACAAAAATTGTATTTCATTATCGAAATGTCTTAACGTGTAAATGGCCTCTTAGAGCAATAAAAATCGAAAATTTCCATTGCATACTTATAAGCGCATGAGAAATTGTTTTTGCCGATCATTGACAGCTGAAATGCAGGAAAGTATTTTGCTCTTGTCAATTGCACAGCGTTGAATTTTTCATTTCGCTGACAATAAGAAGAAGAAGAAGAAGAAGAAAAAAAAAACCGCTTAAGTGAAATATTGATATTTTGACAAATGCTTTGTAGTTGCTGTTTGCACTTTTAATTCAAAATGTATTTAATTATGTGAATAACCCTTTATTATCGATTAAAAATATCGATTCAAATGATTTAAGAAACTATCAATTCGATTTGTGAACAATAAAATCGTTTGGAATAATTGATTTTTAACTTAATTTGACTTAAAACGTTTTCGCCAATAAGCCGCCGATACATGTACGTGAAGAAGACAGAAACCACACTCACTCACACATGCGCAAGTGTGACTGTCATTTTGTGGAAGCTGAAGCGGCGGCGTCAGTTTTAGTTTTCGAAGAAAAGCGAAAAGAATTGGCAAAGTTTCATTTTTTGTTGTTTTTTGTGTTCAATTAAAAGTTAAAAGAATCGAAAATTGCATAAATAAAATGGTGAAAAATGCGTTCAAGAAAATGGAAATGCCGGATTCGGAGAAATTATCAAATACAAAAAGGAAGCGAGGAGGAGCACAGCAACAGCAACAGAAACGTGAAGCCACAATAGGGAACGCAGCCGCAACGGCAACGGCAACATATAGCAACAACAACACAAAGCACAAAGCGTGTAAACAAACACCACAATGATGTGGAGGACGCAGTGCGTCCGAAGCTTCGTTTTGGTAACAACTCGACTGCACAAGACGATATCGATGATGATTACTTCGAAGATGATGATGATGATGATGATGATGATGATGATGAGGAGGAGGAGGAAGGAAGCCGAGGGCTCGGAAACCGATTTGCTCGATGATGATGATGACGATGACGTCGATGATGAGGCGACATTGCTGATTAGCAGCGATGAAGAAGAGTTCCTTGAGACGCAGCGTATTAGCCTTCCCGAATTGATAGTTAAGAAACTTTTACATTCAACGACGACGGCGCGGCGGCGGCGACAACAACAACAACAACAGCAGCAACACCAGCAGTAGCAGCAGCCGCCGCCGCAGTAGTACCAATAACAACAGCTGCGACTACAGAAAGAACAGCACCAGCTATGAATGCAAAAACTGTGGAAGGTATAAGAAATGTAACAACTGATGTGAAATGGAAAGAACCACCGAATATTGTGAAGGAAAGCCCCAAAAAATCAATAGAAATTTCTCAAATTGATGAATCGATTGATGAAAAGACGAATAAAGAACCGAAAGTTGAGAAGCCAGATCAAAGCCAGTGTAAGAAAGAGCATTTGGAAAGGGAATTTCCGAAACCGATGTTAGAGCCGAAATTAGAAGAGATCGATGAGGTTCAGCATGAAGAGCAATCGATTGAAGCACCAATACAACCAACAGCACTAGCAGAGCCACCAGCATTATTAGCATTACCTGAAGAGACTAATAATGGAACTGAAGAGACGACAGCCGTAACAAAGCGACGCCGTGGACGTAAGCAGAAGCCGAAACCGAAACCGAAGCCGAAGCTAACTGAGGCGAACAATCACGTTCACGTTCACGTCGATGGGATCAAAGAAAAAAGATCGTCAAAGCAGAATGTTAATTCAGCAACATCGAGCACCGACAAACACGCCAGACCCGTACTTGGACATATAAGCTTCTTTCCGATGAAGCAAACATTAAGCTATCAGTGTACGCTTTGCAAAAAGACGAGCTTCAATGAATTTAACGCTTATACGCAACATTTGCGTACGAATCATCAAGTTTTGCGTTGTCTGGAGCAGCCGATTATGGTTGTGATACCGCCGCAGCGTAAGAGTGCACGTGCACAACAGCAACAACACAACAGCAACAACAACAATTGGAACAGAATATAACCAAGTCGTCGGCACCGATGCCAGAAACGGAAGTTTCCAATATGGATTTAAAAACGGAAGCGCAGGATGTAGACGCCGCCAATGCTCATGATGATGGTAATGATGACGATGACGATGACGATCAGCCGAAGGATGATAAGGAAAATATACTCTCAGATCTGAATAAACGAAATGCTGAACAGCAGGAGCGTGATTCGTACTACGCGTGTGGATTTGTCGAACTTCAGGAAATTGCAAGTCTTTGCCTTGTATGCAAATACTGCAATAGCGTACAAATTCAGGAGGAACATTTTAAGAAGCATCTTTTGCTGGAACATCAATCATTGCTTCCAGAAATTAGTACAATTGATGAAGAAAAAGGCAAACAATCTCCCGTAAAAGAAGATAATTTTAAGAGAAACTGTTTGTTGCCAACAATTCAAGAGTCGAATGTGTTGGCGGCACCAGCACTTGAAACACCACCACCTGAAACATCTCCACCGGAAACACCACCACCGGAAACACCACCACCAATTGAAGAGCAAGACAAACGCAATGCAGATGAAAAATCATTAAATGATGCAACAATTCCAGTAGAAATAGCTGCAGTACCACCACCACCAGCAGCAGCAACAGCAGCAGTAGTAGTACCACCAGCAGCAGAAGAAGAAATTTCATCGGTTGAAACGACTTCTGACGTGCTGCAACCGACTACATCATTGCATCAAGCGGATGAAACAGCTCAACAAGTAAATGCGAATATTAATGATGAGGACGAGCAGATACAGGAAGCAAGACAACGCCGTCAAATGCGCCAACGAGTTTGTGGAAACAATAAAGCAGCACTGTCTGCTGAACCTGATGTCGAACAAAAGGTTAGTATTGATTTTATGAAACTTATTTATTGGAACAATTCTAAAATACACAAGCACTTAACATACACTTGAATATAGACAAGACGCGTACGAAAATCAAGAAGCAGTCAGGAATCGCGAAACAAAACACGAAAACGTAAAGCGGAAAATGAAATTTCGAATTCAGGGAACGACGATATACAAGTGCATCAATCAATTGAGCCAATAGAAACAATTTTACCCGAATCAACAGATAGTGTGCCGCCCGCCACCGCCGTCCACCCAAATTCAGCGTAAACGGCGACGCACTGCAACCATCAAATGCGCTCCTCCATTGAAGGAACCAAAAAAAGAGGACCTCGATATATCATCGAATCAGCAACAAACGGAAGAAAAACATTTAACCCAAGAATTCAGCATCAGAAACTACTGCTGCTGACTGGTCTGCTGCTTCTCTGCTAAAGCCGATATCGAATGAAAATGTTCGAACGGCAAAGAAACGAAAACGCGTCGCCACGCACGTTGCACGCAAACAAACGGCATGTAGTAGTAATGCTGAAATCGAAGATACCACCGAAGAGAAAGTTAAGATCGCAGATTTAACGATTAATTGCAACGAATCGGAGTTGAACTGCAACGACAACGACAACGACAACGACTCACAACAGAAGCCGCAACGGAAACAGAAGAAGCAGCGGCAGCGCCAAAAAAAGCGACAAGCAAATACAAATACAAAACGGGATGTTGAGTGTGATATTTGTCAGAAATCCTTTAAAAAAACATCACGCCTTATCGAGCATAGACGTCTTCATACAGGTTAGAATTTGTTTTACGTTTATAAAAACTCAGGGACCCGAAATAATAATTATTGAAATTTCAGATTTTAAAAAAGTTGCCTTTATTTCAAAGAAAATTATTTCAAATCTTTGTATAACTTTTACAAATTCAAAAAATTCAATAAGTCTTTCCATAACTTTTTCTTTTCAATTTTTGGTTTTTACGTTTCTTAATAACTTTTATTTTCATCATGAGAAGTTTTTACGTCTTTGAAAATTTTTATTGTTGAATTTTTATTCGCTTCACTTGTAATAAACTACCCTGCAGTAATATGGACTGACCCAAGTGTAGCCTTCGGTCAGTCCTTCATGTTACCAGTACTAGTCCCCTCATAATTCCACTTCTAATGTATTCAACTGACCTTTTTAACATGGGCCTGTCCTAGGGGAGGGACTAGTCCGCAAAACGGCTGATCATAGGCCAGTTTTTTTTATGGGTCAATTGTCGTAATTTTGTCTGGTTTTCTGGATAGTCAAATGAGGAAAATAAACATCAAATTTCTTATATATATTCTAAGTTGATGAAAGTGCCATTTACAGACTACCCAGACTGACCGGCTCATTACTGCAGGGTAACAACATTTGTAAAGGAATCTTACAACTTAATTTTGACTTAGTTCCCGGTTTCCGATTGATCTGAAACTTTGCACATATCGCACCCTTGCTACTAAATCGGCACAATTCAATATATCGCATTTCTCGAAAATCATTCAATCTCTCTTGAAACTAAGGAGGAATAATATTTTTTCTAAACTTATATTACTCTTAATCGACTTCTGCATCAGTCAATATAAGCGTTAATTTTCTAGGTGTTGGGTTTCTAACAGAAAAATGCAATCGAACATAAAAAAAATTTATTAAAAAAATTTTGAATTGTGCCGATTTATTAGCCAAGGGTGCGATTTGTTTGGTTTGGATGACAATGCATGAAATCCCAACTAGCAAAATAGGTCGAAAATTGGTTATCTCTTACCCATTTTAGGTCAGAATATTTCGTTGACCTAACCTAAATAGGGCATAATTACGTCTGTACGACGTCGATTCGTCCTTCTGTGTATTACCGTCGATTGGCTGACGACGTAAACTATTTGTCTTCAAACATAAAACTTCTAAGGCAATTAGAAAAAAAAAATTTCCCCTTATAAAAATTTGAAAAGACGTAAAAAATATTTCTCAAAAATAAAACTTATTTTTCAATTAATAAAATTTTTTCTCATTCATAATAGTTATATGGAAATCTAAATATATAAAAATTTTTATAATTATTATGAAATATTTTAATTATTTTAGTCACAAAATAATAACTATTTTAAGACTTTTTTCGAAAATGCTTATAAAAGTCAGGTCCCTGCAAAAACTGATCGATTTCATAACTAAAAAAAAAAAAACCACCCTTTCTTATTTTCACAATTCATTCTCAGGTGAAAAACCGTTCGAATGTGATAAATGCGATAAAAAATTCCGTACCAAGGCACGCCTAACCGTCCATAAATTGCGACATCTTGGCATTCGAGCATTTCAATGTCATATTTGCAGTCTAGCCGTGGCAACGAAACAAGATCTTGCTCAGCATCAACGCTATCATACCGGCATACGTCCGCACGCATGTCCACATTGCCCGAAGGCATTCGTTCGTCCATCGGATTTGAAAATCCATTTGCGCGTTCACACTGGCGAAAAGCCATACGTTTGCGATGTTTGCAATCAGAGTTTCCGCGCCAAACAGAATCTCTATGTTCATAAGAAAACGCATCTCGGCGTTAAGGATTTCGTTTGCGAATTCTGTAATAAACGTTTCATGCGAAAAATCGATCTGCGCGTTCATATGCGCGTCCATACGGGTAAGTAGAAATGAAAGTTTTTTTAGAACAAAGATATTTGAATTAACTTCTTCTAATTTTCAGGAGAGAAGCCGTACAAGTGTGAGATCTGCGGACGTGGTTTCTCATCAAAATTCAATGTACGCACGCATATAGAGCGATTCCATGTTGCCAATGCCAATGGCACCGGACGTCGAAAGCCCGGACAACGTTCGAATGTCTTACGTGCTGAATTGGAACGTCAGAAGGAGCTTATTGAAGAGTTGCGAAACCAATTGGCGCAACACATTAAAACGGAAGAGGAAACCATACAGCAACATCCCCATCCACCATCCACATCATTTGACAAATGTTATACCATCCACTGTAACAGTGTCAGATATAACGGCAGTAGCAACTGGATCAGCAGGAGTTACAACCACAACAAATGCACTACAAATAATAACAAGCAATGTAATGCAAGAGCAAAAGGATCATCCAAACAGATCGATGTTAATGGATCAACAGCAGCAAGGAAATTTTGAATTACCGATACCGATGTATGGTATGCCAACTGCAGTTCACACATTATCGTTAACTTCCTCAGGATCATCGTCGTCGTCGTCATCATCATCTGCATCATTGTCGGCATCTTTGATACATTCACCGCAATTGCAGGCACAGAAACCTACTACCACTACCACTACTGCTGCTACTGCTACTGCTACTTCTGCGGTTCTATTGAAGAACGGTGGTACTGCTCTCCCCACAATCGCATCGCCACAATCTCACGATATTTCCATATTGGCCGTTTTCACAGCTCAACCGCACGGAGCTGTTCATTTGAATGATTTGGCTACCGATGGTATTGCGGCGACAACGACACCTTTACGCTTGCAGCTGCCCAATCGAAGCACCGCTTCGAGTACACAGAAAAAAGAACGTAAAATCGACAATTACTTCAATGTCATGGGACAAAAGAGTTAGGCTCAAAGAACCTTCTAAAAATTCATATCAATTCAGTCCTTTAAAATCCTTCTCGCGCATCTCTTTATAGTTTAACGAATATTCGGAGTTAAACTGAACATTTTTTTTTCTTCTTTCACTTTCCTGCAATTTTTTGCATTTAAATAATTTCTTTTTTTTTCATCTCTTTTCTTTTTTTGAGAGAGATTTCCTTCTCTAAATGAGGAAAAGAACTAATTATTAAAAAAAAAAACAAAAAAACACTTTGAAAACTATTACTTAAGCACAAATCTACTAGGATGGTGCGCATGGATAATCCATTATTATTTGGAAACAATATTACTCGCGTAAAGTCTAAATTAATATGATATTAGTAGATAATATACGATGCATGTCTTCTTTTCATTCCAAAGAAATTCTTTGAAAAAAAGATAACTTGAAAAAATTATTTTTAAGAAACGAATAAATTTTTGAACAATGAAAAACGAAAGAAAACCATTCCAATTAAAAAAAAAAAAAAAAAAAAACAAACCAAAAAAAAATCCCATCGCTTGCGGAAAAAAAGTATTTTGAGAGCGAAAATTGCTACTTAAAACTTATTTTCATACTCGTTCTCAATCGTGAAGGAAGCACTGCCCAAAAAATAATTCACACACTTTGAATTCAATTTTAGCAGCTTTGCACTTTTTTGAACAACCAGTAGCTCTTTAAAAAAGCAAGAAAAAAAAAAAAAAAAAAAACGTGGAATGAGCTCCACAGTTCGAACACAACTCAAATCGGCTTAATTTTATAGTTTAAGTTTTCTTACTCGCATTCTTTAATTATAAGAAACCAAAACTAAATAATGAAAAATTTTTTTTTCAAAAAACTGATCAAAACTGTTGTCAGCCTCACACACACACACTGATTGCCAATTGTAAAAACCAAAAAAAAAAAAAAAAAATATATAAAAAAATGGTAGCACATGTTAAGCTTTCGTTGGCAACTCTATTAACCCATTCATAGAAATACCTTATTTTCTTACATTCGAACAAATTTGGTAGCATTATTTGACAACTGGTAACACAATGTGTATGACGTATAAACGATTTTACAGCTGCTGGAAAATATGAAATGCACAAAAGACTTTTTTGCTTTACGCTTTAATTGCGTTTACTCATTTTACTTTTAAGTGATTTTTAAAACAAACACAAAAAAAAAAAAAAAAAAAAACTACGCTTAGCTATAAAATCGAAGCTCGTAATGAACTTCAAAGAAACTTTTTTTTTTTAATACTTATTTACTTATATACACGTGTATTAATTAAGCGCAAATATTGCAGAAAATTGCCCACTCAACTATTTATTAAAACATTTAAGTCAACTCAATATATACTTTCCTTTTTTTTTTTTTTATATAAATGTACTCTTAAATACTTAAACGTTAAGATTCATTCGATTGAAATTGTAAATGCGCATTGAATTTCCAATTAACCCTTTCGTTGTAGCGGCCATGTGTGTATATAAAAATCGATATTTTTTTTATGGACAATTTTCTACGATATAAATTCAAAGATACTTAAGTCTGAAAATTAGAATTTTGATGCACATATAAAACGTTCGTAGCGAAAGGGTTAAATTTGCAATTATAATACAAACAGTCTGATTCTGAATATTCCGGGAACGAATTTACTTTTCTCGAGACTAAAATTCACCTTTTTCAAATAGATAGGGTAAGGAAAATGATGGGTATGGATCAAATACCAATTCCCCATCAAATTTCTTCGCTCAAATATTTAAAAAAGAAGAAATTTACTATCGAGAAAAGTGAATTCGTTCCTTCGGAATATTCAAAATCAAGCTGAATACATAGTAAATATATAGGATCTTCCCTTAGGGGCTCTCTCCAGTTCTGTCAGAAATGAAAAAATTCATTTAAAAAAAAAACGCTTTAGAAATGGAGAGTGCCCCTTAACCCGGTAGCGCCTAGCGATGCCATATGGCATCACTGAAATTGTTCGTTTTCTGTCATTCCCATACCTGAACCAGTTCATATTTCATTTTATTTTTTATATTTATTTTTTTCAATTCAGGCGCTACCGTTAAACGTGTTTTTACCTCGAAAAATCGTAAATCAAGAAGCCTTAGAACTTAATGAACATAATTTTGTATGAAAAATGTTTACATTTTTCCCGCTTTTTCCATCTTTTCACGTTTAAGGCAATACCCCTAACAATAGTGATGATTAAAATTCCAAAAAAAAATTTTTTTAAATATTCAGAGGTGTCACAGAATCCGATAACTGTCGGAATCGGAATTAAAACCGATCGAAATTTCATACAGAATTTAAAAATTTTTTTGTTTTTGATTTTGAATCGGAATCATTATCGGTTCTCAATTGCACACAACCTTATTTTACCCGGCTGTCTATGAAATATATATATGAAAATTCAGTCGACTAAAATTCCAATTCCGACAGCTATCGGATTCTGCGACATCCCTGATTGAAGTTCGATAAAAACCTATTCATTTAAGCATTCAAAAAATCGAAATTGCATCGAACATATTTTATGCCATTTAATTGGCATAAAACAATAGATGCACTGGAGCATCGGGTGCTGGTAATAAAAGTCGGATGGACACACATTGCTAACCCCCCACCCCCCGAACCTTCAATGTGCTGTCAGTGCACGTCTTTAACCGTTTGATAAATTTCCTTGAATTTCATTGCGCATTTACGATTTAATGATGAACAGACTTAAATAATTAAGTAATATGTATCGATCAATGTCTATTCGTAGCCTATATAAAGTATTATGAATAATTATGCTAAAGAATGATTTAAAAAAAAAAAATATTTTTCTCCCGTTTAAATGAGCATTTAATATACTGTCCGTTCCAAAACGATTTACATTCGGAACTGCATGTATATTTTGTACAAGTTCAAAAAAAAAAGAATACTTAAAAAAAATTTATTTTTGAAAATCATTTTTAGCAAACGAATTCCGATTACATTAATCGTGGAAATCGTGCGCCGCCGTCGGTTTACTTTATCTCATTTATTTAATCGTAAAAATTTAAGAAAAGCAAAAACAAAACAAATTATTTTAAGTATCCACCAATTATAATTGTTTTTTTTTGTGTGTACAATTTTCTTTTTCTTGTTTAAATCGAAATTCTACATAACTTAATGCCAGGCAGAAATCAGAGTTGCTAATGTATGGACATGTCTTAAGGAGATTGGCCACCATTTTCACACCCCAAATACATATATTCTTCAAAATGAACGGAGAATGATTTGTTGGAAATATCTGTATCTGTGTGTCAATTCGATCATACATTGTTGGCTGAAACTTCGCCGAAATGCAGCAGCTTCGATTTGCTCTTTGTAGCCTATAATCGCCCACTCATTGACGGACGATCCTTCGTCGGCTCGAATCCGAAATCGATCAAAAAAGTCCAGAAATTAATTTGAAAACATTTAAAAAAAAATTTTTTTTACACACAAAAATTCAACAATTTCAGAAGACATATATTACTTAAAAGACATACTTTTTTTTTTCCTGTAAGACGCCTAGAGTTAGGGAATTTAGTTATAAACCAATATAAATTATAAACCACTTGTATTTCTCTAAGTAATGCAGCGTTTCTACTTTTCACATTTACTTCTATAATATACTTAACGGAAAATTTTGAATTACATAAATATAAATGAAAAAGTAGAAAATATCTTTCAACTGAAGAGAGGAGGGGGGAGTAAGACAAACGAAAGAAGAGATACAGTGAATGAGTGAGAGCGTTGATGGAGAGCGGTATCTATAAGAAAAGAGGAGATGATGGAAGAAAGAGTGAACAAGTCAGGGTGTTATCAGGTCAGGTGAACCTGACAATATACTAATGCCCAACACAGATAATGGGCAACCCAAATATGTATGCCCCAAATGCTATAGATTATTAAGACAAAATATTCTGGAGATTTTCATAAGAATAAGGGGCCTTGGATGACGAATTTTTGGCGATTTTGGGATTTTGGTGACAGGCCCTAGTACTGGATGGTAGACTTAACAATGGAGTTATCAGTAAAATTGTTGGAATTTCAGCTGTAAGAGACCATTTTCGAAAAACGCCCTTTTGCCACGCCCGATTTTCTAAAATTTTTGGAAATTACAATATGTCCAAATATCGAATTTTATCAAAATATTTCAAAAACTTCCGGCTTTAGAGGGGTTTTTGTGATTTTCATAATAGACCCTAGTACTGGTGGGCACCCTTAAAAAGCGTCCGATCTGGTTCTATACAAAATCAGCCCGATTCTGAATATTCCCCGGGCAATTTACGTTTTCTCGAGACAAATATTTTCCTTTTTTTTTTAGATAGACAGGGTAAGGAAAATTATGGTTATGGGTCAAATACCCAATCTCCCTGAAATTACTTCCCCCAAATTTTTAAAAAAGCAAAATTTTTTGTCTCGAGAAAACGTAAATTGCCGGGGAATATTCAGAATCGGGCTGATTTTGTATGGTCTATCTCCACTGGTTGTGGGTGTAACACACAACCGCACAAACGTATTGTACTCTCGACACAGTTGGGTATTAAAAGATTTAGACGAGAGAGAGAGAGAGAGAGAGAGAGAAGAGAGAAGAGAGAGAGAGAGAGAGAGAGAGAGAGAGAGAAAGAGAGCGAGAGAGGGAGGAGAGAGGAGAGAGAGAGAAGACAGACAGACAGAGAGAGAGAGAGAGAGAAAAAAAAGAGAGCCAGCGAGAGAGGGAGGGAGAGAGAGAGAGAAAAAGAGAGCAAGCGAGAGAGAGAGAGGGGGAGAAAAGAGAGAGAGAGAGAGAGAGAGAGAAAAGAGAGCAAGCGAGAGAGAGAGGAGAGAGAGAGAAAAAGAGAGCGAGAGAGGGAGAGAGAGAGAAAGAGAGAGAGGAAAGAGAGGAGAGAGAGAGAAAAAGAGAGCAAGCGAGAGAGAGGGAGAGAGAAAGAGAGAGAGGGAGAGAAAAATAGAGCGAGCGAGAGGGAGAGAGCGAGAAAGACGGAGAAAGCGAGAGAGCGAGATAGAGCGAAAGTGTGATAATAGGGAAAAGGTAATTAAAGAGAGATTGAGAAAGAGAAATAGAAGGGGATAGAAACATAAGGAGGAAGAGAAGGAGAAAAAGTAAGAGAAAGAGAGACGGAGAAAGAGAGCTGGAGAGATAGAAAGAGAGAAATGGGGAAAAAGAAAGAGATATAAGAAAAAGAGCGAGAGAGACGGAGAAAAAAATATAGAAAGAGACAGAGAGAGAGAGAGAGAGAGAGAGAGAGAGAGAGAGAGAGAGAGAGAGAGAGAGAGAGAGAGAGAGATTTTAATATAACCCAGTTTCGAACAACTTTTAAGAATTGTCTAAACAAATAAATAAACATAGTTTGATTGCCTATAAGAATTAAATTGACGCTCTGTTTTCTCGGTTTAGCAATCGAAATTTCAAATAATATCGCGATTTAAAAACGAAATAAACAGCCGAGCTAAACCTGACTTCGAGAATCGTATTAATAAATGAAATACTTTAGTTTTGGCAATCCGAAGCTCGAAATACCGCACGTGATTGAGTGAGGTGGCAGTTTTGATTTTTTAATGCTATTATAAGTGCCTTGTGACTTGCTCTTAATAGCCTAATTGACGACCACTTCAAAAAGAAGAAGAAGAGAATATGACGACGAAAAAAAAAAACAAGAAAACAAGAAAAAATTACGAAAGAATAATAAAGATGAAATATCAAAGAGTGCTGTAAAAATTTCCTGTTTTGATGAAATTCGAAAAAGATTTTTGCATAAATCAAAAAGTCATCGGGACATATTTTTTTTTTTAATGGAGATTGATCATATTTAGATGTTTTATTATTTTTAATAAATTTTTTTAAATTTTTTTTTTGAATATCTTGATGTCTTTGTTTTGCCTGCCAATTTTGCCGTGTGCCCTGTTTTTTTTTTTTTTCTTTTTTATTTTATTTAAGGTGAATAAACGCTGTCTTTTGCTGTTGTTTCTTCTTTATTCAGTTTTTTTTTTCTTTTTTAAATATTTTGAAAAAATATTTGTTTGGATACTCACATGAGCTCTTCCACTGCTGGAATTTATGATAGAGAAAGCAGGAACAGATGAAGAAAACAACGGAAACGATTAAAAGCGTTAGTATAACACCGATCCAGATATCGCTGACAACGCGTGAATACTCGACATCGGCGCCGGCGCCCATGCTCAAGGAGCCATGATGTGCATGCTGCGGAACATACGGCGGTGGCATACGTCCGCCTGAGATGGGCACACTATTGAGTAGATAATCCTCTGGCGTTATGATGTTCGGTGATGCTGTGACGCCACCGTTCACACTGGTAACGGCAATCTCGACTTCCTTGCGTTCCAAGGATAAATTACTGAATGCCTCATCGAGCCCCAAGGCTAAACGTTCCAGTTTATTGATAAGGATGGAGTAGTTCTGCGGCAGCTCGAATCCCTGCTACTGCTGCTGCTGAAGATCGATGTGGGTGATTGGTGTCGCTGTTGTCGTGTTCATAATCGCATTCGATGGTATTGTTGCTGTTATTGTTGTATTTATTAATTGCTGTATTTCGGCCATTGTGAAAAATCAGGGGCTTATCGAGGGATTTTTTAAAATTTTTTATTTTTATAGCAAGTTTTTCTTCTTCAAGTTATTGGTTTCAATTGCCTTTCAACTCCAAACTTTAATGACCGGAAAGAAATTTGAGATTGTTGCGAAAAAAGATTTTTATAGTGAAGTTTTTTTTTATAGCAAGTGTTTTTCTTCTTTTTAAATTATGGCTTTCAATTGCCTTTCAACTCCAAACTGTAATGACCGGGGAGAAATTTGAGATTGTTTGGAAAAAAAATGTTTATTGTGAAATTTTTTTTATAGCAAGTGTTTTTCTTCTTCTTAAATTATTGGTTTCAATTGCCTTTCAACTCCAAACTTTAATGACCGGAAAGAAATTTGAGATTGTTGCGAAAAAGATTTTTATAGTAGGTAAAATTTTATAGTGAAATTTTTTTATAGCAAGTGTTTTTCTTCTTTTATTATTGGTTTCAATTGCCTTTCAACTCCAAACTTTAATGACCGGAAAGAAATTTGAGATTGTTGCGAAAAAGATTTTTATAGTGGTAAATTTTATAGTGAAATTTTTTTATAGCAAGTGTTTTTCTTCTTCTTAAATTATTGGTTTCAATTGCCTTTCAACTCCAAACTTTAATGACCGGAAAGAAATTTGAGATTGTTGCGAAAAAAGATTTTTATAGTAGGTAAAATTTTATAGTGAAATTTTTTTTTATAGCAAGTGTTTTTCTTCTTCTTCAATTATTGGTTTCAATTGCCTTTCAACTCCAAACTTTAATGACCGGAAAGAAATTTGAGATTGTTGCGAAAAAAGATTTTTATAGTAGGTAAAATTTTATAGTGAAATTTTTTTTATAGCAAGTGTTTTTCTTCTTCTTAAATTATTGGTTTCAATTGCCTTTCAACTCCAAACTTTAATGACCGGAAAGAAATTTGAGATTGTTGCGAAAAAAGATTTTTATAGTAGGTAGCATTTTATAGTGAAATTTTGTGTTTCGAGTTCCTTTTTTTTTTGTCCCACACGTGTAAAAACATGCGTCAAGTGTACTTTTTAAAACAATATTTTTTGACATATATAAACAACCTTTTAACCAAGATAACAAATGAGCACTTATAGATTATAGCAAAACAAAAACAAAAGAAAAAAAAACAAAACAAAAAAAAAAAACAAAAAATGTTAAGAACCTTTAGAGAAATTTTGATAAAAGGCAAAGTTAGGATCGGAATGTCGGTTGGTTAAAGCCGCAATAATGACGCGAGTTATTACTGATGATGCGAAATTTATAGCACATTTGAAACACTCTAAATATTTGGTTCAAAAAGTTTTATAGCATGGAAATTATGAACGAATGCGCAGAAATTTTATTGTTTATAAGGTACTTGATACGAATAAGGCATATTCTCTAATAAGGCCAAACATCGCGGAAAAGCCTGTAAACATATGTTTACATCAAAAATACTTCCAACACCCATAGACGATAGCCCCAAGACTCGGAAAACAGTGTGCGGGAGGCCCACTCACTCGCGCTCACAGTTACGGCAGTGATCAGGGACGTAGCTAGAGAAAGACTGCTTTGGTGGTGCTTATATTGGCCACAGTGGTATAATGAACAATTATAAGACATTAGCCCAAAAAAAAATTTGGGGCTTGTTAGAGGAAGTTTATGGAGTTGTGGACCAAAAACCCATAAAATCCAAAAATTTCATGACGTCTGATTTAGATGAAAATTTATATATATAGTAGAATAAGTGAAAAATTCTAAGAATTTTGCCGCTAAAATTTTTTCAAAAAAACTGATTACAACTAGTCTAGTTAGGGTCTAGTTCCAAACTGGTCCAAAAAGGAGTAGTTGTATCGGTTTTTAAAAATTTGTTTTACTAATTTAAAACTGATTACAACGAGTCTAGTTAGGGTCTAGTTCCAAACTGGTCCAAAAAGGAGTAGTTGTATCAGTTTTTAAAAATTTGTTTTACTAATTTAAAACTGATTACAACGAGTCTAGTTAGGGTCTAGTTCCAAACTGGTCCAAAAAGGAGTAGTTGTATCAGTTTTTAAAAATTTGTTTTACTAATTTAAAACTGATTACAACGAGTCTAGTTAGGGTCTAGTTCCAAACTGGTCCAAAAAGGAGTAGTTGTATCGGTTTTTAAAAATTTGTTTTACTAATTTAAAACTGATTACAACTAGTCTAGTTAGGATCTAGTTCTAAACTGGTCCAAAAAGGAGTAGTTGTATCAGTTTTTCGAATCATGTATGACATTTGTACACGAACTGACAGGGCGACTTCCTGGGTGACTTTGTCTTCGTGGTATAAGAAATAGTCACTAGTGAGGCCCAGCAGGACATTCTCCTGCCAGTGCTAGGTCTGGAACATTATGCCCCGTTTCGCCTTTGCCGAGTATCGAACCTCGGACCCTAGGATCAAGAGCATAGCACACATCCCCTACGATATCCCAGAGGCACGTGGTTGCTATAAGAATATAGAGAAGATTTTTTGTATTTTGCATGGTGTGTTGCAAGTGTTGTCGTGTTTTATTGGCGCAGATATTTTTATTATTATTGAAAGCGCTATACTGATTTTTTTTTTTATAGCACTAAGGTCATAAATCACAAAGGCTTGCATTGATGCTTTATTGTAGTTTATTGGTATTCAACAAAATTTTATGTATTTTAAAGTGGCCTCTTTTTCTTTGAAATTTTCGTTTTCTTTGATTATAGCAGAGCAAAAAAAAAACAAAAAAAAAAATAAGACAAAAAAATGGAAAAAATTAATAAAAAAAAGAGCAGAAAAAGATCTTGTTTATATGGCAATTAAAAAGATCAATATTTGCTCGAAAAATTGTCAGCACTTGATGTAGGAAATTCAAGTTCGTTTTAGAATATTGAGGGTCTTGTCGCCTGTTCAGTCTGATCGAAACTTGATTTTTTTTTTATAGCTGACAGTTCGGAGATTTAGAGAGAGTATATGATTTAGATTAGGCAACTAAAGGGGGGGTTTTTGTAAATCAATAATATTATGCCAAGCGTTCATAATTATTTTATATAATTTTTAATTTAATATAATTTTTTTTTTTTTTTTGAAAATCAATAATAAACCTTAAAGCAAGTCTTATTGAGGATATTTAATTAATTAAAAATTATTGCATTATAATTGAAATTTTGTGAACTATGAAATGGGCAATTGTTGTAAAAAAAAGTTGCCATTTCTTTGGGTATTTCGTTTTTATAGCACAATAATCGATTCGAGAAAACACTTTGCAACTTTCCTTTTATAGCAAGTTTATGGCATCGCTTGCAACGTTTGGGGGAGCCTTTCTCTGGATATCTTTACTAATATTCAAAATAGAATTTTCATCAATATTTATACAGTGAATCTGCCAATAATACGAATAACTATTTTTCGAAAAGTTCATTCGCATTGTGGACAAGAGCTTTTCCAGGCTCTACGGCTTGATGGCTTGATTTTCAAGTTTTATTCTTAATATAGAAGAGGGTATGGGAGCGTGGCCCCATCTGCATCTCACCTTCAAATACTCTCTGTATTGTGGACACCTCGAGACCTTTTGCATACCAAAATAGTTCCCAAAGTCTAAGACTACTTCAAATTTCTTTCATTCCCCTATAACTCCTCAGGGTTAAATTTCAGACAGTGGCGTGTCCAGAGAAAGATTGCTTTGATTGTGCTTATATTTTCCACAGCGGTATATTGAACAATTATAAGACATTAACCCAAAAAAAATTTGATGGAGGCTAGAGGAAGTTTAGAGAGTTATGGACCAAAAACCAAAAAAAAATCCGAAAAATTCCGATTTATATATAAAAAAATTTATATCAAATTCAAATGTTCAAAATTGTCAAAATTTTTTCAAGAAACTGATTACAACTAGTCTAGTTTTGGACTACTTCCGAACTGGTCCGAAAAGGACCAGTTTTTCGTTATTGAAATAACGTGAAATAATTACATTTTTAAGGCAAAATTTTAATTAAAAAAAAAAAAATAATCAAAAATCAACTAAGCTCCTTTGAGGTAAAAAATATATTCCCAGGAGTACTCTCTTTTGTACCTAAATACCGAGTAGTGGTTTTCTAATGCCACCATAATGTGTCAAAAAAAAAAAAAAAAATACAGTTCATCATATGGAAAATCAAATTAGAAAGGGAGTACTTGTACTCCTTTTGGGAGTACTCGAAGGTTACTCACTTTCGCTGCTGGGCCCCCTTATATCTACAATACAGTGTATTCTCTCTTTAAGCGGACACCTAGGGGATCGAAAAATATGTCCGCTTAACAGAAATGTCCCCGCTTAAGAGGGAACTATTTGAGAAGCAGGAATACTAGAACATTCCCAAAAAGTGTCCGCTTAAGAGGAGTGTCCACTGTATTTACCAATGTCTTGGAATTATCTTAGAAGTTATATCGGAATAATTGAAATGCTTTTACTTGAACATTGTTTCCCATCTAGATTTGGCTTCATGCATGACGAAGTCATCAATGAATCATAAGTGATAAGGGATGTAAATTTTTGGCGTTTTTCCGATACAGGACTACAAAGCGTGGTCTTATCCCGAAAGTAAATTTTTTGGCAATTCAACAAAAGTTTTGATGAAAAAATTAAAATATTCGAAGATCGAAGAATTCTATTTCTACTTTTATGCTATAAAGGTTCATTAATATACATTTTTATAGTACCGGGACAATCGGGACTAATGCTGGGATTTTCGAGATCACAAAAGGACTAGTTTGACACCCCCTAAAAGCGATACTCTCTTCGGTGAAAACAGGAAATTTCGTTCTTCTAAATGACCACAATTACAGCTCATTGGTTATCAATACTTCTTTTGATTATGTCGCAGCATTTCGATAAATTATAGCAGATTAAAAGTTATTTGAAAATAAGTAGAAATTTATGGCATCTCAATTTGTATATTGCTCCACTTAAAATACGAATTTTGAAGTCAAGGAAAGCAAATAGCATTGATACTTCATTATTGTTTTAGATAAATTTTTTTTTGACGCAAATGCCTTATGCCAATACGGATTTTATGGCTGGTTAAAAGCTTGTTTATAGCGACGTAAAAAAAAAAAAAAAACAAAATGCCGTCTCTTGAAACTTCCGCACGCGTTTTGAAATATAAAACCACACACAGTCACACACACACACAAGCACACAAAAACAAAAAAATTGTCACATGGCGTTTGTTTATTTTCATAAACAAATCCAATTAATTTTATAGCATATATATTGAAGCCTATATTATAGCAAAAAAGTTGAATAAATGTTTCATCGTTTCTTTTCTGAATTTTTTGAAATTATTTTTTTTTTATTTATATTCATTTTTGTTGTTGTTCTTTTGAATTTTTCTTTTATTTTGCTGCTGCTGCTCTGCACCTTCGAAATAAATTTGTCACTCGAGGATTTTTTTTTTTTTTTTTGGTTTTGTTTTGTCACTGAAACTGAAATATTTGATGGACACAAAATATTTGTAGCAATTAATTTATGGAAGGCGATTTTTAACTAGAATTTTATTGGAACGATCAACTTCAGCCGCGCAGCCTTATTGAGCGACTAAAAAGATTCGTTTCGGACGTTTTACGCGAACTTTTGATTTAAAAAAAAATTTTTTTTTTTTTTTTTACTTATTTTTTAATTTTATTTTTTCTTTTTCGAAAAAAGAAAACAAAGAAAAAAAACTCATCTTACAGATGTTTTCTTACACTTGTTGTTATTATTGTTATTGTTGTTCTCGTTGTGTGCATGATTTTGTTGTTAAACACGAATATTGTTGTTGTTATTGTTTTTATTTAGCGTTTAAATGTTAATAAATTTCAAAAATAAAGAAAGGAAAAAAGTTTTTTTTTTTTTTTTTTTTAACAAAAACGACAAAATTCGATCTTCGTAAAATCACCGAAAGAGCGACGAAACAACGCGTAGAGGAAGAAGGAAAATGTAAAGAAAAGAAAATTCAGTCGGGTTTGCTGTTTTTTTTTTTTTTTTTTTTGTTGCTTCTCTCTTTCTAAATTCACCGAAGTCCACCGAAATCCAGCGAAGTTCAGCAACTCAATTGTGAAAATCGAATATTCAATTCAATAATGAGGCCTTCAGAATTACAATCGGGCTATATAGATTACTGTTTATAGACATATACCATGTGAATATATATACAGTATAAATATATATATATGTATATGTATCTGCACAAACGCACCATCTTGTCTATATTTGGACGACGTTGGCGCTCAAAGAAAGCGCTGGTGTTACTAACTGCTGGCTCAGATAGTTCCACAATTCGAACCGAATAGAATCCGAGAGCTCTCGATATCTTAGCTTATAGATATAGGCAGTATTTACAACAACTGAGCCGGCATACAAACAGCCAGCCCGTCCGTCCGTCTGTCTGTCTGTCTGTCTAGCTGTCTGACTGTCGTTCGGTTCGATTCGGTTTGGTTTGGTTCGGTCGGTCGCTCGGCCTGTCGGTTTGTCGCTTTGTCGGTCTGTCGGCCTGTTTCTCTGTCAATCGGTCGTTCAACATGTTAGTGTTAGTTTCCATAAACCGAGATAAGTTATCAAAGAACACCCAAAGAATTGTGCTCTAACGCCCTCAAATTGAAGTATGTACAGTGTACTCTCTCTTAAGCGGACACCTAGGGGATCGAAAAATATGTCCGCTTAACAGAGGTGTCCCCGCTTAAGAGGGAACTATTTGAGAAGCAGGAATACTAGAACATTCCCAAAATTTGTCCGCTTAAGAGGAGTGTCCGCAAGGAGAGTGTTCACTGTGCTATACAATCAGGCAGTGTCTTACTAAAAAGGGGAGCTTAGGGTTCGATTAGTCCTGTCGGACCTGATTGTAATTGCTTTTTTTTTTATATAGAACCCTCATATTCTCGATTTTAGAAAGAACTCCTGAATCATCTTGAGTACTCGGTTGGATTCCCTGTACACTGAGCGAACTTAACCATGATTTTTCTTAAAATAGGCGCATTGTTATTCATAGTCCTTTGGATTTTCGAGCAGAACAAAAATTTTAAAAGAAAAATCGTTGAGTCAACAATATTTTTTGGTTGATTTGAAAAGAAAAATTTTTAAGTACATTTTTTTTCGTTGTGTATAATTCTCATTTGGTTTATAAAATAGGACATATAAGATATTTATTCATCTTAGAACTTTTTAGGCATTGCGAAAGCAGTCGTCACATGACAACGGAGTGACCAAATCGGATAAAGTCCATCCGATGGCTATTTTTTGGGGTTATGTTCAGCAGAGGCCAATTTGCTTTGAACCATATATAACAATATATGTCACTCTCATTGATATTGCGCGGGACGTTTCGCGCCAGTTAGAGAGAGAGAGAGAGATGTTACTCGGCAGGCAAATGAAGAGCGAGAGAGAAATACTTTTGGTGAGTACCTCAGTGCAAAATGCTCATTTTGGTGGGTACCCAAGACTATGGTGGGTACCCAAGACCGTGGTGAAAAGAGCCAAAATTGAAACGGCTCTTGAGTGACATATATAGTTATATATGCTTTGAACGTTAAATAATGCAGCCAAATTTTCGCCTTTTCGGTTATTGAATCAGAATTTGCCGCCCTAGGCAGCTGCCTATTTTGCCTATACGGTAAATCCGCCACTGATTATAGTTCAAATGAAAGAAAAATGAAAAAAAATAACTACTCAAAAGTTAGTATTCCCCCGTCATGGTATCATCTCTAGGAAAATGTTTCCCCGTGCAAGATTGCAAACAGAAAAAAAAATATATATATATGCATACAATTTATATAATTAATATTTGCCTTAATTAAGTATTTCCTTTTGAAATTCTTAAACAATGAAAATAAAAATTTTTCAGCTATTTGATTGGAACGAATCTGAATTTTCACACTTAAAATAATATTGACATATTTGGGCTTAATGAGATTTTCGCTACTAGGCCCAAAGATAAGAGTATATAAGAACTGAATTACGAAAGGGGTACGTACACAATCAAATCCGTTCAGGCATTTTACGATAAGAAAAAAAAAAACAAAAAACCGGGACACTCAAATGGATTTTATGTAGAGTGTTTCCTGGATTTTTTGCAACCCGCTTAAGAGTGCCGAGGCTTATGTAATCACACATTTTTTTCCGGCACTTTTTTGCGGATTTTTTTGCTGCACTATTTCCCTTGACCTAGAATCGGCTAATCATACCTACTCTGGGGTTCTCCGAAACATTTTGTTCTACTCTTACTCAGCTTAAGTCGGCCTCTGGGCCCCTGGGTTCGCTGAGATGCCTATTTGCGAAGCGAGAGGCTCTGGGTTCGAAACCTAGCTGAGATCGTGGATGTTTTTCTTTGTTTTCCCATTAAACGTGGTATCACAACAGTTTCATTTTGTGCTCAAGTGTGTAACCCTTAATGATGGCAGTCACACTAACCAAACCTCCGGAGAACCGAAGAGAACCAGAAACGTCTAGAATGATCTATCATCAATCAATTTAGATTTTCTGTATAATTTTGTGAATAATTGGAGATTTATTTTATGCGCCACACTGTCTTAATATTACTTCCTAATTGGCAATGATCCAGCTGGGAAATTTTCATGTCTAATATAGGAATTGAAAAAGTCGCCACAATAAGATTCTGAATGATTTATTTTCAAGTATTTATTTTCAGTGAAGATCTTAAGGACATTATCTTTCATTTTCCATTTCTGTTGAGCACTTACCTACCCACTTACATACTGTACTGCCCAAAAGGGACAACGATGATTTTAATTAGTTGTGTGAGATGCCAGCTTACAAAGCGAAAGGCTCTGGGATCAACTTCCACCTGAGGACGTGGGTGTTTTCCTTTTTCCCCCCATTAATCGTGGTGCTAGAAAGAGTCCATGTGAGGCCTAAGTGTCTCACCCGTAATGGTGGCTGCCATAATAACTAAGATCTAAGACCTAACCTAATATAAGAGCTTAGAGCTTGTATTTTCATCAAATCTAACTATTTTTCAGGGACATGAACCGGGTGGAAAATTTGACCGGTTCGACCCGTGTTTGAACTTTTGGATTGGTACGTCCAACCGGGGTTTCTACTTCTTTGAACCGGGGTTTCGGTTCGGTAATTTCTCAAACTGAAAAAATTTGTTAACACGTGTTCCCACTTATAACGGAATATTTTACCATTTAGAGTAAAAATTTGCACAATAAATAGTGGTGGTTACCTTACTCATATAAGAGATGTTATCGATACTAATTTCATAAGAATATCGACTTCGATTTTTTTAATTTTTGCCCTATGGGAGCGACCACTGTGCATGATTGGAGGCAAAAATGAAACCTGAACCATTACAAAAAGGAGTTCGGTTTTCGGTTCGGTTCAAACATTTGTGGAAAACTTTGGTTCGTTTAATGGTTCGGGTTCATCAGCAGATAAAAGGCGTTTTCCGGTCCAAAACCGGTTCGGTTCAAAACCGGTTCGGTTCAAAACCGGTTCGGTTCAAAACCGGTTCGGTTACAAAACCGGTTCGGTTCAAAACCGGTTCGGTTCAACACCGGTTCGGTTCAAAACCGGTTCGGTAAAAAACCGGTTCGGTTCAAACCCGGTTCGGTTCAAAACCGTTTCGGTTAAAAACCGGTTCGGTTCAAACCCGGTTCGGTTCAAAACCGGTTCGATCCAAAACAGGTTAGATCCAAAACCGGTTAGATCCAAAACTGGTTCGGTTCAAAACCGGTTCGGTTTAAAACCGGTTGGGTTCAAAACCGGTTCGGTTCAAAAACGGATAGGTTCAAAAACGGTTCGGTTCAAAAACGGTTCGGTTCAAAACCGGTTGGGTTCAAAACCGGTTCGGTTCAAAAACGGATAGGTTCAAAAACGGTTCGGTTCAAAACCGGTTCGGTTCAAAACCGGTTCGGTTCAAAAACCGGTTCACGTCCGTGCTATTTTTTCAATATTTCTGTCACATATGGATTGTGGTCCTGGTAAAATAAGGGATAAATGGGTCGAAAATTGTAAAATTTGGGTCCCCCCTTTACATGGGGGTTAGGGGTTGGGGTGGTTTGATTTTCACAATTTGTTCAAAATTTCCAATTAATATACAAGGAATCGTTTCCATGCCAAATTTCATTGTTCTAGAGCAACTTTTTGCCAAGAAATTTATATATTTGCGACACTGTGTGTCCCTAACCTCGGCATCAGTGACATTTCCCGATGGGTTAGCTTTAGGTATATTGGTAGAAAATTGTACGCAAACATCGCAGAGTGGGAAATTAGCGTTGTACTAACTTATTTATTTACTTTGACCGAAACTGCTGGTAATTTAATGACATTGGAATTTGGTTTTCTTCCTCTAAAAAGTTATTAAAAATTGAATTAATATTGAGAAGGTAAAACGAAGGAAGCACTCTCAATTTTCACGCTTATGTTTTTTTTTTTTTTTCACTGGCAATTAAACGTCAAATATACAGTTTTAACACTACTCTCAAGAAAGTTCAGGGACGTTCTGAGATGGATACATACATATGTACATACTTATAAGAATTTATTTTGATTTTTTTAAAAATATTTTTTTAGAAATTTACAAATTCAAACCACGAGTTCGTTCGAATGTGCTAATGAAAAACCAATTAACGAGAAAAGATCGACTTGCAAAATTAAAAAAAAAAAACCTAATATTTGAATTCGTATAAATCGCAAATGATCTTCAAAAGTGACAGAAGCGTAAATTTTCCATATTTTTCAAATTTGATCCAATTTTTTTTTTTTGTAGGAAAACAATCCTTTTCGCCAGAAGTTCTTCTCTGAACTCCGAATCCTATGTAGAAGATACGAAATTTTGAGTTGTGACACTTTTGAAATTGTTGTGAAAAATATAATTGTAGGTTTATACATACATATGTACATGGGCGGCCCGCCAGAACCCGAAAAGACGGATTGAAGCAGCGCAAAAACACTGCGCATTAGCACAGTTTTGAGAATTGAGATTTGAGTATCGAGAATTTTGCCGTTCGATATTTGCATTGAAAATTAGAATAATGCAGAAGAAAATGCCAGTATATTATTCTACACTGGAATACACTGGAATGAAATGTGCCATTAGGGGGAAAAAAATATATATATATATATAAAAAACTAAAAAGAAATGAGAACACGGTTTATTTTTATTCTATTACGCGTGTAAAAAAAAAAAAATTAACAAATGTAAGCAACAACAACGACATTAATCCGTTTTATTCACGTGATAAAATTCTTTTAACCGTTTATCTCGCATTTGCAATATGTCTCATCGCTCCCCTGCAGTAACTTTGAAGATGATTCGCTTAAAGCGACTACTCACTGCACCAGAAACAAATGGACTAGTTGAAATGAAGATAGAGATTGTCGGAATAAGAAGGAGAGAGAGAGAGAGAGAGGTATACATATTTCGATTGACATTGTCATTCACTCATTTGATATATTTGCTGCGCTCGTATCAGAGAGCTCGTTGGCCTAGTGGATGCTTTTTCGCCCAGCAATCTGAACGTTGGAGAGGTTCAAATCACAGCGTTCGCAGAAAAAAGTGTGGAATTATGGTAATATTTGAAATCTGTAAATAATTACACTGTGCAACAGTGAACAAAATAATGGGATTCCAATAAGGTTTGATATGTATGACCAAAGGTGAGTAAAATCCTAGATGGGTTTCGCGAGCTTGGTGGGCGTTTTGATTTTATGGAGCCCTAAACATTGCCAAGGCTCGCAATTTTGGTCAAAAGTGGTAGCATCAGTTTTTGTTCAATAGCTCCGTAAGACTTCGAGATATCGGTTAATTGTCGTTGGCAAAGTTGTAGCTAACGGTCGAGTGAATACAAATAAAAATAAAAACTACTCATAAAAAAAAAAATTTCATAATATTTATTTAAAAAAGTACCCAAAAAGCTAAATTTTTAACTTTTCTGGGAAAAGCTTGAAGGGAATTCCAAATTTTTCCTATACTATCTTTGAAATATTTGTACCCGACAACTCTCCCAAACATACTTATGGGATATAAAAGTGTCTGCACTAATTAAAATGCTCATAAAGGTCTTTTTTTTTTTTTTTTTACTGAAAATACACGATTTTTATGGCTCTTTTTGGAAGTTTTGGACTATATCTCCTAAACTAAGCAAAATTTTAATCCACTGTATGGGGACAATTTGTAGCTAAAAAAAGGCTGAAAAACTTTCTTCATCATACTTATATGATTCAAACGCGTCTAAGGTACTTAAAAAGCTCATAAAAATACTTTTTAGTGCGAAATCCCGATTTTTAGGGATCTTTTCTTTAACTTCAGTAATCAGCTTCCATCGGAATCAGATAAGCAAGGGCCCAAATTTTCCCCATCAAAATCGATGTGCAATATTTTTCCGGCCGCGGAATTTTTCTTCCATACAAAAAAATTTGCACAAACGGCAAATTTGCGAGGGTGCGAAAATTGCAGACCTGCTTGAATCCCACTAATGTTTTAAAATTCGCTAATATCGCGCCTACTTTATACACCTTGCTAACCGGGTCGTTCATTCAAAAGTGGAAACTTTGTCAGTGCAAAATTTGCACATTCAAATTTGCACAGCTGCTTGAATACCACTAATGTTAACTGTGGATAGGCGAAAGCATTGCAGCGTGGATAGAATGTGACTAGTTATGTTGAAATGAAAACTAGTCAAGCTTCCTGCAGGGGATCATCACTCACTTACTCCATCATTCATTCATCTTAAGTGACTGTGATTGCTCTTAGCTGGAATTACATACCAGAGACCCCTAGTTACCATTCCGCGATATTGGTTGATAAAGAATTTACATTATCATCAAAGCGCTGATTTCCATCGCTTTGGTCGTGGCGTCTAGATAAATATCTGTATCTATGTATGTACATATATGAACGTGGTCTATAGAGAAAATAGAACGTTGGATTGTGTTAAGCGTAAGAATATTTTTATATACATTGATATTACATTTTTTTTGAGTGGGGCGGGGGCTGGCGGGAGGAGGCATTTACCCAGCGGGATTTGTTAAGCGAGCGAGGTAATCTATACAGCACATGTCTACCACTTAGCAAAGTTGATGGAAATTAGCATGGCGATGTCATTGAAAATTCGTCCGTTACCTCTTTCGCTTACGATTTAGTTGAAGAATTCTAATACGACAGCTTAAACGAAGAATTGTTCGGAGAAAGCATAATCGAGGTGTTCGTACAAATAAGAAGGAGTTCCTTCGAAAAAATTAGAGAAAGTGCCTAACAATCCCGGACGAATTTTGTTTATTTTGGGTAGTGTGTGTGTGTGTGTGAGAGAGAGAGAGAGAGAGAGAGAGAGAGAGAGAGAGAGAGAGAAGAGAGAGAGAGAGTAGAGGGAGATAGAGATAGAGAGAGAGATAGAGAGAGAGACAGATAGAGAGAGAGATAGAGAGAGAGAGCAGATAGAGAGAGAGAGATAGAGAGAGATAGAGATAGAGAGAGCGAGAGAGAGACAGAGAGAAAGAGAGGGAGCGAGCGAGAGGGAGAGATAGAGAGAGAGTGAGAGAGATAGAAAGAGATAGAGAAAGATATAAAGAGAGATAGATAGAGATAGAGATAAAGAGACATAGAGAAATAGAGAGAGAGAAAGAGAGAGAGAGAAAGAGAGAGAGAGAAAGAGAGAGAGAGAAAGAGAGAGAGAGAAAGAGAGAGAGAGAGAAAGAGAGAGAGAGAAAGAGAGAGAGAGAGAAGAGAGAGAGAGAGAGAGTGAACGAGAGAGAGCGAGAAAGATATAGAGAGAGTGAGCGAGAGAGAGACAGAGAGAGAGAGAGAGGGAGCGAGCGACAGCGAGAGATAGAGAGAGAGTGAGAGATTGAAAGAGAGGGAGAACAAATAACCAGTATGTTATTTAAAGATGAATGTACTCTTTATAGGTAAGTGCAAAATGATAGTGAGAATTACAAGCTTCCACTAAAAAAAATATTAAAAAAAAATTAAAAAAACTAGTGCGTATAATTCTCACAAACGTTATAAAATGTTTCACCTATAATTTGTTTGAATTTTCAAATACGTTTATGCACTCCGCAGGCGCTGATGAGTCGCGAGTGGCGACGTGAAGAAACATGGCCATGTCCACCTTAGGCGGAGGTGCAAAGCGGTTAAACGCGAACAATTTTTCAAACAAATCTGAAATATGTTTAGCACCCCAATCATTCATAGATCTTTTGGTCGCAAAAAAAAAAAAATGATGTTGAGGTCGCCAAACATTTTGTTAAAAAAAATGGCTTTTACTTCTACATTTCTAAATGATTTCATTCAGTGGAAATTTAATGTGAGAAATATAAGTAAAAATTAATGATATTTCATGCGTAACACAGTCTCATATATTTGAGGTTTCACAAAGTAATTGCTCCCTATACATTTTGCCTTTTCAGATTGTTCCCAGTTTGTTTTTAAATCGATCTCAAAGCTTGTGGCCGAGAATTAAGCTGCGCACTTACTTATGGCTATATCTCGGAAGCCGTTAAACATTTTATTTTCCTGTGAAAGAACAAAATTTTGCTCTTAAATATGGAGAAAAGAACTGTAGTTGGTAACTGCCCCCGAAAAAAAACTGCTCATAATAGCTAAAAATAGCAAAAATCCATTATAAGAATTTGTTTAGCAATATTTTTAAAAAGCTCTTCGGCCGAGAAAATATAAAAACACGGACAGGAAATTCCTCTCCACAGGTCTGATGCCTGTAGGGTCACATTGAAGATGTTCATTCGCTCATAATGGAAATTTTTCGGCAAGAATTATAGGAAATAATTAGTAGTTCAAAATGTTTAAGAATAAGTCTGAACCTTATCTTTCGAATGATAGTCGTAAAATCGATTTGATATAAAAATTTAATTGAATTTTCGGGGTAACCTCTCTCAGATTAGTACTAGGCTTAGTTGTCCAAAGCCATATGAGACAAAAATTATGCAAAATACCAATGACATACATATACACAGAGAAAAAATAAACCAGAAAACTGGTTAAATCAAAAGGAAAAACATACAAAACGGCTTCAACAAGGAATATTTTTAATTTTAACAATTTTTCTTGTTGGAAAAAATAAAAAATTTTCCTTTTGAATCAACCATATTTCAGGTTGAATTGAAATGATAATTTTCAAAAATGGATTTAAATTTAAATTGTTGAACCAACCAAGGACATAGTTGAAATGACAAGATATTTTTTAAAAAAATTCCAAAAAAAATACCTATACAAGAAGAAATGTCAAAAAAAATTTAATTAACGTTCAAAGCAAATGGCCATAGAGCACTCTGCTGAACATGACCCAAAAAATAGCCATCGGATGGACTTCATCCGATTTCGTCATTCCGTTTTGGTGACTGCTTTCGCAATGCTTAAAAAGTTCTAAGATGAATAAATATCTTATATGTCCTATTTTATAAACCAAATGAGAATTATACACAACGAAAAAAAATGTAACTTAAAAATTTTTCTTTTCAAATCAACCAAAAAATATTGTTGACTCAACGATTTTTCTTTTAAAATTTTTGTTCTGCTCGAAAATCCAAAGGACTATGAATAACAATGCGCCTATTTTAAAAAAATCATGGTTAAGTTCGCTCAGTGTAGATATGGTGAAACAATATCAAAAAGGTATGTATTACCTATCCATTGGGTATTAACGAACCTTCAATTAAGATGATTTTAATGTCCGTGAGAAATGGCATGGTAACTCTTTTCAGAAAATCTACTTATTATCTCATTCCCAAAAGTTTTGGCCTCTTCATTACATTTCTTTCTGAAATTTCCATTTATTGAAAATTCCATTAAACCGCCATGACTAATGGAATATTTTTCTTTCACTTAATTCTTAATTTTATGATTTTAAATTTTTTTTACAAATTTTTATTTTTTCCCTAAAGAAAGAATTTCCTTCTTTCCCTTTTTCGGCTTTTCTTTTTTCTTTTTTTTTATAATTTTAATTTTATTTTTTTTTTTTTTTTGCTTTTTGTTGTTGCTGTTGTTATTCTATTGCCTCACCAGCGTAAAATAATTCGAATGGAAATGTATTAAGGTGAGAACGTCTGACAAATGAGCGCTTCCGTTGACCATTTAATAACCATAGGGGGAACAGGTAACAATGGCAGTGACCCTAACTGGGTCTAAATAGTGCAAGACAACGCAACAGAACGGTAGCAAATCGCAAGCGGAACAAGGGACAAACGAAATGACAAAGCAAATGACATATGAAATTTATGTGACAACGAAATGTCAAATGGAAGAAAGTGCACATCGCACATCTCCT
This sequence comes from Chlorops oryzae, assembly GCA_020466095.1. Taxonomy (NCBI): domain Eukaryota; kingdom Metazoa; phylum Arthropoda; class Insecta; order Diptera; family Chloropidae; genus Chlorops; species Chlorops oryzae. The sequence continues at coordinate 165,959,997 of CM035806.1, forward strand.
ATCGTTTTTGGTCGATTCGTATTGATCGGGCCATCCAGAAGGGCAAGGTGTATTTAGGGTGCATGCATGCGTTTAATGATAAAATACGAGTGCCATGGATGCACGGAGTTCATTACAGTGGGCTAAAGTGATAATTTTCTTAACAAAAAATGATAGTATCGAAATGTGGAGTATCTTTGCACGTTTGCGCTTCTATAAATCACTTTTTTTTTTATACCCGACACACTTTGTGTCGAAGGTATATTGCGTTTGTGTGGTTGTGTGTAACACCCCAGAACCAGTCGAGATAGACCATACAGATTCGATTTCGCCATGTCCGTCTGTCTGTCCGTCTGTTTGTATACAGTTTTCTTATCGAAAGAGTTGAGCTATCTTGATGAAATTTGATATGTGTACTCACAGGCACATAAGTAAGAACAAGTTCGAAAATGGACCCGATCGGATTATTTTTAGGGGTACCTCCAGTACTAGGGTCTGTTACGAAAATCACAAAAACAAAGTTTTTCAACTTATTTTGATGAAATTTGATAGTTGAACATATTTGAAGTCAAGTTATTCAATTTCCAAAACATTGGAAAAGTGGGCGTGGCGAAGGGCGTTTTTCTAAAATGGCTTCCTACACCCGAAATTCGAATGGGACTTGATCGAAATTTGGCAGTTATGCTTCCTTTGTAGCCATAAACATCGTCTCCAAAAATTTTTTTGATAGTTCCATTATTAAGGGTACCTCTAGTACTAGGGTCTGTCACAAAAATCTCAAAACTGCCTCAAAATCGGATTTTGTTGAGATTTTCCACTGAAACTTAGAATTTGAGCGTATATTAAGGCTTACAATTAGAATAAAAATATTTGTCTATAACACCCTTACTTGTTTTTTAAAAGGAAAATGAAGCACAAACAATTTTTTCATCCTTCGAAAAAGTGTTCGAAAAAAATCGAAAGTCAGGAATGTTTTTCCCATATAAGTTTTAGGCACTTTTCGGGAACACACCTTTTTTGCAACTTTGAGTAGTTTGTGTAATTTAAAAATTTGATAGTTCGGCCAGGGATTCATTTTGTAATATAAAAATTGTATGCAAAAACAGTGCTATTTTCCGGTTTTTTTTTTTTTTTTTTTTTTTGATTCTGTAAGTCTCGTTTTCTCATAGGAAAATACTTAAACTAAATTATTTTTATTTCTCAAAAATATTTTTCACTACTTATTATAATGTTCATTTTTATAAAAAATAAACATTAGGCTGTTATTTATATTATATTTATATACTTATATATATATATATATATTTTTTTTTTTTTTTAGAAATACGACCCAAATACACGATCAATTTGACTTGAAAGTTTTCGAAGCTGGCGTGTACAATTTTTCATACAAAATTTGACTGGTCATTTTCGAGGCTCGTGAATTTTCGTGGTTTTCGAGGCAAATACACCTTTAAGGGAATTCCCTTTTTATTTTAGTTAGATTTCGGATTGATCGCTTAAACTCCGATTGGGTGATTACTTTGGTCATTCTTACTTCACTGTGCGATTTAGGTATTAATCCATATATATATTTTTTTACTGGGTTAGGTTTTTTTACTGGGATGAATATTTGACTGATTATATTCGAGATGAATACACTGTGCTATAGACTTTTTCAATAGATTCCCCAAATTTTGTTGCCGCTTGAAGAAAGTCATTGTCTTCGGTCTTTCGGTGCCCAGTCATTGGGTACGTCAAAATGCGGAACTAATGAGGCATTCTCACCCATTTCCGTGAAAGAGGGAAACCGAGCGTTAGAGTCAGAGGCGAGCGAGCGAGAGAGAATCAAAGGAGAAACGACATTGATACCTAATAATTATTTCAACAATTGAATCGAACACGACATTACACACACAACTCAAGCCTGATTAATTGGTGCAGCTACAAAAAAAAAAAAAAATATAAAAAAAATAAAAAAAAAATATAAACAATCCTTGTGAAGTCATCATCTTTGGGAATTTTCGTGAAATGTTGACTCAAAGAATTTAATTCCAATTTTCGTTCAACTTCATCTTTTTGCTTGTCAACGATTGGAAGCAGTGGCGGCTTTTCCTTATAGGCAACATAGGCAGCTGCCAAGGGCGGCAAATTCTCAGGGGCGGCAAATTCTGATCGTCAATGCATCAATAACCGAAGAGGCGAAAATTAAACTATGTTATCTGAGGCGGCAAAATCTCAACTGCTGAGGGCGGCAAACTGTTGCAATCCGCCCCTGAATGGAAGTTCCATAAATCAATTCGAAACTACATATTGTAAAAGGCTATCAATAAGACAATTAGCTCGATATATCTGAGCGGGATCAAACGATCCAAAATTGTTGAAAACACACCGTCAGAGTGCTGCCAGGAAGTCCTTGTAAAAGGAAGGAGACAACAACAAAAGAAGATGATCTCATTGGCAACAATTACCTCAATTGGATATGCTGATAAAAATCCCGAAAAGGGGGAAAATGACAGACAAAGATGGAGAAAAGAGAGAGCTAGAGAGAGAGAAAATCGCAGCGAAAAACTGTATAAGTCGTCGAGAAAAGGATACGGGAAACTGAGTGCAGCCTTTTTACTTACATACGTCGGGATATATAAAAAGAGTCAAATGAGTTCGAGAAAGAAACACAAAAGAAAAAAAACGAAGACAGTAAAATAAAAATAGGAAATAAAAAGAGCCTACAGCTAAATGGGAAAACCGACAGGATGTACCACAGGATATACGAAGAAATGATAATAGTATCAAAGTTGTTTGATGGCCGAAAAAAAAACAAAAAAAAAAAAAAAAAAAAATCGAGGAAAGGCCGACGAAATGCCGTTTGTGAGTTCGTGTAGTCCCCGATTTGGGTTAATTGACAAATAGGCTTTCGAATGCGAAGAGCGTTGAAAGGATTTCCTTTTTCCAGATAATGGGATAAGTGATCGAAATGGGATTATAATAGTACATATAGTAATAAGTATATGGTATTGTATGGACGTATAGTATATGGGTGCAGCTGTTCCTTAAGGATCTTTGGCTGTCAGCAAGTTGAATATGTCGGATGTGCACGAAAAGTCAAAGCTTAAAAAGTTTTAAGGAATTGTATATTATCTTCTTTATAACAGTTCATGCTTACGTTTTAACGGCCGAGTGCAACTGAACCCATATAAACATACATACACACAGACTTACATGCCAACAACACGTTGAGATAGCACAAGAATATTCATAAGTTTTCGAAATGAGTCGGCACGAACGAAAAAGGCATAAATTCAAATTAAATTTGAAGCTCAATAAATTATAAATTTTTTTCTCCTTCCTCTCGTACGAAAATATTTACATATCCTTGCCAACGTCCTTGGTAGACGTTGAAGCCTGAGCGCTTCAATAATATTGCCATTAAAAAGGAAGGAGGAACAAGATTCTTTAAGAAATTCAAGATACCTACCTACTTCTCTTGTAAAAGCTTATACTTAGTATCCATCCCGCTCGGAAACATTGCGATTTTGATCATAAAATAATTTGTTGTTGTAAATGAATAGTGTTTTACCTCAGTTCGGCTGGGAATGAAAAACTCCATATTAAAAAAAGCTTCAGAAAATTGCAGTCCGAAAATTCACGCGGCATTTCTGACGGCTGGCTGGACTTATACTTATACTTAGACTTAATCTTAAACTTAAACATAGACTTAGAATTAAACTAAAACTAAGATTTAACTTAAACTTAAACTAAGGCTTAAACCTAGACTTAATCTTAAACTTAAAGTTAGACTTAGACTTAAACTTAAACTTAGACTTAAACTTTAACTTAGACTTAGCCTTAAACTTAAACTTAGACTTAAACTTTAACTTAAACTTAGACTTAAACTTTAACATAGACTTAAACTTAAACTTAGACTTAAACTTAAACTTAAACTTAAACTTTAACTTAGACTTAACTTAAACTTAAACTTAAATAAACTTATACTTAAACTTAGACTTAAACTTTAACGTAGACTTAAACTTAAACTTAGACTTAAACTTAGATTTAAACTTAGACTTAAACTTAGACTTAAACTTAAACTTAAACTTAAACTTAGACTTAAACTTAGACTTAGACTTAAACTTAAACTTAGACTTAAACTTAGACTTAAACTTAGACTTAACTTTAACTTAGACTTAAACTTGAACTTAAACTTAGACTTAAACTTTGACTTAATCTTAGACTTAGACTTCGCCTACTAATTGCCGCGGCTATTTCTTACCGAACTGAGGTTTGCAATCTTATTATACATTTTTGTCACAGGTTGTGTTTCGTATTGTATTTCCGACAGGGTCTTACTAAAAATTCCTGGGAAACGCAGTGCTTAGCTACTGTAATTCAAGGATTCGACATACATACATTTTATATGTTTAGTATTTTTTTTTTGTCATTTCTGATGTTATTTCCATCAATTTAAATGATATGATCTATCGATTTTGATATAATGTGCATGATTTTCTAATCGACAATTAAATACTTGAAGCTTTCTCTCATCGAAAATAGCTTATCTTTTTGCGAACGAACAATTGTTTGTGCCTTAAAGTATGCAATCAATAAATGATGATTAATTATTTAAAAGTTTTTTGCATTCACTACTAAATCGGCACAACTCAAAATTTTGCATTTCTCGGGCCAACAGCCAATAACTCTTGATGCCTGTAAAAATGGTTTCTCTTCTAAATTTATATTATTCTTAATTAAATCGAGAATCAATAAATATCAATGTTAAATTTCCATGTGTTCATTTTCTTGCAGTAAAGTGTTGGCGAACACGAAAAAATTGATTGAAAAAAATTTTGAATTATGCCAGTTTAGCGATTTGTGTGCGACATGTTGTCCATGCCAAAGTTTTCCTCGATACACTCTACGTATAAAAGAAAATATTTTCTATGTTTTCACATGTTTGCTATTAGTGTTGCAACGGATAGTGTAGCGGATATCCAGACCCAATACTGCGCCAATAGCGTGAAAGCAAATTTCTAGACTCTCATGCTGATAAGTGTGATCGTCTCGATAGATTTCTATCACAATTTTACTCTTCCCCGATAGCTTTTTGACAATAATGGACAATAATGTGAGGGCCTGGGTACAATAGTCCGAGAGTCATACCCAGTATACCCAGACCCTGGAAATTTTTGAAATTTGTGCCGATCTGGCCCAATAGAAATCGGCGCAGATTGCTATTTGATTGTGGGATCCCAGCTTAGTCGAAATTAAGCTCAAAATTAAGATAAAATGTTATAAGCGGGTACTTATCGAAATTGGGACAGCCCCGAAATCGCGCAATTTCAGATACAGTGAGAGCCTGCTATAACACTGTGCGACATTTTAGAGGTCATGTTTTGTAAACAAAAATTTGACGACTGTTTTTGAAAGTGCTCGGTGAGTATAAAAACGCCTCATACTCAGTTTTGTCAAGTCACCTTTACTTTTTTTTTAAATAGACTTCAAAACGTGGGGCCGAGAATTAAATTGCTCACTTACTTATGGCTATATCTCGTAATCCGTTCAATATTTTCATATCCTTTCTATTACAATTTATAATTTATAATTTTGATAAAATGCTCATAGCCTTGGTAGCTATAGGCCATACAAAATAAAATATGATAAAAAACACGTCAAATTTTAGGAATTTTTGCAATTTGCACCTACTAGATAGAGTTTTTTCGGGTCGGTTTGTACTAAAACTATTTAAAATTAGTTCAGAGCTATAAATTGTGATAAAAAGGAAATTAATATATTGAACGAATAACGAGATATAGCCATAAGTAAGTGAGTAACTTAATTCTCGGCCCCACTTTTTGAAGTCTATTTACAAAAAAAGTAGAGCTGACTTGACAAAACTGAGTATGAGGCGTTGTTATACTCACCGAGCACTTTCAAAAACAGTCGTCAAATTTTTCTTTACAAAATGGTGTCGCACTGTGTAATCAACAAAGTTTCGATAGCCGCGAGCATTATTTGATTTTTTATTTTTTTTTTACAGGGCCTTTAAACAAGTACCGCCCCATTTCACCGTATTTTCTTTATTCCAAATAAATTGCCGCCCCAAAACATTGTTACCGATTCGAATCCGTTACTAAGTATGTAGGTGACAACGATAAAAAAAAAAAAAACTTCACGAAAAATGGACCAACAAAGATCTTGGATAATTAAGCTTTAGAGAAAAGCTCAACAAAAGCTTTTCTGCATACGTTTTTTTTGTTTTGTGTTTCTTTTTCTTCATATCTATATGTGATTCTGTCACTCTCATTTTTTTCTCTGTTTACTTTTAGTAGAGCACGCTCTCAATTAACGTGTCAGATGGCCCTGTTGACTTTTGAGATGTTTTTGATTGGTAAACCAAAAAGATCAGAACTGCTCAAACCGAGAAGACTGAACGAAAGGAGAATAAGAAAAAATATGAAAAAGAAAAGAAAAAACATGCAAACTCACTTTCGATATCGTTTGTAGAGCCGTAGATTCCATTAAGATTAGCACAGCTGTCATCTCTCAGGTGATCGTGCTGCAGACGATCGCGACGATCGCGATCATGATGATGATGATGATGACGATGATGATCATTATTTACATTACCGGCCGCGGCGTTGCTATTGCGTCGTTTAAAACGTTTCATATCACCGAAACACTGAACACAACAACAAAGAGCAAATCCAACGATCAGCATTGACCACGCGAAGATCATTAGCAATATCGTTGAGAGATTCTGATACTCATATGTGGAATTATAGGGATTAACTTCATGATCATCGAATAGGAGTATAAAATTCTTATCTGTTGAATTTCTACTCCCATCGTACGGTTGAAGTAGCAAAATATGTGGCTGTGACATTATTCTCTATCGTTCGGAAAAAAACACTCTCTAACCCATCGATCGTTTAACGCGGAGAGAAGGAAATTCGAGAAAAATTTGTTATTTCGTTTTCAAGAACAATGACAATTAATAAATAAATAAAAAACCAATAAAAGGAAAAATCAAACTCGGAATGCGGGTCAAAAGAGCAGAGCAACGTAGATCAACTTGTTTTGGTAACGTGGAAAACGTGACTGAAGCTGTGAAAAAATAAACTTGTGAGTATCAATATAACTTGTCTTTTGCTTTGTTATTTTTTTTTTTTTTTTTTTTTGTATTTTCTTTTTTTTCGTTTTATTATGTTTTGTTTTAATTAGAATTCAAACAAGTCTCAACACAACAAGATAGAGTGTTTAACAAAAGCAACAACAACTATATAAAGAAAAAAATTGCTTGTAAAACAGATGTTTAGGTGAATTGATAAACAGATAAAGGGTTAAATGTTTAAGAGGAGGGTGGAAATTAAGCTTTTTTCCCTGACGATCTCTCTCGCACTCTGTAAATTTCGTTGATGCATTTTCTTTGGGATTGAATGCAAAGTTTGTGACACTTTGACTTATGGAAAACATGATCAGTTCTGTAGCTTTGAGCATCCCTAATGGGTACGACGACGGCCGTTTAAAAAGCTTTCACAGAGTAAAGTCAGTTTTTTTTTTCCAAACATTTCAATTTTTCTCAAAAGCTCTATGCTTTTCAAGGTCAACGAGTTCAAGTTTCAAATAAATTCAATTCAAATTGAACAGAGTTTTTGAACAGTGGAAATGCAACCATAAGAAAAATACAGTAAAAATCGGTTATAACGATGTCTACACTGAGCGAACTTAACCATGATTTTTTTTTTTGAAAGTGCGCATTGTTATTCACAGTCCTTTGGATTTTCGAGCAGAACAAAAATTTCAAAAGAAAAATCGTTGAGTCAACAATATTTTTTGGTTGATTTGAAAAGAAAAATTTTTAAGAAAATTTTTTTTCGTTGTGTATAATTCTCATTTGGTTTATAAAATATGACATATAAGATATTTATTCAACTTAGAACTTTTTAAGCATTGCGAAAGCAGTCACACGACAACGGAGTGACAAAATCGGATGAAGTCCATCCGATGGCTATTTTTGGGGTTATGTTCAGCAGAGGCCAATTTGCTTTGAACCATATATAACAAATGGATGAATGGGAAATGATTCAATCCTTTTTGTGCTTTGTGGAAGGATAATTTTTATTACCGACACACTCTGTGTCGAGGGTATATTGCTGTTGTGCCATTCGACAATATGTGTCCGTCAATCTCTATGTCTGTATCAGGGACATGAACCGTTAAATACTGCACAATAAAAAGTTAGTGGTGGTTACCTTAGAGATGTTATCGATACTAATTTCATAAGAATATCGACGATTTTTTTATTTTTGGCCTATGGGACCACTGTGCATGGTTGCAGGCGAAAATCAAGCCCTGAAACTTTACAAAAAGGGGTTCGGTTTTCGGTTCGGTTCAAACCTTTTGTAAGAAACTTCGGTTCGGTTAATGGTTCGGTTCATCAGCAGATAAAAGCGGTTTTCCGGTTCAAAACCGGTTCACGTCCCTGGTCTGTATACAGTTTTTTAAATCGAAGGATCTGAGATATCTTGCAGAAGTTTACTACAAGTATTGGAATAGACAATAGCAGGACCAAACTCAAAAATACATCAGATCGTATCGTTTTCAGAAGTAACTCCAGTACTAGGGTCTGTTATGAAAATCACAAAAAGTTCTTCTCAAACCGCGAGTTTCAAGCTGGCTGCCACGATTCCAGGTCTCCAAGTTGTCCGAAATGGAAAAGAAAAACAGAATTATAATCAGTATAGATGTCATTATGGCGTGAACATCCAAAATAATTTTGGAATTTTTTTTTTTGACAAAATGGCAGCCATTGAAAAATGACCCATCGAATTCGGGTATATTTTTTTGTAGTTCAGTGTAAAAAAAAATAAGTACTAAAAAAATTTGTTAAAACTAAATTCGTGAGGGTTTTAGGGGAGTAAATTTTCTTTAATTTGGGATATACATAATTTCTTCAAATCGGATGATACTTTGTCGAATTCTTCTCGAAAAAGCTGCAACGAACCCAATAAACAATTTTTTTTTCCAAAATCAATATAAAAAAGCATCCATAAAAATTTAAAAAAAAAGTATTTTTTCGTGTTTGGAAGGCCAAAGTCCATCAGAAAGGTTTTTTTCCTGCTTTAATACTTTATTTTTTGAATCTCTCGTTACGGAGACTAACAACAAGTTTTTAAATCTTATTCTAACTTAAATTAATTCACCCATCGGATATATTTGGTAGCACGGTCCTGATCGTCTACAGCCGGGTTGGAAAATCGTTGCGATTTAGTATTGTTTCAGTTCTGACTTGTAAGAGGTATCTGGCAAGTTAATCCTTTTTGGACCAGTTTGGAACTAGACCCAAACTGGACGAGCTGTAATCAGTTTTTTTTTTTAATTTTAGTTCTTATAATTTTTCACTTTCACAAAAAGGGATTTAGGGAAGTTTTTCCCTTGGCAGATTATCTAAAAAAAAAAAAAAAAACAGTGCAACACTGATTACATATTATTTTCATGGTTCCGAACCATTTGCGTTGGGTTGAAAAATTCGTGCATACCCAAAGGGAGATTTTGCGTTTTTTCTTCCGATTTTTGGTAACAATTGTTCAACTTTGAAGCGGCAAAACGGTATCAAGTAGTGCCCGGATGCAGTTCGTGCATATGAAGAAGTTGTTTAGTTATAGTCTTTCTATATTTGCATCAAAAATTTTTTTAAAAAATGTTTATTTCCTTGGGAGCTATAGGTCATACAACATAAAAAATGATAAAAAAACACGTAAAATTTTCGGAATTTTTGCAATTTGCACCTACCAGATAGAATTTTTTCGGGTCGGTTTGTACTAAAACTATTTAAAATGAGTTCTGATGCTATAAATTGTGATAAAAAGGAAATTAAAATATTGAACGGATTACGAGATATAGCCGTAAGTAGGTGAGTAATTTAATTCTCGGCCCCACGTTTTGAAGTCTATTTAAAAAAAAAAGTAAAGGTGACTTGACAAAACTGAGTATGAGGCGTTTTTATACTCACCGAGCACTTTCAAAAACAGTCGTCAAAATTTTGTTTACAAAACATGACCTCTAAAATGTCGCACAGTGTTATTTAACTGTAATTTTTGATTTTGATTTTGATTTTTCATCGAACACTTTTGATTTGCTTAGCTGGCAGAATGGCTGTAAATTCGAAGCATATTGCCATAAGTACACAGAAGCAAGATAATACAAACGAAATTGTCGATGAGATCTGCTCGGGGCAAAAAGCAGGGTGATTCCTTCGCAGCCCATCCAATCGTGCTGTAAGATTGCTGCTACATCATCATATTTAATATGCTCAAAATCCTGCTAATCCCCATGTAATATGCGAAAATTTAACAGGATTTCATAAAATTTCATTCGAACATTACTCACTGTCAAGCAATGTCGAAAATGTTGCATCCACCAACCCTCAACAAAACCTTAAAAACCGCTACCGGCCCGCGCCAGTTCGCATCAACCCTATTTTTTACGAGACCAGAAATTGTTTTGGAATTAAAAAAAAAAAAAAAAAAAAAAAAACAACAACAACAAAAAAAAAGAAGTGGAAAACGCTTTTCGGTAGTATAAATTCGAATTGCATTGCATTGACTGACGCGGAAGTTGAAGCTGGTGACATTGCAGTGCATAAAGAACACTTGTCACATGACGACACACGCAGCACGCCAGCGAGCTCGTATACCAGCACACACTCCTGATCCTGGGCTCATCAAAGCGCCCGATGTGGTATGGTAGCCACCAAACTCCGCTGAGCAACAAGAAAATCCAACGAATTCTGTTTCACTGCCTCAGTGACTCACTGACGGAATGAGAGAATGAGTGAATGAGGGAAATGAGCGAGTGAGAGGGGCCCCCGGATAGAGCAACTGACGACGGTTTGGCTCTCGTCCTCGCACATTTTGCGGTGAGTTAAAATTTTGTCACAGACGTTGCCGTGAAATTACGAAAAACGTAACGAATTTTCCGAATTTTCAGAATTTTGTAATTTCGTAAATGAACAACGTTCAATTTAAGGGTTTTTTGGGGTTTCATTGTTTGTTTGTTCTTTTTTTTTTCTTTTGTCCGTGCATTCTTCCTTCTTTTGTTTATTGCTTGTTTTTATTTTTATTATTGTTTTTGCTGTTGTTGTGGGTTGCTTGCTTCAGAAATTTGTGCAGTTTTCTATTCGAATTTATTTTTATTAAATTTTTTCTCAATTTTTAAATTTGAGAACTTCATGCCGGAGACATTCAAATTGGGGGAGGAATTCTTGAGCCGAAAAGTATGCAAGCTTTTTTGATTTAAATTTTCTTTATACAGTCTAACTTCCATAGCTTGGAACCACCACACAATTTGGCTTATACTATTCGAGAATTTCATTAAAATGTATTGGCATCTGAGATTCGCTTCTAGTTACAGGGATGTATTCCAGTGTAAAATGAATTTGTTTTTAAAATTTCATTAAAAAAAAAAAGAAAAATATTTTTAGTTCGTTGCACTAGGTTACAAATATGTAATTATTTTTGAATTTCCTGGGAGATCTTAACCCTCTAATTTCTGGCTTTTTTCGAACAAATTACCAAAAAAATCTAATACTTAATAATTAATTCAGATTCATGTTTTTCTACCCAACATTAGTCATATCTGAACTTTTTAGTGAAAAAAAAAAAAAATTGTGGCATAAGAGGGTTAATGAAATTTTCTCACTAGGCCGGGTAAGGGTTATCTGCGAAACCCATTGTTACAAATTGAAAAACAAAAAAAAATTGTGGCATTAGAGGGTTAATGAAATTTTCTCACTAGGCCGGGTAAGGGTTATCTGCGAAACCCATTGTTACAAATTGAAAAAAAAAAAGAAATTGTTGCATTAAAGGGTTAATGAAATTTTCTCACTAGGCCGGGTAAGGGTTATCTGCGAAACCCATTGTTACAAATTGAAAAACAAAAAAAAAATTGTGGCATTAGAGGGTTAATGAAATTTTCTCACTAGGCCGGGTAAGGGTTATCTGCGAAACCCATTGTTGCAAATTGAAAAACAAAAAAAAATTGTGGCATTAGAGGGTTAATGAAATTTTCTCACTAGGCCGGGTAAGGGTTATCTGCGAAACCCATTGTTACAAATGTCAAAACGCATATAAAAAAAAAATCATCTAACCCGAAAATATGCCCTGGGTTAACATTTAACTGTGAGGTTAGCGCAGAGTTGCATTTGAAATTTTCAGTTACATTTTTAAAAACCGAATATTATCCCAAATTAAAGAAAATTTTTCTCCCCTAAAACCCTCACGAATTTAGTTTTAACAAATTTTTTAGTACTTATTTTTTTTTTACACTGAACTACAAAAAAATATGCCGGAAATCGATTGGGTCATTTTTCAATGGCTGCCATTTTGTCAAAAAAAAAAATCCCAAAATTATTTCGGATGTTTACGCCATAATGACATCAATACTGATTATAACCCTGTTTTTCTTTTCCATTTCGGACAACTAAGAGACCTGGAATCGTGGCAGCCTGCACTATACCTTTTTTTTGAGCATCCACTTTGACGGCCGAGAACTTTTTGAACCGCCCCCCACATAAAAAAACAAAGTGCTTCTTTATTAACTTTCATTCATTCCTAGAACAAAAAAAAAAAAAAACTAAATTGAAAAAGCCCTTTTCGTTTTCTGTCAGGATTTTTTTTTTTAAAAAGGTCCAAAAACATCCTCGCGAAAAATAGGCCGTTTACATATGCCATTTTATTCGCGTTTTAGCAACTTTGCCCGTTTTAGCACTAAAACAACTTAGATTTTCCCCGTTTTATCATACAAAACTAAAACGAGAAACTTTCCTGTTTTAATTTACAAACAAAGTAGCTAAACAAGATAAATCCTGTTTATAGCTTATAAAAATATCGAAATCTGAGTGTCATCACTAGAGCTTGTCAAAAGTGTTAAATAAAAACCTGAAAATTGTTGTTAAAATGTTAAGGAAAAATGACGAAAAATGTTGGAAAAATTGTTAAATTAAAATTTAAGGCGAAACTCCATTGACGACGAAAAGGGCGGTTGTTGCTGTATACGGGGCAAAGGTGAAAATATTTGTGCGGCTTCCATTGAATCAATGTATTGAAATGTATTTAAATCGAAGCAGCTACATTTCTTTCGCCCAAAACGCCTGAAATGTTCCGTCGTTTATGGAGTTTAGCCTTTATTCTTTTAATAATATGAACAGCGCTAGATAGTTTGCTCTTACAAATTGTATATAGAAAATATTTTCAAACAGAACAATTTAACAGCTACTCACTAAAAATTATCTCTTTAAAATAGACTAGTATTAATTCAAATATTTTAAAATACTCCTTGGCATTAATAATTAAATACATTAAAACAAAAAAGTTAGGGCCAATATTACCAAAAATATTTAAAAATATTTTAAAATTAAATTAAAAATTTTTTTATTAGCAATTTTTACTTGTTTCGCTACTTGTTTCGATCTGAAACACGTAGTTTCGAAGTGTTTCAGATGTCAAAATTTTTATGGCGAATCCAGTGCTTCGAGCTGAAACACGTTCGGTCTGAAAATTCGACACAATATATTGGGAACAGAAATGGCATGAAATTTAAAAAAATTACTTTGAACGAACATGAGGAAAAATGTTAAAATTTCAAAATTCGCTAAAATTGTTGTTATTTCAAAAATCTACCAAAAATTGTTAAAAATTGTTGTTTTAACATTTTAACATTTTTGACAAGCTCTAGTCATCACTATAAAAATGCAAAACATATGGTAATTGAAATTTCTAATTTAAAACTTGTGAGGTTGTTTCCACAACCAATGTAGAAAACGAACACAATATCAATAATTGCTTCTTTTCTAAATAACAATATTCACTCATATTTCACGCGTTGAGCAAACAAAAGATAACCACAAAATTACAAAACGATATGCGCATATGTAAACACCCCGTTTTGACTTAGTCGTTTTAGCTTAAACGAGTTGCGCTAAAACGTATATGTAAATGTCCTATAAGACAACCACCCGCTGAAATGAAAAACAAAAAAAAAAAAAAAAAAAAAAAAAAAGGAAACAGAAGTAGGCACGGAAAGGATCGTCGACAGTATTTTTTTTTTTTTTTTTAGTGAGTAACTGTGAACGAAAACTTTTACCAAAAAATTCTAGGAATAAGAAATTTATTAAGAATCTGCCTTTATTTTTTTTGTGGACATTTTTGGCAAAAGTATCGTCAAGTTTGAAAAGTGATCGATCATTTCCGCAATGTCAATGGCAAAAGCTATCCAAAAGGTATTCCCGATGCTCAATTATGTGCTGGTGAAGTGCGTTCCGAAGGAATCGATGACTCCGAGTGGAATTGTTGTGGATGGAAATAAAATGGGTAAACATATGGAGGGAACTGTTGTTGCGGTTGGACCCGGTTCGCGTCATCCCGAAACCGGTGAATTCATAAAAATTGCCCTCGAAGAAGGTGATCGTGTCCTTTTGCCAGATTTCGGCGGAACTAGAGTTAACATGTCAGACGATAAGAAAATGGATTATTTGTTATTCCGTGAGTCGGAGATTCTTGCGAAGTTTCAGTATAAATAAATAGTATTCGAAAAATTAATTTATTTGAAGAAATATATATTGTATGTACCGATATACAAATGTGTGTATGTTTATAGGTTTTTTCCAATTACCTTGGAATTTTTTTTCGATTTTTCAAAACACGGTTTTATACTAATCAAAATGTCATCTCGATTTCTTTCCTTCCTTCTGGACTTCGTTGCATTGAGAACTGATTGATAAAGTCTCACGATTTGACACGCGTTTAGAGTCTATTTTAATGATATCATCTCTCGAAAAGATGCCAGCAATAGATGCTGGGGAGATGGATGGAAATCCCTTCGCTGCTTACAGCAAATAAAAAGCAATGTTGACACTTTCCGTATAATGTGATTTCTTTAAAGGAGTTTATTAAAAGCAAATTATATTTTCGAAACTCATCGCTCAGCTTCGATTGTTTGACTCCGAGAATTTTTATCGAAAAAAAAACCCCCCAGAATAGATGAAAATAATAAGAGGGCGCAGCATCAGCCCATATCAAGATCTTTGACACATGCCAGGATATTGTTGCCGCGTAGTGTTTCCAGTTAAATTTGGCCACTCAAAAGTCATTTGCTCCTTCGCGATACTTGCCGAATGATTGTATCTTTTTCTTGTTTACTTTAATACATTATAAGTGCTGTGCGTTCTTCCAAAGAGCGAGAAGCACGCAGCGATGCAAAAAGAGAGAAAGAGAGAGAGAGAGAGAAGTACCGAAATTTGAAGATTCAACATGCTCTGGCACGTGCCCGCGCGGAATTGAATTGATTTGTAAAAACAACGATACCCGAATGATAGACATACGACGTGCGACGAGGTTTGACAACGAAGGTAGGGTATAGATTTAGCTATATTAATAATGAATTTCATATGCCCTTAAGAAGAATCAGATTGGCAAAACAACCAGAGGAAAAAGGAAGTATTAATACGAAAATAAATTGGGGAAAAAATATGATTCATCGGCTCAACTGTGTCAAATTGCAATGTTCTTGATCGCAGGGCTGCATTTGAACTGCAAATAGTGTCAATAAAATATCTTCACATTCCTAGAAGAACCCCCGCCCGCCCCCTTCAAAGAAAAAGTAGCAAAAATTTGCATTTATATTAAAAACGTTCATCACGAAAGGCAAAGAAAAATATAAGAATTGCTTCAATGAACAGCAGAAACTCATAATCTCGGCATAAAAACTACACGCGCACATTGGATCCACCCCAAAAAGACAGCTTGGTCGGTCATACGGTCGCTCGGTCGGTCGGTCGATTGAGTGGGTGTGGTTGGGTGGTTGGTTGGATTGGGTGCATGTCTGCTTAACCACAGCTTATTTGGGTTTAATTACGCCTCATATATCAATGCTTTTTGGCTGACTGAGCTGAGTTATGTTTGGAATGAATATTTTTCAACCCCAACTTCTGCTGCAGTTTATAAGAGATTCAATGTCCCCAAAAATATTATTGTAAAATGTTCCCATATATAATTTTTTTTTCTTTGCGTTTTTCTCATTTCTGGTGAGCTAAGCAAATATTCGATGGCTGGGTTTTGTGCCGATTTTCCGCCCCCCCCCCGAAGTTATTTTATAATTTCGTTTTGATTGCAATTATTGCTGATGCAGCATTCCTTGTGGAGGCATATTGAGAGTAAGTGTTGCCGCTAAGCGCAGGGGTTGTTGACACTTCAACCCCTGCGTGAGTGTCAAAAACGGGAACAAGTGTTGCAATTCAATGTCGCCCCACCATTCAATGAGACTTGCTTTCGACCATTATTTATTTTTATTTATTTTTTTTTTCTTTCTATTTTTATTATTTTCAAGTAATATTTTGTACGTAAATCGTGTAGAATGATTAGATTTCATTTGTTGGCCTTGCGGTCTATCCCATTCTGGCCAAAGTTTCGCGGCTGGTTTTAATTCTCTAAAGTGGTTTAGCTGTATGCATTCTCGGTCTATCAAAAATACTCTTTCAGAAAAATGATGGAGAGGAGTGCGTGAGGAAAGCGTGTGGAAATGGAAAGGCTAATAAAAGGGTTTCATCTAAATTATTTTGTTCGGTTTTTTTTTTTTCCGTTATTCCTTTTCCTTTTTCAATCGCTCTCTTCTCACATTTTGCCCTCTTTTTCGGTCCGCTGATGAAGGAAAAAGTAATTTGTAACGTGCGACATCTTTGCGAGACTTATTCGAGTGTAAATTTATGAAATTAGCTTGGGGATTTCAAATCTAATCTGGAGGGCTTTCGCTTACCCCCATTTCTTCTCAAAATATAATTAAAGATTTTTGAAGAAAGAAGACGACCTGCAGAGACTCAGGACGCAAATATTTCTTGCACGATAAAGTCATCATTGACCGGAATATACTATATACTTATGTAGGTGCTATTGTCATGCATGACTCCTTGGGTTGCCTGACAGAGGACCAAAAATCTGTCAAATTCATGGCGTCCGATTTTAATGAAAATTCATATTTAGAATAAGTGAAAAATTCTAAGAATTTTGGCGTTAAAATTTTTTCAAAAAAACTGATTACAACTAGTCTAGTTAGGGTATAGTTCTAAACTGGTCCAAAAGGGACCAGTTTTTTGAAAAAATTTTAGCGCCAAAATTCGAAGAATTTTTCACTTATTCTATATATAAATTTTAATCGAAATCGGACGTCATGAATTTTTTAGTTTTTTTTTTTTTTGGTTTTTGGTCCAAAACTCTCTAATCTTCCTCTGGCCCCCCCACAAAAATTTTTTTTTTTTGTTAATTTCTCATAATTGTGCAATGTACCACTGTGGCCAATATAAGCACTACCAATGCACTCTTTCTCTATCTACATACGTCACTGCGTGGCATAGTGGATAGCGTGCGCGCCTAACAGTCCGAATATCGCTAGCTCGATTACTCACTGAGGCAAATAATTGAACAAGAAAAAGATTTCTAAGATATCTGTCGGAGGAATACTGAAAAAATACTGATAAAATTGTATTGTACAAGAGCGTACGTAAAGAGAGAAAACAGTTCGGTACGCAATATAAAGACAAATATGATCGATTACATTATATCGATTAGAAAAGCCCCTCAAAAAACTTTCAGTCTTAGGTATCTAGAAAAAGATTTCTAAGATATCTGTCGGGGTGACTTTTCCTGCTGGGGAATACTGAAAAAATACTGATAAAATTGTTGTGTACAAGAGAGTACGTAAAGAGAGAAAACAGTTTGGTATGCAATAAAAAGACAAATATGATCGATGACATTGTATCGATTAGAAAAGCCCCTCAAAAAACTTTCAGCCTTAGGTATCTAGAAAAAGATTTCTAAGATATCTGTCGGGGTGACTTTTCCTGCTGGGGGAATACTGAAAAAATACTGATAAAATTGTTGTGTACAAGAGAGTACGTAAAGAGAGAAAACAGTTTGGTATGCAATAAAAAGACAAATATGATCGATGACATTGTATCGATTAGAAAAGCCCCTCAAAAAACTTTCAGCCTTAGGTATCTAGAAAAAGATTTCTAAGATATCTGTCGGGGTGACTTTTCCTGCTGGGGAATACTGAAAAAATACTGATAAAATTGTTGTGTACAAGAGAGTACGTAAAGAGAGAAAACAGTTTGGTATGCAATAAAAAGACAAATATGATCGATGACATTGTATCGATTAGAAAAGCCCCTCAAAAAACTTTCAGCCTTAGGTATCTAGAAAAAGATTTCTAAGATATCTGTCGGGGTGACTTTTCCTGCTGGGGGAATACTGAAAAAATACTGATAAAATTGTTTGTGTACAAGAGAGTACGTAAAGAGAGAAAACAGTTTGGTATGCAATAAAAAGACAAATATGATCGATGACATTGTATCGATTAGAAAAGCCCCTCAAAAAACTTTCAGCCTTAGGTATCTAGAAAAAGATTTCTAAGATATCTGTCGGGGTGACTTTTCCTGCTGGGGGAATACTGAAAAAATACTGATAAAATTGTATTGTACAAGACAGAACGTAAAGAGAGAAAACAGTTTGGTACGCAATATAAGGACAAATATGATTGATGACATTATATCGATTAGAAAAATCCCTCAAAAAACTTTCAGCCTTAGGGCTCTAATTATATGTTTGTTTTAGTTAAAATATTCGGCCAAATACCGAATACTAGTAATTAGCTATGAAAAAAATCAGCATTTGCCTTTTACGCATTCGAAATATTTGATATTAAGAAGCTCTTTCTTATTTTTCGGTGGCAGCCTTGGTCTTGACACCATAAAGTCGCGAGTAGGCCCAAGTTGTCCTTACTACGTACCGATTGTTCGGTTTACCGGATATTCGTTATTCGGTCGAGAGGTTGCTCGATTATTCGGTATTCAGCTTAATCAATATTCGTAGCATCACTAATCAGCACTGATTTAGCTGCATCGGCTCCAGATTAAGCCATAACCTCTAGAGATAATTTTCGAGTGGAGTTTTTCGACTTATTTTCAAGACTATGGTTAAACCTAGACCCCATAGAGTGCTATAAATAGATCTAAAATTTGAATTCAGCAACCCCGGACACGTATGGTGAGCATTGTGAGACACTTTTTGTTGTGTTATCGATAACTTCTTCTGCTGAGTCCATCACTGGCGTTGATCGTTGATCCGTCAAGGAATGTACATTGTTGTTGTACCTACCTATTTTTATTTCGAAATATTTCATACTGGTCTTAAATCAGCTTGTAGTTCGTTCCTCCCTTCTACGCTCCTCATTATGAAAATTATCAAAAGGAAATGACGAAATATGAAACCGTTTTTCGGTAAGTGAAATGGAACAAGAATGATACAAGAATGGAACATACGAAACAAGAGAAGATAGAGGACGAATGGAAGGAGAATGTAATAAAATATGGTTTGACCGCAACGCAGTGCGTTCGACGATTATGCAAGCAAGTCTGTTTCTCGGTCTGTCTGTTTGTCTGTCTGTCTGTTGGACCTTTATCTAGAATATTGACCCATGTCGAGGAACGCCTCCAACATTTCTGGAATGCCTGTGTCTGTGGCAGTGACGTAGACATCATGTAACCGGAGAATCCTTCCCTCGAAGGATGTGCTTATCTTGCGAACAAGAAAAGAAACAAAAACAAAAAAGGAAAAGAAAAAGGATTCAGTATCGAATTGCCGCATTGGAATTTTAAGGGACAGGGCACGAGCGCAATAGGGGGCATTCGCATGTGCATGAGAGGGGATTTCAAATCGCTCTTTGCTAATCTACGATGGTAGGTAATCATTATTAATGTTGTCAGTCAACACAGGGTTGATTTGTGATTGGTTATTTTATAGGAGTGAACACTGTAATCATGCGAATCAGTAAGGTACTTCAATTATTGGCGGCTTCTTTTAATCGTACTTTTGGTGATTTTTTTCCCCTTTTTTCCCTGACTTCAGCTTTCCACAGCGATTTTGTAGAGAGGTATTGGGAGAAGGACTTGGAGATGAAGTTTAAGGAAATCGACTTCAAAGATGCGATGTCAAAATAGATAGATTTCTGGCTATTTATGTGAATTAAGTTCTCTCTCTCTGTCTCTCTCTGTCTCTCTCTGTTCTCTCTTTCTCTCTCTCTTTCTCTCTCTCTCTTTCTCTATCTTTCTCTCTCTCTCTTTCTATATCTCTCTTTCTCTCTATCTTTACCTCTCTCTTTCTCTCTTTCTCTCTTTTCTCTCTCTCTTCTCTCTCTCTCTCTTTCTCTCTCTCTCTTTCTCTCTCTCTCTCTTTCTCTCTCTCTTCTCTCTTCTCTCTCTCTTTCTCTCTCTCTTTCTCTCTCTCTTTCTCTCTCTCTCTTTCTCTCTCTCTCTTTCTCTCTCTCTCTTTTTCTCTCTCTCTTTTCTCTCTCCCTCTTTCTCTCTCTCTCTTTTTCTCTCTCTTTTTCTATCTCTTTTTCTTTCTCTTTTTCTCTCTCTCTTTTTCTCTCTCTTTTTCTCTCTCTTTTTCTCTCTCTTTTTCTCTCTCTTTTTCTTGCTCTCTTTTTTCTCTCTCTCTCCTTTTTTATCTCCGTCGCTATTTTCATCACATTGTCATGATCTCTTTAGATCTTTCCTAAGAAAATTCTCCTTGCTTATCTAATTCATTCATCGATCGCTCAACTCTTGTTTTATTCTCCTACTCTCGCCCTCTCTCTCTCTCTCTCTCTCTCTTTCTCTCGCTCTCTCTCTCTCTCCTTCTCTCTTTGTTTTAGAAATGATCTCACTCACCATCAAACGATCGATGGATCAAGCTATCAATAGATCATGCGATACGATCAATGAATTCGAATCCCTCTTTTTCTTTGTCCACTCACACATTTTCTACATCTTTTTATTTCGCTCTTAAATCCTCTCTAATTATAGTTCGTGCAAGCTGTTATCTCATCTGTTTTATCCCCAATTGCGAACAGGTATTCTCTCTCGGATCACGGCACGACATCCTTGAACGTTGATTGTTCTAGGAAAACAGATTTTTCTTTCCTGAATTGTATGGCTTTTGTTTCTTGTATGTACATGCCCACCTAAAGAACTACTGACGCTGCTGACGGTGTCTGCTCCTTGTTTAAAAAAAACCTTAACGAGAAACCATTTAGAATTTTAATTTATATCGAATGATCCCGCAGTGAGCATATGGTCAACTGAACCTTCCCCGTCTCCGTCGTCGTCTTATTCTTCTTGTTTTTTTTTTCTCCTTGGGAAATGATTTCGGAGCCAAAGCTGCGTTTTAGTGGGTATATCTTTCCAAGTCTGGGAATGAAATTAAAAAAAAAATAATAAAATTATTTATGTTTGTAAGCGGAGAAGCGAAGGAAAAGTTGCAATTGAATAATTTTTTTTTTTTTTACTTAGAATGTGCAAAAGAAATGGAGAGCTTACGTCGTCCATGATCCTCGGTTCATAAATTTGAAAAGGGTTTTGGGGACAAAATGAACAAGGCCAAAGCTACTTACAAAAGAGAGAAATGGGCCTATATGAAGAGAATGCCCTAGTCGGAAGACTAGGAGAAGGAGGTAGCGTGAAAGAGCGGCTTCTGGTTTTATGTCAGGATGGGGAAGAGATCTGAGAAGAATTTCTCCCTTCTAAGACGTACTATTTGAAGTTACTCCTTCGCGATCCTCACCAAATCCAAAAATGAAGTGAACTTTTGCTGATTTTTATTTTAAAAAATTTTTATTTTTTTATTTTATTTTTTTTTATTTTTTTTTATTTTTATTTTTTTTTTCATAAATATTTAACCTCTTTTTATTGTGTCTGCCTTATGTCTTCGATCATCGTGTTTGACTTTCATGAACACGCTTATCGTTACGTCAGATCGCCCAAAAATCGTTGAAGACAACAATGGAACGGACCAAAAAAGACAAACAAAAAAAAAAAAAAAAAAAGAAAGAGAGAGGCCCGAACACTGAGACTGACAGATTATCGAAACGAAAGATTCCAGCTGCTCTTTTTTTTTATGGCCATTGTCTTTCGGGCGTTTTTTCGGTTGTGCCTACTTCTAATTTTTTTTCTTTTCCTCTTTTCCTTTCGCTTTTTTTGGGCAGTACTTCTTTTTCTTTTCTTACTTTCTGTTGATTTGAAATTCGTTAATTGATGACGACAGGTTGCGGCCCAGCGTCCAAGGCCAAGGAGCTGAAAGTAGGGATTTATGCTCGGGTGTGTGTGTGTGTGTGTGTGTGTGTTTGTTTGTGTGTGGTTGACGTTAATCGTTAATCGAGTCAATCGAAGCAGCTGACCTGTCAAATTATTCCTTCGTTTTTTTGAGCCTATTTAGAGGATATTGCCCGCAAAAGAGCGTCCAAATGAAAATTGAGATGGATGGCTTTAATGATCATCATCTCTCTCTTTTTTTTTTTGCAAACCAATTTCTTGTCTCTCTTCTAAATTTAAACA
Source organism: Chlorops oryzae (assembly GCA_020466095.1). Lineage (NCBI taxonomy): Eukaryota > Metazoa > Arthropoda > Insecta > Diptera > Chloropidae > Chlorops > Chlorops oryzae. The sequence goes on from CM035806.1 coordinate 165,982,372, forward strand.
TTGATCTTCTTAACTACCCAGCGGGAAATTATCTCCTGCATGACAAAGTCACCAATGATGTCATCGATGACATATAGGTGACATTGTCATGCATGACATCTTCGAGGACATGTCTTCGTGGAGAGATGTTGTTCATGTGCTTGACTCTCATTGGCTACTAAAATTTAAATAAGGTTTTAGCGTCAGTAGAACGTTAGCATGATGTGGCGTAGTGGATGAGTGCTCGACTCAGAATCCGAAGATCGCTGGTTCGATCCCTGGCAGAGGCGAACAAAAATTGTTAAAAATAGATTTTTAAAAATTTTCGAAACATTCAAAGAGAGGGCAAAGAAGAAGAGTTATCAAACTGTGGTTTCTATAAATTGACATTTAGAGAGAAAAGAAGGCAATTTGCGCTGCTCTCAAATGCTTTTTTCGCCATCGCACACCCTAGCATGACCAGTGACATTTTCTTATCTTCCGGTGATAATGTCACCGCTGAAGTCCCTGTCAGCTCCTGTGTAAATGTCATACAAAGTGTCACCGGAAATAGCATGCATTCCGGCTCCGAAGTCACTAAGACATCATCGGGGATGTCCGCGGGACATTTACCGCTGGGTATGCAAGTTACATGCAGTTTTTACGAAACTGTAGCTCAATTAAGAAAACAAGGTATTTTTTTTTAAACATTCAAAAGGTTTTACAAAAACTGAAATACACTGAAAAAATTTTTAGTTTTGTTTTCTTTTTTGTGTAAAAATTTTTCTCAGTGTAAAATTTAAAAATAAATTTTCAATATTCCTTGTTTTATTAACAATAAGTAACCGTTTGTTTTATCTTTTTATCTTAATTATTTCTGTATCATTTTAAGACACTTGTATGGATATTAGTACTAGAGCATCTATGTGCACTTGTAATTTTTTGAATATCTCACTGTTGCGCCATTTTATTTGAATGAAAAATTTTTCTAAATGAAAGCAAATACTTAGAGGTATTTTTAAAAAAATTTGTAGAGTGGTACGAAACTGGGAATACACTGAAAAAAATATTCAAAATTTTCTTTTTAGTTTTGTGAAAAAATTTTTCTCAGTGTAAAATTAAAAAAAATTTTTTTTTAGCTTCCTTGTTTTATTATCTAACAGAATCTGTTTAGATCGTCTCTCTATCTCAATTGGTTGTTGAGATATAAAATTTTGAAAAAAACCTTAACAAAAAAGGATTTTCAAGGATATTTCAAGGACCGTTCAAAATAAAAATGTAAAAAGTAGTCTCCACAGTGTTTTTAGATGGCATCTATCGAAAAATCAACAAAATTTAAAAATTCCTTTCATGATGTCGCAACCCGCCAGACCCTTTAGATAGAATGAATGGATTTTTTTTTTTTTTTTTTGCTGCTCGTTAGATATGGCAACAGCAGTTGTAACAGATATGGTAGCAGTTACTTTGTTATTTACTGATCTACTTTAGGCACACAAAACACCCATTGTGGGCGATTAGCTGCTCTTTCCCGCTCTTCTCTTGGACACAAATTATAATGATTCTTAGGAGTGTGTTGTCGGCTTGCTTAGAAATTTATATAGTGTGGCAACTCTGAAAACCGTCTTTATTTAGCTTCTCTCGTTTTAATAATTCTTTCTTGCATTTTCCATATGCTGTCCTTCAGTCACACCTTTTGTCTAGCTGACTAATTATAGACCGTGCTGACGTACGAAGGTCTATAAATTTTGCTTGTTAGGAACACATTTTCGGCAACACCTTCGCTTTTAATTGCTTCGATTAGTTTTTTTTTTTTGAGCAATTTCCTTTGTTTTTTCTTCCTTTCTTTGGTAAGAATTTGTTGAAAAAAAAACAAAAAAAAAAAAATTAAAAAAATTCTCTTGAATCTGAATTCATTTGGATTGAGGAACTTCGGTTGCAGCTTCATTCGAAATCATTAATTTCCGCTGAAATCCACTTAACTTCCTTGAAAGCGATGCAATAAATTCCGCAACTTTGCGCCTCATCAAACGAAATTAATGCCAATGAACAATAGAAATGATAAGCCATAGAAGCTTTATGGCAACCCCATTGGGCCGTACATGCTTCCATTCTCCATCCTCCATCCTCCATCCTTCTCCAGTGCTCACCAACACTCCAGCAGCAATCAGGAGAATTGTCGAAAGCGAGAGAATGAGAATGTGCGCTAAGGAACATGTGGTGTTATGATCGCAATTTCACTAACCCAAGGGGGCACTACTATTCGAGCCCCGCACCCAGGCAATCAGTTGACTTCAATAGAATCCGCCCTTAACAAACAAAACACCCTCTTTACATGCATATTTATTGGCGGACGATACAAAACGACGAGAAACAAAAAAACGACGAAAAACGAAACAAATTCTATCAGAAAAGGGTGCGAGGTTGCTCTCTGCACCTTACTATGCGTTGTTATTTCCATGCCTGAATTCCCTTAAAGCCATTTTACGCTTTAAAATTCGCTACGTGCCGTCAGTCGTCAGTCGTCATTCCAGCCGGAGTTAGTGCACTAAAGGTGACGGCAACTGGGTGACAGTATCACTATGAGGCGACCTCATGCCATTGCATTCGTGCAGTGCAATAAGCATATACATACTTTCAGGGGTTGTAGGAAAATTAGATTTTTCCTTTTTTTCCCCCGCCCCCCTCCACCGAATTGCATAAGCTGCGCGTAATCCTCCAAGGAATAAATGCGGAAGCTGGAAAACGTTTACTGAATTGCTTGCAATGGATGAAAAAGGACAAAGCGAAACAAATAAATAAAAGAAAAGGAAAAATTCATTGCCTAAACATAGGCGTTGAACAAAACGTGTACAAGATGAACGATGTACAAGAAGCAAGCGGCTTTTGCCAGACTATTTTTTATGCTCACATTAAAAGTTTTTCAAGGTTATTGTCAAATTTTGGGGCGGCATTTCGGGCGCACGTATATATGCTGCTGTCCAATGAGAAGGCATATGGGAAGGTGTATGGGAAAGAGCGGAGGAGAGAAGGTAGCGCCGCTACCTTTCAAGGGTGTTGAACTATGAATTGAACTTTTTGTAACATTTGGGGATTTAAGTGGCATTTCCCGTTGAATGAAACTCTGTCCGACCCCCGCCCCCCCGGCAACCAACCGACATGGTCGGCCATCATCCCCGAGGGTTGGAAATTGTTCCCCCTTCGGGTCTCTGTCATAAATGAAAATCTGTCTGTGTTCTCGTTGCAAGATTAAGGAGATTGCTTTTATAGAATGAGTAATGATGGGTGCGCATAACAAAACGTACGGCCCACGTAGAAATCGTACAGTGGGGGTCAATTGTGTCCGTGGTTTCGTAGCTGGGGAGCGGGGGTTGAACTCCTGAGTATGGCATTGATAATGAGGAATTTTATTGTGTTCTTCTGCATTTTTTTTAATTTTTTTTTTTTATTGCATTTCATTTGAAAAATGACTTCGTTTACTGGAAAAGTATTTGAAATGAGCTTTCAAGGCAGCATGATAATCCTTGAGGGGAAGATGAAAAAAGTATCTTAAGTATATTGGCTACTGGTAGCCATTTAAAAATGTTACAATGACTTTCGAAATTTCATTTCATGCGCCTAAAAGAACACTTTTTATTATTATTATTTTCAAATATCTACATATGTATATATGTATGTCGCCCTATTTGGACTTTGATTGATTGAGAAAAATTCACATTTGAAGATGATTGGTACTATAGCTACTTTATACTATATGTCGAAGATACTTAAAAATGTTCAGCGTCACCAGAAGAATCCATTAAGGCGGCATATTCGTCTGTCTGTCCGTCTGTCCGTCTGTCTGAATACAGTTTTCTAATCGGAAGTGTTGAGATACCTTCATGACATTCCGTGTATAGATAGGAGGGGTCACCAGTAAGAAGAAGTTCCCGAACGGGCTTGATCGGATAGGATATTAAGGACACATCTAGGGTAGTAGGGTCTGTTGCAAAGATCGAAATTACTGCTCCAAGTATAATCGGAATTGTTCGAGATACTTCAATGAAATTTGAAAATAATGCTAATTTAAAAGCCTTTAATAGTGCTTGAAAAAGCTGGCAAGCTAGGCGTGGTCATTATGTACTGAAATTAAAGAAGTATCGCGATATAAGATGCTTTTATGTTAATCAAAGTCTCCAGAATACTTTGTCTTAATGGGCTTGGGCTTCCGATCTGGTCTAAAAATACTTTCCAGTAATGAAGAAGAGAATTTATGAAGTAAAGAGCTGTAAAAATGCAAAAATTTACACTACTCCTGTGTATTCGTTAGTTTTGGTGAAGTAATCGTTACTAATTACTCGTTACTAAGTACTGGTTCTATTTTTCTAAATATTCTTCTTCTTCTTCGTGCTGTCACTTGTATAAAATGACAGCTTTGTTTGGGAAAGGTTGCCAGAAACACGAAGTTTATGCGGCGTTTTCTAAATATTGTTCATTCATTCATTGAATAACTCAAGCATATAGCATAAACACACCACACGTCTATTACATGGTTCACCAGACTATAGTGTGAGCCATATATAACTATATAAGTATGTCACTCAGGAGCCGTTTCCATTTTGGCTCTTTTCAACACGGTCTTGGGTACCCACCACGGTCTTGGATACCCACCAAAATGAGCATTTTTCACTTAGGTACTCACCAAAATTATTTCTCTCTCGCTCATTTTTTGCCTGCCGAGTACCATCTCTTTCTAACTGGCGCGAAACGTCCCGCTCAAAATCTATGAGAGTGACATATATGGTTATATGTGGTGTGAGCTATGGCGTGATTCACCAAAGTTAAACTTTTTCACCAAAACATGGTGGCTCGCGCCAAAATTTGGCCGAAGTGTGGCAGCTATAGTTCTATATGAACTCAAGGTTGATAAAGTAATCAGAACTCCCTCATGCTCTTTGACTCTTCATTCAGTAGTTAGTAATCAAATATCAACTCAATTCACTCCACTACCATACTGTTTTGCGGACCCATTATTATTGTACCTGGCATGTGTGCAAAAAAAAGTACTAGTAACGATATACTTCCAACAGTAACGAGACGTTATTGATTATTGACTAAAGTAGTCGTTACTTTTTACCGAATAGTAACGATATTTTACAACTCTACCGGGATATGATTAGTCAAAATGTCGAGTGTTTTATATATGAGAATTGACTAGACCTTGGTTGGCAACAAATGTACATATGTATGTGGTCTGGAAGAAGTGTAGTTAAACAAGTACCTATGGGACAATTGACCTATAATTGACCACAGGAGGTCCACTCGTCGAGCAATTCAATGGGGGACTAGTTATTTGTCAATGAAAACTCAAGGAAAAAAAAAAAACACAAATTTTTTAGGCATATTTTATCAAACTAAAAGGGAGTAGTCCAAGTTTTTTGGTGAGTAGTCGGGAAGTAGTTGGAGAGTAGTAGAATTACTGCAGGGAATATTTACACAAATACGGGCTTTAATTTATTTTTAGTCGGCTATCGAATTGTCTACACCACCATTACTTAGGGGGAAGTGGGGTAAAACTGACTCTAGCTATAACATGAGAATGAAAAGGCTTCTGATGATTTTTTCCAACCTGTACAACACATACTATTATGCTGCTGATTTTTAAGCAAATTTTTTCAAATTTTTAATTCATAGGTAAAATTAAAAATTTCGAAATTTAAAATTTCTATATAAAAATTATAACTTTTATGTTTTGGAAAAAATAAAATCGGTAATTTATCCTGATTAGGATTTTACTCATAATATTGAAGTTGTACGATAACAGTGTTAAGGGGCCCTGCAGTAATGAGCCGGACAGTTTTCTAAGAAGGACTGGCTTTTGACCGGTCCAAACCCTACCGGTTAAATTATGGCAGTTCGCTCCATGGAATTCGGGTAGCTGGCGGTCGGTACTAAAGGGGTTAGTTTATGGGTAGTCTGTAAATGACACTTTCATCAACTTAGAATATATATAAGAAATTTGTTGTTTATTTTCCTCATTTGACTATCCAGAAAACCAGACAAAATTACGACAATTGACCCAAAAAAAACTGGCCTATGATCAGCCGTTTTGCGGACTAGTCCCTTCCCTAGGACAGGCCCATGTTAAAAAGGTCAGTTGAATACATTAGAAGTGGAATTATGAGGGGACTAGTACTGGTAACATGAAGGACTGACCGAAGGCTACACTTGGGTCAGTCCATATTATTGCAGGGGGGTTTAAAGGAAAAATAAAAACTTAAGAAAAAAATTATTTAAGGTTTCTTAGAAAATCGATTTTTATAGAATGTCAACCGTGTGGAAAAATTTGACCCCCCCACGATTTTCATACTAATTCAAAATTAAAACACTATTTTCCAAAAACCGAATTCTTAAGCGTTATTAATCTATTTTCTTCGCAAGAATAAACTTCGGATATTGCTGAATACAATGGGATATGGTTTGGGTACAGAATTTCTCTGGTTTTAAAACAAGATATAGGGGTCATATTTAGAACACCAATTTTCAAACCTTCAAAATTTAGTATACCGAATGTTTATAAAATAATCTATATTTAGTGGATTCTTGATGAAAATTTTATATTGCAAAAACAAAGGTAATGATATTCTCTTGCTAATGGCATGTTAAGTTCTTATCTTGAGTATCAGCGTTTTGAATTTATAGCAAAATTTCTTAAGGGGTCAGAATTCGACCACTTTCCCCAACATTCCTTTCCTTCCTGGACTAAAGGCACTGGTTAACGTTCTTTATAGGCAGTGGTGGCAGTGTTTCCTATCCATCTTTTATTCATAATGATAACCCTATATATTTTGGCTTTGACAATTCTACACCATGTTCGCTGTAAAGGTTAATGTCTATATTTTTTAAGGGGTCAGAATTCGACCACTTTCCCCAACTATTTAAATTCTGTTCAAACTTAAAGGCATGCTAAAAAATAATTCTGAGCAACAGAGTTCCTATAATATTATCATATGTATGCCTATTTTCTACAATTTTATAAGGCAATAGAAAATATGCATGTCTATAACTATTAAGCTAGATTGCACTTGCTGCCAATACTTTCAAGAGCACTTAATCACTTTTAAGCAAAAATTGCATATAACCTATTGGAATAGATATATTCCTTGGGAAAAATTGACATTTCCGTAAAAGAGTGAAAGAGAAGAAAGGAAGGATGTGAAAGTAGACGAGTAGTCGAGGAGCGCACGCAGGAGAAGTTTACGAGTGTTACTCAATTTAAATTTCAAATTTTTTAAATAAACATTTTTCATCCACAAAAAGTGTTTGCTTCCTTTTCACAATAGAAGTAGTCGGAGGAGAAGCGCACGGGGGGATGGGGCGGGGGCACTCCAGTCGATTAACGCCTGTCAGTGGGCGTTCGGCAGCCAGATCGCAGCCAACTTTAGGCATGCGGGCATGCTTATTTGCTATTTGCTCAGCACTTGAAAAGGCTTCTTCGTTTGCAAATGGAAAATATGTTCTCGCATTTTCACATTTTTCGGCAGTTCCATGCATATTTGCTATACAGTCCGAGCGCGCAATCGCCAGCCCCGAAAGGAAATTGCTGCTTGAGGCTGCCCGAATATGCTGTTTGGAGAGAAATCGCCCGGTTGCCCGTAGGGAGAAATTTTACTGCCGCTCATTGCTCCAATAATACAAAAAGTAAACAAAAAAAACTGTCAATGAATAATGCGTTTACCGACTCCCACTGCTTCCAGCTCGCACTCGCCCAACTATCGCACTCGACGACGAAATGGGGTGTTAGGCCTCATGGGAGTGACGATGACGCTGACGATGACGGTGGCATTTGGGGAAAGTGGCATCCGTCGAGATCTGAAAAATTTGCACTTTAATGTGTTTGCATAAAGGATTCAGGATTGACGATTCAGAATTATTATATGTAGTTCGATTTGAGCAGAAGCAATCGAATGGCAGAGTAAGGAGAGTTAAGCAGATATACAAACAATTGATTGCTCTGATTGTGAAATTGACTCAATATTATGAAAGAAAAAAACCCGCTTTAATGTGTCTCGGGAAATCAATGGATTTTCGAAAAAGGGGGAAAGAAAAAAATATTCTCCTACTTCTTTACTAATTTCCCATTGCTTTCGACTTGGCTTCTTTTGGTTTAGGAATTTTTTAATAACGAAATACATACCTATGACGAAAAAAATTAAAAAAAAAATAATCAGAAATATTTCCCACAACACAACCTCCTCCATCAGTTGTTCTTGAGTCCATTGTAATTACACGCAAGAAAACAAAGGAATTTTTCGTCGTCGAAAAATTCGTCTTTTAAGAAAACGCTAACATTTTTGGCTACATATGTATGATATGCATGTAGATATATACCCTTTTATGTGCTTGAAAGCGTGTGTCATGCTCGGTAGGACGCAAACATCCGGAATGGATGTGATGATTTAATTTTGTGGCGCATATTTTCATTCCGACTTAATTAAGGAACATGAGTCGTCACATATTCTTCCAAATACTGCGTTACATTTCTAAAAAAAAAAAAAATTTATTGTACTCGCCTAAAACTATGCTTTCGGATATGTCTTTCCTTTGTTAATTGTCTTTTTGGACTTGTCGAAACGTTAAATTTTTTTTTTTTATGTGCACCTGCAGGAGATCTACCTCTTTTCTTTTTGATAGAAATCATGTTTTTAGGCGCTTTGTGTTGTTTTCCCACTTAATGTACTCTCTTCGAATAGCGGTATTTTTAAGACGCTTGCTTCCTAGCAACATTCCCATATATTTTTGAAGCGTTTATTTTCCTAATATACAGGGTGTTCCATACTCAATGGATCAAAAAAAAAAAAAAAAAGGAGGTGATAGGGGGAACCCATACAAGCAAAAAATTGTATGGAAAGGGGGGTTCATCTTGCACTCGTAAGGAGCTGGAGCCGTGGAAAGAATTCGACTAAATTGTTGAGCATACTTTTAGGCGGATATGTAAAACTAAAACACTATTCAGAAATTTTTAAATTTCTTAGATTTTTCTTTTTCTCATGCTGCCTAAAAGTGTGCTCAATAAATTTCATTAAAATAACTTTTCTGGGAGTCAAAAATACAAAATAATTATTTTCAAACCTTAGTTTTGCATTGATTGTGAAACTATTTTTTAGCAACCATGGTATCAAATTGAAGAGAAAAACTCAAAGTTTTCGAAAAGAGTCAAAAAAAAGAGGCTCGATCGTATTTCTTTTGAATTAAATCACTTTAAAAGCGAAAATTACACTATTTTAGGCTTAGATGGTAGTACCAGAGAAAACGGAGTTGAATTATTTAAAATCGTAGTATGCAGTGTTAACGGAAAACCGCCAAGCTTTTCATATCATATGTGATTTTGAATTTACGGCCTGTAAGTGAGGAGCACCAGTGAAAAAACCAAAATATTGTTTTTTGCATTTAACTCCTCAGGGATGCATTTTCGAGGCATGAGAAATAATAAAATTTTGCTTGAAAAATCATCATAAATTGGCCATTTTAAGATAGTTATTAAAGAAGATATAGAATATTTTCAACGGCTCGAGTTTTGAAGGACGTTCAAGTGATTGTTTCTCGGCTTTTTGAGATGTTTTCACCAACAATGATGACCAAAATAAGTCGAATATGGCATGAAAAACCTTTGTTTGCAAAAGCGGAAGGTTCAAAACCACATTTGACCTATAGTTTCTTCGGCATAATTATTAAATATGGGCCATAGAATAATATTCTGCAAGGGCAATTGGAGGTTATAAAATCGATCCACCTTAATACATATGGATTTTTACATCAACGACATTTTATTAGTATACTTTTAGGCAATAGTATGATATTTTCGGAATATTTCGTCAATTTTCGATAATTTAAGCTAAATCGTTAATTTTTTTTTCGCAGTTAGAGATGGATAGATAGAGAAAGATAGAGAGATAATCACTTGTAGTCCGATGGGTAACCACCACCATAACAGACAAGCTACACTCTTTACAATGTGAACGATGAAAATCCAGACGGGTCATACATTTTGACTTCCAATTTCGCAGTGCATTGACTTAATCGGCAAGCGAAACTTTCAGGAGGGGGTTAGACCAAGGCAAAAAGGGGACTAATAATTAAATTGATGATATTTGATGACTCTTGAGGTGATTGCCAAACGCACACAAATGCAAGGTATCGAAAAGCACGTGATAGCGCGCACTTGGCCGATAAATTAAGTCGAAAGTGAAGCGTGTATAAGTTGGGGGGAACTGAATTGATTACATCCCCTAACATATACATACATACATATTCGGCAAAGGCTCTCCAAATGTCCACTCTATTCCAATGTATTGTTCTGCACTGCACTGCACTGACTTGGTCAAGTAGTCAGCTTCGACCACATATGGTGCGGCTGTATAAATCCCATTACCTATCGGCATCATCTCACCATCATTATGGGGAGGAGAGGAGCGTCAGTTTCTTGCTGCAACCCTGCTCATTACATGCATTCGACATCCATCAAGACGCCTTAAAGATGTTGACGCGCATCGAAATGACTCTTCCTTAGTAAAGATGGGAATGCACGATTGGGATTTCCAAAAAAAAAAAAAAAATAAATAAAAAGGGGGAAAAATTGGCGCATCTCATTGAGAATTTTGACACATGTGCCACACCAAGGAGCAAGAACTTCTGATTGGAATTGAGCTTGAAAAATGATGGCAGAGGCCACAAATGCTACCGCAGCGCACGTGCATTTGATAGAAGCTTAGAAGTTTATTGTTTATTTTTGGAGCGTTTGAATATTTTATTATTGAAAAAAGAGTGAGAAAGAGAGGGGGAAAGAGAGGGGGAAAGAGAGAGGGAAAGAGAGAGGGAAAGAGAAAGGGAAAGAGAGAGGGAAAGAGAGAGGGAAAGAGAGAGAAGAGAAAAAGAGAGAGAGAGAAAAATAGAGAGGGAAAGAGAGAGAGAGAGAGAGAGAGAGGGAAAGAAGAGAGGGAAAGAGAGGGAAAGAGAAAGGGAAAGAGACAGGGAAAGAGAGGGAAAGAGAGGGAAACAGAGAGGGAAAGAGAAAACGACAGAGAAAAAGATAGAGAAAGACAGAGAAAAAGAGAGAGAGAGAGAGAGAAAGAGAGAGAGAGACAGAAAGAGAGAGAGAGAGAAAGAAAGAGAAAGATATAAAAAGAGAGAGAGAAAGAGAGAGCAAAAGAGAAAGAAAGAGAGATAGAGACAGAAAGAGAAAGAGAAAGAGAGAGAAAGAAAGAGAAAGAAAGAGAAAGAAAGAGAAAGAAAGAGAAAGAAAGAGAAAGAAAGAAAAAGAAAGAGAAAGAAAGAGAAAGAAAGAGAAAGAAAGAGAAAGAGAAGAGAAAGAGAGAGAAAGAGAGAGAAAGAGAGAGAAAGAGAGAGAAAGAAAGAGAAAGACAGCTCTACGCAGAGTTGCCGTCGACATATTCAGTGTAGAGGTCTACTCTACTCTTGAATGCTTAAAGATATCCCACTAAATAAACTTGACTTTGGGGAAAAATTAAGTCCGAAAAAAAAAATAAATAAATAAATAAAAACCGTTTAAGTTGGCATTCTGTCAACAACGTCCTTGCTTTCGACCCTTTCCAAATTTTTTTCACACTTCCACGTGGATCTTCCAAGGCATCTCCAACACAACTACAACACCCCATCACAAACCCCTCATACATCATGGTCTTAGTCTAAAATATTGCCGGAGGTCGAAATCAACACTTGAAATGCATGCAGCGGAACACAACGGAAGAACGAAGGGCATAGAAACAAGTTGGGGCATACTTAAGTTAATTTTTGGGGTAGCTACAGGGGTCGTTTGTTGTAGGCATTTTTTTTTTTCAATTGCGAAGTGCGTTGGCGTCGTGTGTTGTGCGAGCGCTGTCGCAGTCGCTGCCGCAGTCGCAGTTGCTGTTGCTGTCTGTCGTATCGTGTCGTAAATTTCATTCACACGTTCCTTTTGCTGGGAAATATATTGCTCCCTCGGGATATTTCTAACCGTCTCAATATTTTTGGAGTACATTCGCTTTCACTTTCGTTGTTGCTGCTGTGTCATTGTAATTCATGTTGGGGTATATGGAGCGTTGGAACATGAATTTCAAGCCAGCTCAGGTACATGAGTACCTTCAATTATGTAACGATAGGCAGGCGATAGGCAAACCTTAAAAAAACCCAAGCTACTGAGGCTGAAAAAGTTTTGAAAAATGTCCCTTTCATCAATTTGCATACGAAGCACATTATTTTCTTCCATTTGTTTTTTTTTTTTTTTTTTTGATGTTCTATAGCCTTAAGCAGCCAATTTTGTAATGAGCCAAAAAATGTCCCGAGGGGTAATTGAGTGATAAGCAGAGATGGATTTGAAGGCGAATTAAAAGAAGTATTTTAGGTGAACATTTCTTTTAATATTTCGTTTCTTATTTTTCTTGAAAAATCTTCTTGAGAATCTCTAAAGTACTTACATAAAACGAAAGTAAAAAGTCTTAATGAAGTACAGTGAAAGCCTTCATAAGCGGCCTTTTTGTCCGCATACACTGAGCGAAATTAACCATGATTTTTTTTTTTTAAAGGGCGCATTGTTATTCACAGTCCTTTTGATTTTCGAGCAGAACAAAAATTTCAAAAGAAAAATCGTTGAGTCAACAAAATTTTTTGGTTGATTTGAAAAGAAAAATTTTTAATTACATATTTTTTCGTTGTGTATAATTCTCATTTGGTTTATAAAATAGGACATATAAGATATTTATTCATCTTAGAACTTTTTAAGCATTGCGAAAGCAGTCACACGACAACTGAGTGACGAAATCGGGTGAAAGTCCATCCGATGGCTATTTGTTGGGGTCTATGTTCAGCAGAGGCCAATTTGCTTTGAACGTTAATGAAATTTATTTTGACATTTCTTCTTTATGGGTATTTTAGAAATTTTTTTTTTTATTTTAAAAATTATCTTGTCATTTCAATTACGTCCGTGGTTGGTTCAACAATTTAAATTTAAATCCATTTTTGAAAATTATCATGTCAATTCAACCTGAAATATGGTTGATTCAAGAGGAAAATCGTTATTTTTTCTAGCAAGAAAAATTTTTAAAATTAAAAATATTCCTTGTTGAAGCCGTTTTGTATGTTTTTCCTTATGATTTAACCAGTTTTCTCATTGATTTTTTTCTCTGTGTATGGGAGCTGTCCGCCAATAGAGCTTTCAATGTATTTGGACTTGGGGAGATGTTAATTACGAGAAAATTTTATTGCAAAGCTTTTAAAACGATAACTTCGATAAAATTGCTTCGATTTTTCAACAACCTGTATTAATCGAAGTTATGATATCCCTAGGAAATAAATATGACTTACAAATAGAACATCCCTAATTTCAATCATTTGTTTCATGATACAAGAAAACAAGATGGCGCCACTTCAGTACCGCTATTTTGAGGCTCTCTTTGAGAGCCGAAAATTGAGTTTGTGACGTCACTGAGCGAGAAATTGTTGTTGTTTCCCATGATATTCAAAAAAGTAAAAAGCCGGTTTAACATGGGAAACAACAACAACGAATCGCGATTTTGAGTTTGTGACGTTTCCTCTCTCAAGTGGCGCTATCTTGTTTTCTTGTATCATGATTTGTTTATGCAAAAACAAATAGATACAGTTTCGTAACGATCGTCATCAACGAGGTAACATAGGACTCGTTTACGTCCGGGCCGGGGTCAACATTTGAATTTTTCGCCATTTTGAATTTTTTGCTGGCGCCGCGGTCATTTAAAATGGGAAATTAAATAATCAATTTATTGAGTCGAAAGAGTGTCAAGGAGGAATCTAAGTACCCAATGGCACTCAATTCGCACTAAAGCTGACAATATAATTATTCTTGGCGGCGGCCATTTTGCTCCTTTGCCAGTACTCCGTCTGAGGGGGCAATTCCGGTGGTGAAGGGGCAATTATCGCATCCATTCGTGCTCTTATCAGTGCCTGACGTCGGTCATTAAAACGTGCCGGGAATCGAACCTCGTACCCTGGGATCAATAGCATAGCACGCATCCCCTCCGCTATCCCAGAGCCACTAACATGCCCTAATTCCTCGAAGAAAGCCGACACACCATATGACAAATATCATTTGGGGTGACTCTATTAAAATCCCCCATTTTAAATTTTATATGAAAATGAACTTTCATTTAGGGCGCCCCTCTTTTCAACCGAAATCAATATATTAACCGCATATCTTCGCCGCTGGCTAAATTATAAATTATTAAATAATTCACCATACCCAGTCAACCTTCCACGAAATGAAGAATGAATGATGAACTCGGCGAAGTCGGTTCATTTGAAAGCTTTGACTATTGTAGCTTTAAGTCGTATTAGTTTCTCTCGCGCCATAGCTGGATCAGCAGCAGCAGCAGCATGTTTCGCCGCTGTTCGAATAAAAGTCTGTGTTGCGCATGCGTAATATTCATTTTCATAGCGTTCGGCGCGATCTTCAATACGCAAGTGGGTCATTCAAACCTGTTGCGGAAGCTTAGCTCATCAACCCAAGGTATAGAATGGTACGGGTCCGACAATATATTTAAAAAATTATATAAAAACGACGAAAAAGATAAAAGAGATAATGAAGAAGATAAAGAACAACTGCAAATTGGTGATCAGCTAGAGCAACGAGATTGGCACGACTATGAGGCCATCGCCAGAGATGCGGCCCGTCCACGTGGTTTCGGTGAATTTGGAGAGCCACTGATGCCGTCTGATGTCGGAATAACTTTTAAAGAAATCGAAAATAGTTTAAAAACTTTTGGTTTTAATGCAGCGCTTTCGTCAAAAATATCCCCAAAGCGTGCATTACCAGATGTAAGGGATGTAAGGTAGGTTCTCATTTTTTGTATACTTACATCTATGCAGGGGCGGACTGGGACCCACCGGTCGTTTAAAAAATGAGGCTTCGTTACCTAAGAAAAAAAAAAAAAAAAACAAAAACCTAACAGATAAAAAGCACAGCGAACTGTGGGCCCATGGGAGGAAGTTTAGAGAGTTATGGGCCAAAATCCAAAAAAATCTGAAAATTTCATGGCGTCCGATTTGGATGAAAATTTATATGTAGAATAAGTGAATATTTTTAAGAATTTTTTCGCCAACATTTTTAAAAAATACTGATTACAACTAGTCTGGTTGGGGTCTACTTCCAAACTGGTCCAAAAAGGACTAGTTGTAATAAGTTTTTTTTTTAATTTTAGTACCGAAATTCTTAGAACTTTTTACTTATTCTATATAACAAATTTCATCATTACGTCATTATTACAACTAGTCCTTTTTGGACCAGTTTGGAACTAGACCAAAACTGGACTAGTTGTAATCAGTTTTTTGAAAAAAATTTTGACACCAAAATTCTTAGAATTTTTCACTTATTCTATATATAAATTTTCATCCAAATCGGACGCCATGAATTTTTCGGGTTTTTTTGGTTTTTGGCCCATAACTCTCTAAACTTCCTCTAGACCCCCCAAATTTTGTTGGGGTTAATGTCTTATAAATGTTCAATATACCACTGTGGAAAATATAAGCACTATCAATGCACTCTTTCTCTGGACACGCCACTGGGGCCCACAGGGCCCAGTCCGGCCCTGCATCTATGTATGTGTATGTCGTGTACATACATATTTTCTTTTTCTTTTGTCATAACTCCCTCTTACTTTAGATGTCGGAAACTGACTTACCCCAGACGATTGCCAAAGACGAGCATTATTATCGTCTCGTACAACGAGGAGCGTTCGGTTCTTGAGCGTACGCTCTATAGTCTTCTCAATCGAACACCGGTCGAGCTTCTTGAGGAAATTTTACTTATCAACGATTTCAGCGAACCGGAAATAATGGGAAATATGTTCGAGGAACTGGAAGAGAAGAAATTTTCGAAGAAATTCCTGAAAATCCTTCACGCCCCACAACGTCTTGGACTTGTAAGAGCACGATTAATGGGTGCAAAGCAGGCAAACGGTGAGGTACTAGTCTTTCTGGACGCACATATCGAGGCTACACACAATTGGCTGCCGCCATTGTTGCATCCGATTGTAGCGAATCCACAGACATGTACAACGCCCATCATTGATACGATAAGTTATGAGAATTTTGCTTATATACCGGCGACTCCGGCCCGAGGTGGTTTCGATTGGGAATTCAATTACGTCCAGCTGTCATTGTTGCCAGACGAACGGCGAAATCTGCCAGCGCCGCACGTCAATCCAATTATGAATGGTGGACTATTTGCGATCAGAGCGGATTTCTTTTGGCATTTAGGCGGCTACGATGACGGACTCGAGTTTTGGGGTGCCGAGCAATTCGAATTGAGCTTTAAAATCTGGATGTGCGGTGGACGATTACTCGAAGTGCCTTGCTCACGATTTGGACATTTATATCGTAGTCCGAATTTTCAAATACGCTATACAAATCGAACGGATGATTTTATATCGAAAGTAAGTTTTATCGACATGTTTTTATTGTATATATAAAATGAACGGCATTTTTTTTTTTTTTTTGGCAGAACTATATTCGAATAGCCGAAGTCTGGATGGACTCGTACAAGGAGTACCTGTACGAAAATGTCCCCAAATTGAATGCCATTGAAATTGGTAGCTTGGATGAGTGCAAAGCTCTACGTCGTCGATTGAAATGTAAAAGTTTCAAATGGTTCCTCGAGACAATTGCCCCCGATGTTATGCGAATATACCCACCCGTCGAGCCGCCGGACTATGCAAGCGGTGCCCTAATGAGTGTAGCAGCACCGGGGCTATGTCTGGACGCGCTAAACCCAAAACAGAGGAAACGTCGAATCATCTCTGATCTGCGTTCCTGCTCACCAGATCTACGTCATCCGTATGGATCGCAGCGCTGGAATTTAAGTTTTAGGCGAGATTTACGTCATTCGAATTGGGATTGTCTGGAAATTCGATCGCGAGCTAAAAATTCTCCTATTTGGCTCTATCCTTGCCATCATCAAGGAGGCAATCAATTTTGGTATTACGACCGGACCTCGCAGCTCCTGGTACAGGGAATCGGCTTCGGACGGCGTTGCCTCGAGGCGAATATCGTTGAGCGAAGAGTTTATATGAACGATTGCGATTTCGTTAAGGCCCACGATGAAGTGGCGATTCGGTTATGTTAATCAAACAGCTATGGATGGGTTCTTTAAGGACCTCCAGCCGGCATATGAGAAACTAAGGTCTAAGAAGAATTAGCTTCTTATTAAATAATAATAACAACAAATGGCCAGTATTATGCTCAGGATAAATTCGACTTTATGTTTAATTTAAAAAGAATTAGAATAAAATTTTTATGATTACATTTCTATATATAGAAAATCCTTTCTTTTGAATTTGAGTGATAGGTCCTTTACTCCACGATCTTCTTAAATACCGATAGAAAATCAATTCCTTTAGCATATATGTAAGTACACAGTGGCGTGTCCAGAGAAAGAGTGCTTTGATAGTGCTTATATTTTCCACAGTGGTATATTGAACAATTATAAGATATTAACCCAACAAAATTCGGGGGGTCTAAAGGAAGTTTAGAGAGTTATGGGCCAAAAAACAAAAACTTCCGAAAAATTCATGGCGTCCGATTTGGATGAATATTTATATATGGATTAAGTGAAAAATTCCAAGAATTTTAGCACAAAATTTTTTTCAAAAAACTGGTCCTTTTTGGACCAGTTTGGAACTAGACCCAAACTAGACTAGTTCTAATCAGTTTTTGAAAAAATTTTGACGCCTAAATTCTAACAATTTTGACACTAAAAATTTTCCAAAAAACTGATTACAACTAGTTTAGCTTGGGTCCAGTTCCAAACTGGTCCAAAAAGGACCAGTTTTTTTTTTAAATTTTGCATCCATTCTCAGAGAAGAAATGAAAAATAGCAAATTCGTTTTTACCAATATTTACCGATATTATAAAGCTTCAGAACCAATCCCGTATAGTATTTTCTTATGGTAAATTTTTTTTTCCTTTGGGATAAATCCATCCCTGAGGCATTCACTCAACCGAAGACCCTGTACTGTGCTTGAATACTGAGCACTGCAGTGCAGAGATAGAGATTTTTTAGCTTGAACACCTCAAATGAACGCAATCACTTCTGGGCAATTTCCTGCAGGGGAGCTCTTAAAACACTCCCATTTCTCCGACTAAAAGAAAATCAACATAGCATAAAAAGCAATTTTTCCCAAAAATTTCGATCGCAACCATCCATGAGAATTTCTCCGAAAAAATTTTAATTTAACGTTTTGGATATTTTTCAAAAATAGACGTATTCGTTGAAAAATACAATTTCCTTTAAATTTTTTATAATAGTAACACCGGAAATTTCGTAGGGTTTTTTAAAAAAAATAAATAAACAAAAATTGTGTTGGGATCTTGGAATATAGTTTTTTTTTTTTTTTGTGTGGAAAAAGAAAAGAAAAAAGCAACCATATTCGACGTAATTACTTTTATTGCTTTTTATGTTCGAATGTTAGCGGGTTCATCCCTATTACTTGATCCATTGCATTGAATTCTTATTTTTGTAAATTGTGTTTTTTTTTTTGTGAATTGGATTTTGTTGTTGTATAAAATGCCGAACCAATCGCGATTTTCGTGCATAAACGGAGGCTTAAGGAAGCTCCCAACATTTGCGGATGTTGCAAAAAACGGTGCCAATAATAATACTACGAAGAACGATAATACATCCAGAAGGGATAAGAGCGCTGCAAGGATTATGCCACGCGTGTTGAAACCTGATACGACCTTATCGGCGTCGACGTCGGCGTCGACGTCAGCGGGAAGCTCGCCAACAAATGAATGGCGAATTCAAGAGAGAAAGGGAAAACGTTATCCAAAGAATAGTGATACAAATTTAGCTCACGTGAGTACTTATGAGAAATTTTTCCATCCGCCATTTTGAATTTATCCAAATTTTTTGAATTAACATTTCGCCACCATTTTGATATGAGATATGAGAGGCCATTTTTTTTTTTTTTTTTTTTTTTTTTTTTTTTTTTTGTTAAATGTCCAGTGGTAGTATGAGTCTAGTCCTAGTCCTAGTCTTCCAAGCCGCATTCTCTTAAGTTACGATCCTAGTCTTCTAAGCGGCATTATCTTAAGTTACGATGCTATTCTTCTAAATGGAATTCTCTTAAGTTACGATCCTAGTCTTCTAAGCGGCATTCTCTTAAGTTACGATTCTAGTCTTCTAAATGGCATTCTCTTAAGTTACGATCCTAGTTTCTAAATGGAATTCTCTTAAGTTACGATGCTAGTCTTCTAAATGGATTCTCTAAGTTAAGATCCTAGTCTTCTAAACGGCATTCTCTTAAGTTACGATCCTAGTCTTCTAAATGGAATTCTCTTAAGTTAAGATCCTAGTCTTCTAAGCGGCATTCTTTTAAGTTAAGATCCTAGTCTTCTAGAATGGGACTCGCAGTATTGATATGAAAACATTGCATTTTAGAGGCCGAAAAAAAGAGTAAGGATTTACTAGAACTATGGTGGTTGTTCAAAATGGAGAGTTCCACAGTATTAATTGTGTTACTATATAGAATATATTTTAAAATTCCAGAGATATTCGCCCCCAAGAACAGCCGCGACCACTTCTTATCCCTCGGCTCAATTAAATGGTAAGAGAGAACGAAAGACGACTCTATTATCTATGGGTATGAATAAAAAAAAAAATCGGATTTTTCATTTTTAGGAAATACGAGTCGGAATATTGGTATAAATAACAATAACGACGGTTATCATAACAGTTTTTATACCAATCCGTGTGCGGATAGATCGATTGAGAGAGTTCGAAATGGTATATTGAAAGATTTCATTATCCAGAAACCCGAAGTCGGGGTTATATTCACTCAAAGGACAAGTGATTATTACCGAAGGGCATATCGCTTAACAGAGAATTCGGTATGGTCTGATGTTGTGAAAGGTAACAATCGGACATCTACCGAGTCCACGTTTAGTATTTTCAATAGCAATACCGATCCGGCTGCTAATTACAATCGCGACGATAGCGATGAGAATCAATCATCTCAGAATACAATTTATAAAAGGGTACAAAAGAATCGAAATGGCAAACGAAAAAATAATGAAAATTTCGAGAGAAATAATCCCGAATGGCAGAATCCGATGGATAGCGCTAGTCCCTCACCATTGACCTATACATTTGGAGATTTCGATAGGACTGAGGTCGCATCGAGTAATTCGATGGTCGTGATACGTACTCCACGTCGTCCGCCAGCTAGTTCCTCCAGAGAGCAGAACAGAAGCAACGACGACCACGACGGTCAGCAGCAGCAGCAGCAAAGCTTTAGGAACAGTATATCGATCGGAAATACCAATACGATCAGATCAGCTGAACGTCCGACGTTGGAATACCGTTTGGAGCAACAAATCCGTAAATTGAAGACACAGAGTTTAACTGTCAATCAATTGTACATTGTGGATCTAATTGAGGATCTACTATTAAAATATCAAGCTGATGCTTATGGAAAGAATGGTGGGAGCATATCACGAACTAATGGATTTTCGAATAATTTGAATAACATTGCCGATGACTATACAGGCAATAGCGATGATGTAATTCAATCGCATCCGGTTCTTGAAGAGGCCGAACGATTGGGAAATGATGCGTTACCACAGGAAAAGATTAGCAGTACAACTATTGTATTAGAAACTGTTGAACAGAAACGGGAGCGCAGCAATAGGAGAGCAAAGCTGGCTCAATCGAACTTGGATAGTAACGGCAATGGTCGTGTTGCCATCGCCGATGCAGAAGGCAATGGTAATCGTTGCCAACAGCAAACAGAAGGTGTATCGCAATCGAATCAAGGAAATCGCAGTGGTGCTGGCAGCGGTGGCGGTATAGTTTTGGTAAGGCTAAATCGAATCGTGAGTTTTTTTTTTTTTTTTTTTTTGCTCAGCGTTTCATTTCGAAATTATTTCACATTAAAAAGGAGCAAATATTCGATGAGCTTGATGTTGGGACTCATGATGAGAATAAAGGTGATATCCTTGTTCGTACAGATGCTGGCGTTGATTATGGCAAAAGCAAGAACGAGGCAACATACACTCAGAGATGGAATCACATCGATGAATGTGGAAATAGTAAGTAGCGATAACCGCTTTAGGTCTTATAGATTCGGTGCAGCGATATAGGCGGGCGAAATTTGAAAAAGTATCGGCTTCTTATATCGATATCGTTCTTCGATATTGGATTGCAGTATCGAAATGTACAATAGCCCGAGAGTAATGCGTGCGTGCTCTCTCTTTTGCTCTCTTTTTTCTCTCTCTCTCTCTTTTTTCTCCTTTCTCTCTTTTTCTCTCCTCTCCCTTTTTCTCTCCTCTCTTTTTCACTTTTTCTTTCTCTTTCTCTCTTTTCTTCTCTCTCTTTTCTCTTCTCTTTCTCTCTTTTCTCTCTTTATCTCTCTTTCTCTCTCTTTCTCTCTCTCTCTTTCTCTCTCTTTCTCTCTCTTTCTCTCTCTTTCTCTCTCTTTCTCTCTCTCTTTCTCTCTCTTTCTCTCTCTTTTCTCTCTTTCTCTCTCTCTTCTCTCTCTTTCTCTCTCTCTTTCTCTCTCTTTCTTCTCTTCTCTCTCTTCTCTCTTCTCTCTTCTCTCTCTTCTCTCTCTTTCTCTCTCTTTCTTTCTCTCTTCTCTCTCTCTTCTCCTTTCTTCTTCTCTCTTCTCTCTCTTCTCTCTTCTTCTCTCTCTTCTCTCTCTTCTCTCTCTCTTCTCTCTCTTCTCTCTCTTCTCTCTTTCTCTCTCTTCTCTCTCTTCTCTCTCTTCTCTCTCTTCTCTCTCTTCTCTCTCTTCTCTCTCTTCTCTCTTCTTTCTCTTTCTCTCTTCTTTCTTCTCTTTCTGTCTCTCTTCTCTCTCTCTATGATTTAATTATCAATTTTGCAGTTGTTGTTGGAACAATCAATCCGGAATACCAATCCGAATGGGAAAACATGGAAATAACAGAAATTTTCCGGAAATCTGGAAGGCGTGAATCCATATCGGAAGAGCGAAACAATAAAAATTAAAACATAAATAAAAAAAAGCAAAAAAATCGAGGTCAGCGATCTTAAGTTGTGTGGTCATGAATCGTGTGAAACAGTAGGTCTTCCTTGTCCTATTTATTTCTTATATTTTATTTTTAAAAAAATTTCATTGAATTCTCTTTTCTCCCTCGCTTCAGTTTCGGGACAAATAATTTCAAAACAAAGTTCAAAGTTCAATGGAAATAAAATAATATAAATGACATTGAAAAAGTGTACGGGAAAAAAGAATCAAAAGACATGGACTAGAAGAAACCGTCGCTGTATCGAAACAAGAATAAAAGTGCATTAAATAATTTTTTTTTTAAAAAGGGCCTTACATAAATTTCCGCATTTAATTGAGAAAATTTTGGATAAAAACAATGCAAATCAAAGAAATAAGCGCAGAGCCAAATGCAAAAAAAAAAAAAAAACAACAAAACAAAAATCGAATGAAAGTAGGAAAAGTATCAAAAACGAAGAAAAACAAAGTCCATATGCAAACAAAATAAATTGTGGTGATTTCTATGCATGATGTTTGCATGGTTAGGCCCCTCTTTTTTGCGTATGAAAAAAAAATTTTCTTTTTGTGCCAACACTCCCCATATATATATTTTAATTTTTTTTTATATCCTTTATATATTTGGAACAGTCACATTGAAAATTATACTTTTTTTTGTCATTCTTAGTTTTTTTTTACAACGAATAGTATAAAAATATTGTTACAAACACGCTGATCTATGTTTTGATGCTAACAATTTTGTTCGAAATTTTTTCAATAAATCAAATTGAATTGTATCATTTTTTATTTTTATTTTACCATTGTTTCTCTTTCCTCCTCAATCAAATTCTTCCCGCTTTGGCAGGCCTTCTTGGAGTTACACAGAATTCATATCTAGTTAATATTTTTATTTATTGATAGCTTAAATAATGAGTTGTTTAGGCTAACAAGAATTATGCCCTAGCAGCAAAATCTGCATTATTAAACAAAACTTGATCCATTTTTGAACAATTGGTCACGACTTGAAAGCAAGGAATGAAGCCGCTACCCCTCCTGTTACCCTTTACTCAGTTTTACCCTTTAATTTGCAGCTACGCTTACAGCAAAAGCTACCCACAGAGCAAGCTGATTTCCTACCGTTACCGTTACCGCTTCATAAGCAAGCCACTGCCGGTAAAAACAATTTTAAGTATAAGGAATGGATTAAATCTAGTTAAACCAAGCAGGGACGTGAGTCGGTTTTGGACCGAACCGGTTTAGAACCGGAAAACGCTGATGAACCGAACATTAAACACCGAAGTTTTTCCTAAGTCTTTCAACCAACTTTAGTAAGGTCAGTTTGTTCCCTAGGCAAATACATAGGAAATCTAGGCTTATGAATGGTAAAAATTTGCGTTAGAAGTTCGGGTTTGAACCGAACCGATTTTGGATCGAACCGGTTTTGGATCGAACCGGTTTTGGATCGAACCGGTTTTGGATCGAACCGGTTTTGATCGAACCGGTTTTTGATCGAACCGGTTTTGGATCGAACCGGTTTTGGATCGAACCGGTTTTGGACCGAACCGGTTTTGGATCGAACCGGTTTAACCGTTTGGATCGAACCGGTTTTGGATCGAACCGGTTTGGATCGAACCGGTTTTGGATCGAACCGGTTTTGGATCGAACCGGTTTTGGATCGACTCGAACCGGTTGTTAGAACCTTTTGGAAAATCGCCGTTTTATCATGTGATCGATACCGAACCGATTTAGAACGGAACCAAACGTTTTATCTGCTGGACCGAAATTTGAACCAAACCACAAATGTTAAAACCGTAGAACTGAACCCTTTTTGTAAAGTTACAGGGTTTGATTTTCGCCTGCAACCATGCACAGTGGTCCCATAGGCCAAAAATAAAAAAATCGTCGATATTATTATGAAATTAGTATCGATACCATTTCTAATATGAGTAAGGTAACCACCACTACCTTTTTATTGTGCAAATTTTAACCGTAAATGGTAAAAAATTCCGTTAGAAGTGGGAACACGTGTTAACAAATTTTTTCAGTTTGAGAAATTCCCGAACCGAAACCCCGGTCCAAAGAAGTAGAAAACCCGGTTGGACGAACCAATCCAAAAGTTCAAACACGGTTCAAACCACCGAACCGGGCAAATTTTCCACCCGGTTCACGTCCCTGGAACCAAGTTTAATTTTTGTGTGAATTGTATGAATCATATATATATGTATAAACATACACCCGGCTCTCTTTTTACTCGACAGATCGGTTCCTCGAAAATCTGTCTAAAAAAAAAATCGTGTACAAAAATATACGTGGCTTATGGTAAATTTGGGAATATGTTCAACAAATTTAAATCGTATTAGATGAAAAAACTGTAAATTATTTCCAGGCCCGGATTTGGGCTTTAGGGGGCTGCCGAGAAGACGATTTGGGGCCAAAAATGGTCTAAAGCTCTCTAACGTAATTAATGGACAGCCCCTAAGTCCGTTTAAATCGTTAATTCAATTGACTTCGTGCGAGGCCCCATTGGGCGCAAGACCGTGGGCGATGGCCCACTTCCCTACTGTCTCTCCTACATATATACTATTTATAAACTTTGAAACACAATGTCTAGAATTGTAATAAGTAGCTTACAGGGCCTCTGAACGCAAGGGGCTCGAGCTTCCTTCAATTTATTATATTGTAAAAAATGATTCGTACCCAGAATCTCGTACGAAGGACCCTGGTGGTTAAAAACTGGTACTCTACTAAATACATAAAATTTCAGCTCTTAAAAAACAAATTTTTTTAATGCTGACAATTTCTAGATGGTCGGCGTGTATACCTATATATAATTTCGAAAGTATCTTCCAAATGATGGGCACCCTATCCCGAGGGCCCATCGGGCATTTGCGCGGTTGCCTGGTGGGCCAGTGCGAGCCTGATATTTTCACACAAAACCGTGCAAAAACAGTAATATTTTCACCCTGTGGGTGTCTAAAAAGCACTTCATCTAGCGCTAAGTTGGCATCGCTGGAAAAGGGCAATCGTAGAATTGAGATATTCCCCATAGCGTTTGCATTGC
This sequence comes from Chlorops oryzae, assembly GCA_020466095.1. Taxonomy (NCBI): domain Eukaryota; kingdom Metazoa; phylum Arthropoda; class Insecta; order Diptera; family Chloropidae; genus Chlorops; species Chlorops oryzae. The sequence continues at coordinate 166,007,392 of CM035806.1, forward strand.
ATTCAGCTAATTAAGATACGGCGCCCACTAGCCGGTTGGTTCCAAGCAAGTCCACCGATAAAAATAAATTTTCCTATAAAAAGCTTCTGTGAAAGCAATTTGCCGAATAAAAAAGACTGACCCCAAATCAAAAATGAAAAATCTCCCTTAAATTCGTGTTGTTCTTTCCAATATAAAATTTTGGGACCTTTTTTTTTCGTTTTCAGTTTGGGTCCATTTTTCATTGGGGCCATTTTTCATGGAGCCACATTTTTCAACCGAGCACATGAAAGGTCTGTTTCCGCACTGCACGAAACTGCCCAAAACTACCCAATTTTGTTCAATTTTCATACAGTTTTCAAAAAACTGGTCAGTTTCGGGAAGTACGGGAACAGACCTGAAATGTCAGCAAAATCATCAAAAAACCAAAAAACCAAAAAAAAAAAAAAAACACTTCAAATCTAAATTCAACCCTGAAGCCAATGAACACGTTAACGTTGATTTTTCCATTCAAACTAGAAAAAATACAAATAGAAAAAGTCATATTGGAAAAGTTTTTTGTATTAGCGCCGCAAAAGTTCTAGTCGAATAATTAAGTAACTAAATAAGAATACTCTCGACACCGTTGAACTGATTTTTAATAATTTTTAATTTTTGTTTTTTGTTTTTTCAATTTTTTCACTCGACCATTAGATTTCGCCAAATCATCGATACGAATTATTGGGAATTCGGAAACGCGATTAAAAGAAATTTAAGACTTGTTGTAGGCTATTTGAGAAAAGAAGAGAGAGGAAACGAGAGGAGAAAAAAAAAAACAAAGCGGATAAACATGAGTCTGAGCAAACCACTGAGAGAATTTTCCATAGAGAGTGAAGAAAATTATGAAGCCACAATGGCTGGGGAAATACCGGAAATCGTAAATCGTTCGATGGCGGAAGTCGACGAGCGAGAAAGAAAATTCGCGCCCATCATTAACAGAACCGATATGAAGGCACGCCTAAGGATGCCGGGCCGTCGCTTATCGCAGAAATCGGTGTGGAAATCGGTGGACCCACCATGCGAGGTACGTAGAATATGAATAGAAATTTTTCTTGCATTTTATTTTTGAGGTTATGAAAAATTTTTTTGGTTTCTTGGGGTTATGTTTCTGTTTTAATTCAAAGTGTCTCGTTTTGTCTCTTTTTGCCCGTTTGATTTGACAGAGGCAATTCGCTCCTGAATGCGTTCATAGAAACTGGCTTGAAAAAGGTTTACTGGGCCGTACAAAAAGTATATTCAAGATTGAAGGAGGTACCAATCAAGGACGAAAAATTAGCTGCATAAATTCATTGTTAAATATACCGGTTAATGCATCATCGCGGTCCTTGATTCAAAATCAAATAACCTCGTCTAGATTACAGAGAGATCTTGAGAGAACCGAAACCTTCGAGTGGCATCCATCGACGAAAATGCCTTTTGAATTTCAATTCAAATCCGAAGAGCCATCATCGGAAACGACTGCTACAGTTTCGAGGGCGAAATCAACAGCTAAAGTGACCCAATCATCCAGGCGATCTCCGTCCAAATCAGTGTTTCTCAAGTTCAAAGAAAATTTTACGAAACCACGAACATCGTATGAGAATTTATGGCGGCAAACACCATTCGTCAGGACCACCGCGGACGAGTGTGAATTATCGAAAAGTTCATCGAGCGTTTTTGAATTTGGTTCTTCCGGAATTCCATTAGAAACCTCTCCGAATGTATGTGATAAATCAGATTCGCTGAAGTTTACAATTTCGTCCAGCGAAGGCGAACATTTTTCCCAAAGCGAAAACAACATCTGTGGGGAAGCGAACGTTAGTTCACGCAACGCCAACGAAAATCTTACGCATCAAGAATACGATCCATCAAAACCATTGGAATCGATTTCATCGAGCGATAACGTATACCTTCAGTTGAAAGAGGATATCTATGAGCAATATGATCCATCAGAACCGTTGGTGTGTACCTCATCATGCAGCGATAATGAATCATTTGAGGAATGTCAAATTTCCTTCAGCGATTTGGGCTCTTCGGAGTCCATCGAAATTAAGGGGCGAAATGCGAATACTTCAAGTACCTCGTCTAAAAATGTCGAAACTTTTCCCAACACTTGGAGTAAAACGTTACCTAAACGTACAGATGAGGGGGCCTGGGAAATCATACGTCGTCAGTATTATAGAACGATGAAAACTAATCGGAACGGAACAATGAAAGCCAATAAGGAAAAGTGTAAGAACACAAAAGAAAAAAAGAATTAAACAAAAAAAAAAAAAAAAAACTCAAGGACGATTATATTTACATAAATCCATCTTCCACTTTCAGATAACTCAGGCTCACTGCCACAAGACAAAGAAATCGAGACCGCACAGAGCACAGTCCCATCGCAACAAAAAAGCTCCTCCGGAAGACTACTCAATCGTAATCGATTCAATATCAAAGAAATACCGATGGAAAGTGGCTCATCAAATGATTGGATGAATCCAAACGAGGAATTTTCAACGCCAGCGAAGCAGATCAAAAAGTGTTGTTGCAAAGGTCAGTGAATATTTCGGAAATAAGAAATAATAAATAATAACAGAGCCTCCCGGAGACCCCGTATTTGAGGGCTGTTCCCGATACTGCCCAAAACTGACCAATTTCATCGAAAACTGTCCCCGAACTTTGCACGATTGTGCAAATGAGAGTGATTTTGACAGAGGATTTGTCTTTTTCTTTGGTCAAAATCTCTCTTCATTGCACAATCATGTAGTTTGTGGGGTCAGTTTTCGATGAAATTGGGCAGTTTTGGGCAGTTTCGTTTCAGTACGAGAACAGATCTATTGCTCTATCGGGTCTAGGATTCACCATAATCTCATAACAGAAACATAAAACTCCCACTCATGATGCTATTTATGGCTATAGCTGAATCTGTAGCCGATAGATGACAGAGATCCTATTACTGGAAGTAGACCTTAAAAATAGACCGATCAAGCCCGGCCTCGAAATGATTCTTAGTGATGGATCAGCCAATACGTATACCAAATTTTCAGAAAATAGCTCAAATTTTTCCATAAGAAAACCGTGTACAAATATAGATAGATAGACGGTTGGAAAGACATATTAAATGGTCAATTGGCTTTGGGTGTGATAGACTCATGGTGGTTTAGGAGTGTAAAAAAATCACGAAAAAGAATCGCAAATAAATTACTGCTTCCAATCTTCTAAGGACTCTGTTTCCCCTGAGAATCTCAAAACAGGGCCGAAATACAGTTAAATTTGGTTTTAAAGTCTTTCGAAAAATAAAAAATAAATTGTTCTTTAAAAATTCCTTCAAAGGCATTTCTTCGACTAAGTAGTCTCCCCTAACGACCAGAAATTTCCCTCAATTTAGGGAGGAGATTCCCTAGACTGGCAAGAGTAAAATGTATTTCGATAAATTTTATGGAGGTCTCTTGAAGTTCGTGTTTATGAAAGGTTCAAAAAGTTGATTGGTTTCCATAGGTAGCAATGGAGTAAATGTCACCGAGATTTTAGAGGTAACGAATAATGTATGGTTATTCACAGAGGTCCAGTATTTACCAGGTGTCTATTTTATTTTATCCTATCCAGTCGTTAATTCATTTATTCATTCATTCATTCATTCAATCAGTCATTCATTCATTTATTCATTCATTCATTCGTTTATTCACTCATTCATACATTCTTTCATTCATTCGTTCATTCATTCATTCTTTCATTCGTTCATTCGTTCATTCATTCATTCGTTCATTCGTTCATTCATTCATTCATTCATTCATTCGTTTATTCATTCATTCTAATTCATTCAATCATTCGTTTATTCACTCATTCATTCATTCATTTCGTTTATTCATTCATTCATTCATTCATTCAATCAGTCATTCATTCATTCAATCAGTCATACATTCTTTCATCCATTCGTTCATTCTTTCATTCGTTCATTCGTTCATTCTTTCATTCGTTCATTCGTTCATTCGTTCATTCGTTCATTCAGTTCATTCATTCATTCATTCGTTTATTCACTCATTCATTCATTCATTCGTTTATTCATTCTTATCATTCGTTTATTCATTCATTCATTCAATCATTCGTTTATTCATTCATTCATTCATCATTCGTTTATTCATTCATTCATTCAATCATTCGTTTATTCATTCATTCATTCATTTCGTTAAACAGAAAGAAATTCTTATCGCGGAAAGGTTAATAATCTAGACCAGGATTACGACTTTGAATTCAAGACGCACACGTCTGTGAACATAAATCCGCTTCAAAGGTCGAAAAAGACATTTTTCACAAAACTGGAAGAAGAATCGGTAGAAGAAGCACCACCAAAAGGCCGATGGACAAACAGCAATAGCAGCAGAGAATGAGGAAATATCGATAGAAGAAGATTATAATTCGATGGATTCTGGAGTACCATATGCAACACTTGTTGAACATCTTGAGGAACAAATCTGGTCGATGCGATTGGGAACCCTGACCGAGTGTCACCGTGAAATTCTAATGAATATCGAACGAATGCTGCTGAGAAAGCGCGAAGCTCTGGGGATACCGGACGCTGTCGATGTCAATGAATTGTTGACCTCTTGCAGTAATTTCGAGGAGCTGGCCGAATTGGCCGAAAAGGAAGCGGCAGAGGAGGATTCAACGAACAAAAATATTTAATAGTAGAATGAAAGTTACGAATCTGATCAACGCGAAATCGACAAAATAAATAAATAAATAAATATATAAAGCAAATTGAAGAGTGAACCGAATCAAATTCAACTAAAATAATAATCAATGATAAGAACTTCGAAAAACGTTGGCAAAGAAGAAGAAATGTGATGGAAAAGAAATCGAAAAAGTCCTGCAAAAATGTGAAGAAAGTTTTAGGAGCGGCGGCGGTACACATATAGCGTCAAGAAAACTGTGTCCGAAATTCCAAGTGGTCATATCGAAAAGAGTAAAAAAGCCATAGTTGATTTTATTTTTCGTTTTCTTATTATTTTCTGTTATCTCTGGATAATTTTTTAATTCGTTTTTATTGAGAGTTCGAAATTCATGTGAAAATTTCAAATAAGTAATTACAAAATTAATTGTTTTCCTTAAACCGTTTCGATCCTGCTGGGGGAAACTTTTGCAGCGCTATATACAATCCTGAAGAGAGTCGGAACAAAAAAGGGCTAAGCGTTCTTTTCGAAGCCATTAGCGGCAATTCTTATATTCAATTGAATTTTTTTATTTTTTTTTTTTATCAATAGTTTAGGTTAATATTTTGGAATTTTATTGAAATAAAAAATTTTGGTCTGTAAAACAAAATATCTTTTTATTTTATGCACTTGTAGATTTTTTTTTTCCCCCCCTATAAAGTAGAGCATTATTCACTGAGGCCATTGAACGAACGTTCTACACTGTGCGAGACGAGCAGTCGAATGTGCGTCAATCGAAAAGCAGTGCTACCAAAAGCGGTATTAGAAACCAAGTTGAAACGGCTTTAATTGCGAAATCCAATTTTGTTTCATTGCCATTGTTTTTGGCTTGTGCCCCCCACCCATTAGGAATTTTCATACGATTGACGATAAAAGCTTGCAAGCGTATCGTATAAAATCAGCTTTTTATATTATCCCTGCAGAAAGTTTGAGTAGTATTCATGTCGACGATACTAAGTAGTCACACGCTATCCACGCTTAACGAGATTTTCAAACACTACATAAGGAACGGATAAAGTGTTTGGTAGCCCTGGATGACAGTGCACTGTACCAGCTAATTCTGCTGAACAAAGTCAATAGAAATATACTACCCTTTTTGTATGTACTCATATTCTAGTTCTATTTCCTACAATCTTTATCTTCATTTCGATTAGTTCATTTGTTTCTGGTAACGCACAGTGTAACGAGTGCGGCCAACAATTCCAAAAATGACATTTTAAACATTCTAGTATGTAATTAGTTTATACTTGTACAAATTTATTTTAGGCTTCGTATTTTTTCTTGCACATTTTCATTTTCCACTGCTTGATCGGACAAAATTTCATTGCTCACGTTGCATGTTATCCATTTGAAACTCCTATACCGGCAGATTGTTATACATATGTTAAGCTGGGTAGCTCATCAGCCTATTTTCCGTCTTCACTAAGATCACTAATCATACAATATATATTGTATGATTAGTGCTAAGATGAAAGAGGATGAGGAAAGGTTGGAAAGAGGTTGTGTGATTTTTTTGTTCTAGATCATTCCAAACCGCCAGTATAAATATCTTAGCTTTGGAAAATTGCTAATCCTCAATGAGTTCAGATCTTTGGCTATTCGTTCAACAAAAATATAAATAAAATAAAATAAAATAACAAAACATAAACATAAACATAAACATAAACATAAACATAAACATAAACATAACACATATAACATAAACATAACATACATAAACATAAAAACATAAAACATAAACATAAACATAAACATAAACATAAACATAAACATAAACATAAACATAAACATAAACATAACATAACATAACATAACATAACATAACATAACATAACATAACATAACATAACATAACATAACATAACATAACATAACATAACATAACATAACATAACATAACATAACATAACATAACATAACATAACATAACATAACATAACATAACATAACATACAAAAACATTTAAAAAATGTAAAATAACTGACCATAAAAACATATACCATAACATATACTTAAGTAATAGTACCTTTACTTAACATTTGGTCCTTACTGAAAGTGAAAATTTATGTAAAAACACATTTGCTAAACTCTGGACTTAACGCTCAGTTAGTCTTTACTTAACGTAACACAATTTAGCTAAATGAATCGTTTCATTCGATCAGTTCAGTACATTTTCAATAGAAAAGTTAATTAAATTTTATTCACTCCACTTACCAGAAAACTCCTTTAAAAATCTAACAAAAATTTAATTTTTCTGAAGAAAATATTCTAAAGCATTCATAATTCAG
>CM035806.1:166016870-166031870 GCA_020466095.1 Chlorops oryzae
AGGGCATTGGAAAGCGTAATTCTAAGATCAAAAACGCTCAAGGCATGATGTTAATCTACATATATGTAAGAAGGGACGATGCCACATGCTTCTAGAAAGTTCGCCGACTTCGCTAGGGAAGATGGCAAATTGAAAGAAAGAAAGAAAGAGGTGAGAGAGTAGAGAGAGGTGAGAGTGATTAAGAGAGAGTGAGTAAGAGAGAGAAGTACAAACGGACTATTGACCTTTGAAAGGGCCAAAAAAAGCAAAATTTGAGCTTCTCACATTCCCCACTCTTTTAGTTCACCGACGGAAGCGTCAATGTGCCGTCGACGTTAGTATGAAAGCACTGTGAGTACAATGAAATACCTTATGTGTGGAATCGAAAGATCAGGTAAACACCTCTAGAAGAGTGGCCGCTCGATTTATATCTAACAGCCGCCCTCCATCAAAGACTTGAGTGTTTTTCAATGCATGATACAAGAAAACAAGATAGCGCCACTTCAGTACCGCTATTTTGAGGCTCTCTTTGAGAGCCGAAAATTGAGTTTGTGACGTCACTGAGCGAGAAATTGTTGTTGTTTCCCATGCTATTCAAAAAAGTAAAAAGCCGGTTTAACATGGGAAACAACAACAACGAATCGCGATTTTGAGTTTGTGACGTTTCCTCTCTCAAGTGGCGCTATCTTGTTTTCTTGTATCATGCTTCAATGTATATTTTTTTTAAATACCTACCATTATTATCAAATCCCAACAAACTATGTATATGATATCGTTTATGGCATTATTATATAGTATCATATTGTCGGGAATGTTGGAAACATATTGCTTTATTAAAATACACCCATTGTATAATCATACAATGGTACATATCGAATAGCTCAGTTGTTCTGAATTTTATCATGTCTTTATATGTGGCAATTGAATTACGCAATGTATACGATACTCATATACATACATATGATGATCGCGTTATATTTTACTAATATATTATACTAATATGATATGATACTATATGATACTAATAAAGGTATAACGCAGGAATTGTACTATATATATATGATGCCCATAATCCTTTAGTGTGATATTCGAATTATATTAGGCCTGTTCCCGTACTGCACGAAACTGCCCAAAACTGCCAAAAACTTCCCAATTTCAACTAAAACTCTTCTGGTGCTACACGACTGTGCAAATGAGAGAGATTTTGACTGATTATTTGTTTTCTTCTTCTATCAAAATCTCTCTCATTTGCACAGTCGTGTAGTACCAGAAGAGTTTTAGGTAAAGTTGTACAGTTTTGAGCAGTTTTGGGCAGTTTTGTGCAGTACGGGAACAGACCTATTATATTCCAGAGGGGAAAAATAGATCATTCCAGCATGTTTACCGGAACGAACATTTTGTGCTCAACATATTGTGATCGAATGTAGGTACTTCAGCATTACATGTACTTCATATCTACAGGATTCGATCGCGTCCATTTTTCGGTCCCGGGATTTAATTTCACAAATCACGGGATTTGGCGGGACTAAAAACTCCTCATTCATAAATTCTCATGTAAGCTCAAAGCTCTTTATGTCATGTTCAGGCGGCGCTCATTCGTTATTGACATCCGAATAACCACGGCAACTAGAGTAACACAGAGCTATGAATGTTGTTCATAAGGCACCTGTCTACCTGTACGAAAAAAAAACCGAACCCGAGAAAACCGTCATGCCTTCCTTCTTCCTTTGATTGACACTGCGGTGCATTTTGTGTTTCGCGTTTTCTGAAAAAGTGGCAAATTTTGAGTTGTGTCTCTTTAGTTGCGGGGTGCAATATATCCCCATGATATTATATATGATATCTATTAAATTATAGTTATCAAATATAATGTTATATTCCATATTTATCACATTATAATCCAGTTATATAAAGACATACATACATACATGTAGTAGGGATGGGCTAAAAATATCGATACTTAGAAATATCGATATTTTTTTAAACATCGATACGAAATTTTCGAGTGATGTTTGTTTCATTCAGATATATCGGAAATCGATACTTAAAATCCGATATCGGAGAATGATGTTTTTCAACCATCGGCAGTGTGGTTCGGGGAAAGAGACGTTTCTTTGAAGTCCAATAAAATTGAATTGGTTCAAAAAAAAAAAAGAATGCAGAATGGAGAAAGTCGATATATCGATATATTTTTTCGATAAATATATATCGATATTGCTTTCAGTCGACATAATCGAAGTCGATACTTTTGTGAATATCGCCCATCCCTAAAATGTAGGCATATATGATATCAGTTATGATCTCAATGATATAAATTTTAACCTAAATCAGTTTATATACATATATTGATGAAAGATATTATCATTTGGTTTCTTGGGATCGAAAAATTTAAGCTTTCTTTTTTTTTGTGAAATCCAATTTCAAGTAATTTTTTAATTTCCTTTCTAGGTAATCGTGAAACAAAACGTGGGAGCTACTACAACTTTACTGTGCGGTGAGTGCATTTTGACAATATCTGACTATCAGCCCGATTCCGAATATTCCCGGGGAGTTGTCCCGTGCGGAATTGCAAAAAAAAAAATTCTGCCTTTCTAAGGCACAATGGAAAAGTGAACATACAAGGGAATCAAATATTTTGAAAAATTTTCAACTAAGGACATCACATTTTGTCGTTTATAGACGCTTACAATACTTCATTTTTCGCGGAGAAAAATTTCGAGGAAAAAAACTCCCGGGGAATATTCATTTATTACAGTCCGATTCTGAATATTCCCGGGTAACGAATTCGCCGCGGAATTTACTTTTCTCGAGACTAAAATTTGCCATTTTTAAATAGATAGGGAAAGGAAGATTATGGTGGGTCGAATACCCATTCCCCATCAAATATCTTTCCCAAATATTTGAAAAAATAAGAAATTTACTCTCAAGAAAAGTGAATTCGTTCCCCGGGAATATTCAGAATCGGGCTGTTAGAATAGGGCTATATTATGTTTATAATATTTCATTTCAATAACAATTTATAGATTCCAATATTGTAAATTTCCCTTTTGTCAGAAGCAGGATCTTAAATAGTCACTTAACTTTATTTAGAAAAATTTTTATTCAAAGACCAAAGTCCGTACCGAATTCCCCCTAGTTAAGCCCTTCTAGCCAAGGCGGCCTACGTTCCATGGAATACATTGAACACCGATAGGATCGCCACTGGTTTGAAGAATTATAATGGCACAGTTTTTTTTTTATTTTTTCATATATTTATACATATTACATTGTACTAATGTATGTAAATAATCAGGGGCAGACTGGGGATCAAAGGGCCCACCGGGCGTTACCTAAGAAAAAAAAAATAAGTATTTAAAAAAAATCCTTACTCCATGAGTATTGATCCCAGATACAGCTCAATGGGGGGCCCACCGGGAATTTTTCCGGTTTCCCGTAGGCCCAGTCCGCCCCTTTAAATAATCGTAGTAATTTTGAAAATGATTTCAAGAACTCATTTCCATATGTTATGTATGTATTTCCCCGTCTCTTTTTCATAATTTCTCACGTTGTAAGGGTGCACTTAGGCATTAGAAATTACCACGTAAAGTTTACAGTGCGCCTGGTACGTCAGCTAATTCCAATTTATACCGTAATATCGTATGTAGAGAGAGTACCTACCGCTCGATTGTATGACTGTCTCATTTATCGATAATTCCAGCTAAACACTTCTCTTCTAATACTATAATATTTCTCCCGCATTCGAAATACCTTAAAGACGTCTTCGATTTTCTTTTACACCCATTAAACAATTTATTATGCGATCGTTTTACATGTTCCCTGAAATGAAACAATTTACGACATTCATAATATCATATTATGTGAAATCTGATAAAAATTAGCTTTCGCTTTTTTGTCTCCTCTTGATTTTATTTTTTGTTTATTTGTTTGTTTGTTTCTTTCTTTCATTATGTTTACTTCTTTTTTATCTTCTTTTTCTTTATGGCTTTAAATCTGTAAAAGACAGATCAACATTTAAATAAATTAACAAAAAAAAAAAAAAGAATACATTTTTGAATTTAAAACAGCATAAAGACCCATGACATCGGATAGGAGAACTTTCACTTATCCATACCATACAAAGAATGAGCTTTGTCTTTTTAACAGCCATACATACAGTATCTATGTATGTATAACCTGTTCGTCTTCTTATAACAAACGATGTCAGTCAATCGAATTTAATCGGAATTTAATCTTTCATCAATTTAATAATTATGAAAATACAATCCTGCGCTTTAGTCCTTTCCCTTTTTCCTTGTTCCTGCTGCTAGTTTTTTGTTTTCAGTTTTTCAAAGAAAGTTCCTAAGACCACCTTTTTGGTGAAATCGCTTCGTTCTTATAGTTATGTGTGTGTGTGTGTGTGTGAACTTCCCAGCGGAAAATTATCTCCTGCATGACAAAGTCACCAATGATGTCATCGATGACATATAGGTGACATTGTCATGCATGACATCTTGGAGGACATGTCATCGTGGATGGATGCTGTTGATGTGCTTGACTCTCATTGGCTACTGAAATTTAAATAAGGTTTTAGCGTCAGTAGAACGTTAGCATGATGTGGCGTAGTGGATGAGTGCTCGACTCAGAATCCGAAGATCGCTGGTTCGATCCCTGGCAGAGGCGAACAAAAATTGTTAAAAATAGATTTTTAAAAATTTTCGAAACATTCAAGAGAGAGAGAGGGCAAAGAAGAAGAGTTATCAAACTGGTGGTTTCTATAAATTGACATTTAGAGAGAAAAGAGAGCAATGTGCTGCTGCTCTCAAATGCTTTTTATCGCCATCGCAGCCCCTAGCATGACCAGTGACATTTTCTAATCTTCCGGTGATAATGTCACCGCTAAAGTCCCTGTCAGCTCCTGTGTAAATGTCATAGAAAGTGTCACCGGAAATAGCATGCATTTCGGCTCCGAAGTCACTAGGACATCATCGGGGATGTGCGGCGGGACATTTCCCGCTGGGTTTGATTAAATATAACACGATAAGAATAGCGGAATACGGATTCAAATAGAAAATATTTGTCAAAAGCGATTCGATTGTATCTTAACAAACGAGTTTCCTCCATGACCTGATCGCACAGATAGGAGAACACTTAAAAAAAATATGACATTTTATTTAATTCTAATGGAAAATACGAGTTATTATGTATATAAAAATAGAACTTATATATACATATAAATAGATTTTTTTTTTTTCTTAATGTAATAAATCCGTCATTAGACAACGTAAAAATTTACATAGTTCAATAATCAACAACAAAACTATAAAAATAAATAAATAAAAAATAATTAAGAAATCAAATCAAAAAAAAAAAAAAAAATCATTAAAATTACGAATAATTGTGAATTATACAGAATTAAGTCGATTGAATAAATTTAATGCTATTTTATGTCATTATGATCCGAACGCGTGTCAAAAACCGAATTGAAAGGCATTAATCCCGCTTAATTAATTTATGCATAATTTATGCCGGAAAAGGTGAATTCTCTCTGGCAATGAGCTCGCCGATAATCTCAATAAAATAATAAAAAATTAGTTATTGCTCTCAAGTTCTTACTGTCTTGGGTTCGTTCGTTGCCCTCTTTTATTTTAATTTAGTTTTTATTATCATAATAGTGGCCTACAGATCTCTACGGTCATTGGATTTAATAATAAAAAAATTATAATAATAATAATAAAAAAACAATTGAAACGTTTCTTGTTCGATACCTACTTGCGATTATCAACAATGATTTTTATTATTATTATTGTTATTGTTATTGATTTTTGACTAATAGTTCTGCTCGAAAAAAAATGCCATAAAATTTGTTAAGCGATAGATCACAGCCAGGTTCATTGCCATTTGAATCTTATTGATTTCGATTTTGTTAATTTTTTATTTAATTTCCCCATATCTGGATCTATAAAGTAAAAAAATAATGCCATTAAAACCGCTCACATTGTGTATATGTATATACATATATATACCTATGTATGTGTATATAAACCCTGCAGTAAATGTCACTAGTGTCCATGTCACCATGTCACTAGTGACCAACTGTACCCGTGCCAATACGTTCTCCTATTGACATTTTGTATGAACGTATATGCGAGAGGACACCAGTCGACACTGGAACTAGTGATGCAGCAGAGAGAACGGCGTCAATTATAGTCTCACTATTGATATGGTCTACTCGCTAGCTCAATGCATAGAGTCTGCTGCTAGCAATCCGAAAGTCGCGAGTTCAAATCTCAACTCAGACGAGTAAGTTAAATTTTTGTAGAACAATTTTTATATTTTAAATTATTTTTTATACCCAGCGTAATTTTTAAAATTCAAATATGTATTACCATTTTTCCCACTTTATTCTCGCCTGCACGGTGGTTCGAACACGAGCCTTCGGATTGATGAGTGGACATGCTAACCACTACGCTAGAGAGCCCTGTGATTCGCGTACAGCAAATTTATAACATGAATGATCGAGAAAATCGAACTGTCGACGCCCTCGTTGACCATATGTCAATAGTTCGATTCTACTCTCTGGTGCAGCACTGGTGACATAGGGGTCAATTTTCCTCGTATTTACTGCAGGGAAGCTTTTCTTATGCGGAGCTACAGTAGGATATATTATTATTATGCTGGAGCTAAAGTTCTTTAGTTATGGATGCGCATATTTAGTTTGAGTGGTCATGTTTAGTCAATGAGAAAAAATACATACGTGAATTACTGACTTGAAGAGAAGCAACCTAACAAAATACCCGATTAATCCGGCTCATGGCCATGCCCATTATTATACCCCAACATAATATTCTTATGTCTAAAAACAACATATGGAAAAAGAGACATGGAAACCTGAAGTTTCAAATAACGTTTCGTTCGAAGTAAGGAATATGATGGCTAAAAAACAACAATTTTCCTAAAAGCTTCCCCAGTGGGGCCAAAAGCGCTTATAAGCAGCAGTAAAATTTCTTTGTGTTTCATATTCCTTTATAAAAAAGATTTTTAGGTGGTGCTTGAAAAAGTTTGACTGGGTCCAGTACAGAAAGAGAATGAATTTAATCAAGAGCTGTGGGTACGAGTATTTGTTTGGTCTGGGTTATGCACGGCAGAAGAGATTTTTCCTGACTGGGTACTTGAGCGGAGTTGTTGTTGTTGCGTTAGAGTGGTTTATGAAATTCCAACAAAATCTATATTTTTTGATTCAATTCCAGAGGATGGTTTTTGAATTTAAAGCTGAATATTTAACGAAAAAATATAACTTTTAATGAAATTTCATTTTGGCTTTTAGAAATTGAATATAATAGGGAAAGGTGGTCACCATAAGTGAAATGTCACTTAGAGTGGACCACTTGAATATTTTCTATGCTGTGACAGTTAAAATTTCAAACTAATAGGGGTATTCACAATGGCGTCGGAAAATAGTAAAGTCGGAAAATCGGAAAATTTTATCTGCTTAAAAAGTTGTGCAAGATACAAAAAAAAGCAGTGTTGCCAGTTTAGGGGCTTTCCCCCTATATTTAGGGGTCTTTCCTACTTCTAGGTGGTCGTTTAGGAGGAACAAATTTTTAGGGGCATGTTTAGGGGGAACATATTTTCCTAGAAGAATTTTAGGGGCTTATGGTATGTAAATATACGTACGCATAAACAAATGATGTGCAAAGTTAATAGTGTTTGATATAGAAAATCTGTCAAAATTGTTGTTTTTCTTTCCAAATTACTTTTTTTCATTTCGAATATTGTACTTTTTAAGTGGCACATTTCGAATCTGGGGGGAGTTAAGGAGTAGTTTTAGGAAGAGCTACCTGGCAACACTGAAAAAAAGTTTAAAAATTTTTAAGAAGTCACAATTTTCCGATTTTCCGACTTTCCAACGTTTTTAACACGCCTTTGTGAATACCCCCAATATTACAGAAGTATATTTCTTGCTAGTTTGGGCATTGAACTTGATAGTTCAAAATCTTTTGGAAATTTAAGTAAATGTTGGAATAAGTTTTGGTGGCTCACTTGAAATCGTATGATTCACCTTGAGTGGACCACTGCTTGCAATCTTCATGTGGACCTTTAACATTTTTCATAACTAGTTTTATGAGCTTTATTAAATTTTTTGGTGATCTTTAAATAGTATTTGGGGATGTCCTAGAATAGTGCATCCATCAGTATCAAGGCTTTTTTAGATGCAAACATTGTGACTTGGATAATGACACTTAATCCGATGCTCAGTTCAAAAACTTTTGTAGTTATGTGGTTTTTTGTTTTAATTTTATTTTGAAATCTTCCTCGGATGGTCCACTCAAAGTTGCATGTAAAATGGCAACATTTTTGAGCCGATCTTGCTAAAATTTCGTGAAACTCACGTGGAGAAAAAAACCTATGTATGTTCTTGAAAAAATTCGAGGGGGTACAGTTACCGTGTCGTGCCTGACTCTGGGTTTAACTATTATTGCTTAGAAATGGTCTCTAAAGACTTCTTTCACTTATTGTCTGAGCATGATAAAAAAAAGTTTCATTGCTCGAAATATAGCTCTCACATTGTAGCTTGAAGGAGCCTGAGAGATCGAAATAATTTCGCATTACAAAAAATCAAATCAACTTTATTCATTTCAGAAAATCACAAAAAAAAAATTGTAATGAATAGCTTTTAAAATAAATACCCTGCAGGAAATGTCAAAAGTGAATCTATACTCTTTCTTTACTGACTGCGTCAACAGTACTACTGACAAGTTATACCCGTCGCAATGCTTTGCGTTATTGACATTTAACATTGATTTGTCATTGAATGTCAACAGTAGACCGAAAAACTATTGACGAGCTATTGACGTCGTTACTATTATGTAGACAAAAGTAGTACTCTTTCGCTTTATAAGGAGACACGTTGTTGACATGGTCAATAAAGATGAACTTTACCTTTGACAAAAGGTTCTTATGACCGCCTAAATACTGTTGACATGGAACTAGTTTCTTGTCTATATTGACGTCAGTATAGACACCGCCCCTGGTAATTAAAATATCTAGTTGTTACCATATTGGACTCCCCAGCGTTTTCTCTTGACGTCAAGTATAGACATGGGGCCATATGGCGATATGGCTTCCTGCAGGGTAGTTTTTATCTTAAAATCTATCTCTATACCCACACACACACACACAGACACTTGTCTTCTCCATATCCCATATGATCTCGTGTAGCTCCTTATGCTCGACAATGGTCTTGATTGTGGCCGAATCATATCACTTACGTTGGCCTTAATCTGTGTATTGAAATTTCTCTTTTATGTTTAGGGCACTTTTTGGTCTTTTAGGTTATTTTTGAACTGCAAATCGATCGAGTGTTTTTTTTGAAAATCATAACAACAACAGAAATAATAAAACTTTAAATATTCAAATCGTCATTCGTTGTGTACGCGGTTCAAGTTTTCATCGTTATCATCACGGCCAAGACCCTTTAACATCAATAGAAACAAATTATAATTAACGTTTGCCATTCAACAGAATTTTTTTTAATCAATTTAATTGAGAAATCTTTTTTTATTTATATATTTTTGATTTGATTTTGAAAAACTTTGACGTATGGACTGCGGCATGCTTTTAAATAAAATATCAAAAGACAAAAAAAAAACCTGTCAATAAATAATATGAGAATTTATTTTTATTTTTATTTCATTTTTTTTAAATTTTTGTTGTTGTTGTTTTGGTTGGAAAATCGCGCTACGTGATTTAAAGCACTTGTACTTGTTCATTAGCTGTAAAAATGATTTATTTGCGTGTAAAATCTGATAAGATGCGATGGCAAAGAAAGTTTATTTATAAGCCTACACTCTTAAAAATATTTACTACCATTATAGTAGGAAACAGGTTACCTTCTATTATAAACGTAATTTTACACACCCAATTAAATTTCAACCTCAAATGTTTTAAAATTATGCATTAGATGTGAATTAATGTATAACCATTCTTGTGTAATTTTCAACTTTATCCGCGTAAAATTGCTAAACACATAAAGTGTAATTTTAAGAATCAACATTTCGCATAATCACTATAAAATGTGTGCCTAAAATTCTTACCCAGCGATATTTCATACACGTGAAAAATATTATGTTTTCACGATATGTAAGTGAAAGTTAAAATATTTTAAATTAATAATTTCTCAAATTTGTTAGAAACCATGACATTTCTATAGTAATAAAGATGTATACATCGCAAATTATTATCATAACTGGAGAATATTTATTCTAAGTATCAAATGACATGAACAAAAGTCATTTTCCAATATGAACGCTCAGTATACTTTTTGAACGAGCTTTCACTCATTAGACAATGAATCCATAGAAATAGGCTTTCTGTAAAATTAGTTTTCAATATTTGGAAAATAGAGATACGGTCTTGAGCATACAAAAGTATTATATATGTATACGAATGTATACTGGTCTAGTCGACAATGCTTGATTAGCTAGAAATCATATCAGCGTCACTGCTCTGGCGCTTAATCTGTGTATTGAAATTTCTCGTTATGTTCTCCAGGGCACTCTTTCTGGTCTTTTAGGTTATTTTGAACTGCAAACTCGAATACCGAGTGTTTTTTTTGAATAATCAGTAACTATACAACAGAAATATAAACTTTAATATATTCAAATCGTCATTCGTATTGTACGCGGTTGACTGTTTTCATCGTTATCATCAAAATGGCCAAGACCCTTAACGATCAATAGAAACAAATATAATTACACGTTTGCCAATTCAGAGCTGCCCATTTTTTTTATCAACTAATTGAGAAATCTTTTATTATATATTTGATTTGATTTTGAAAACTAGCCTTTGACGTATGGACTGCGGCATGCTTTTAAAACTAAGCAATATCATAGTAGACAAAATTACACAAACCTGTGCATAAATAATATGAGAATTTATTTTATATTTTTAACATTTCATTGATTACATTTACACATATATGTAAATTTACGTTATCATGTGTTTGAATTGGACAAAAATCGCGCTATCGTGATTTAAGCACTTGTACTTGTTCATAGCTTAAAACATAACATTATTTGCGTGTAAAATCTGATAAGATGCGATGGCAAAGGAAGTTTATTTATAAGCCTATCAAAACGATTTGGAGGAACTTTTATGAAATTTCTCAAAGTCAACAAAAAAAAGTGATCTCTGCAATCGGGTTCAGGCTTTTTAACACCTTCAAGTAAAGGGCTTTTCGATCCGAAAATCCTTCGCTTAGACATCCATAAGACTAAGACAGACTTTTACAGTAATGAGAAGAATATACAGTCATTCCGTAAAAAACGCAACTTTTGTGAGGCGATCCCGATCCGCCGACATCCATCCACAGGCTAAATTGATTTTAGATCATGGGTCCATATACATTTCTGACGATTTGTGTATGCGTGTGTGTGTGTGTCATATTATTGGGTCATATAGGTACAGGGTTGTGCTAGAATCCGAAAGCTGACAGATTTCTTTAATGAAATAGGCATTTAACCTTTTGACATTTTCTTCTTGGTAACTTCATACCTCCATCGGCGTTAAACTTCTGTGGTCTATCGGCGATAGCTTTGGCTTCGTGTTTTCCAGCGGCTCAGCTAATTTCTTAGCATGAAGAGAGTTTTTCAGAGACCGGTAGTGAGACAATGTTTGGTCCGGTTTATACCGCAGATGATTGACTTCAAAATCGAGCAATTAGTTTTGAAATCTACTTAAATATTTTACTAAAAAAAAAAAATTAGAGGCTTCATCATAGCCTGGATAGCGAAGCAGGGACCATCAAAATAAATAACACTGACCTACCAAGGACGGAAAAATTTAAATATCTTGGGTCGACACTTTCTGCTGACGGGACGACGATCACTCGTGAAGTTATGTCGAGAGAGTTAACGCCGCTTGGCTTAAGTGGCGTTCAACGACTGGTTTTATGTGCGATAAAAAGATAAGGGATCGCTTAAAATCCAGTCATCAGACCAGTCGCTCTTTATAGTACCGAATGTCTACCAGCAACGAAAGTAGCAGAAAGAAAGGTTAGTGTTATGGAAACACTGGATATCCGGACTCACTCGTCTTGATCATGTTCCAATCATGTAGACATCCGTAGACATTATGGAGTTGCGCCAATTATTGGGAAAATGGGGGAAGCAAGGCTACGCTGGTATGGACACGTCCTGAGAGCAAATGAGGAGACTTTGGCAAAGAAAGGCTACGCACTGGAAATCCGAGGTTGCAGAAAACGGGGGCGTCCCAAACAGCGCTGTATGGACACAATAAAATGGGACCTAGAGGCTGTAGGACTTACCACGGATGATGCAACCGACAGAACAAAATGGAGGAACTGGTCGCGTTTTGCGGACCCCGGGATAGACCGGGATAGTTAAACACGCAAGAAGAAGAAGAAGAATCATAGCCTGGATAGTGCCTTGCTCCTATCCAATATTATTTGCCCGAAGAAAAAAAAAAATAGAAAATAGTAACTGAATAGTCCCTTAATATAGAATTTTGCAATGCCGCACAAATCTAGTAAATAATTTTTTCGTTTTGTCGTTAAGACACGCTTTTTGCATCGTCGCCAATTTGGAGTGAAAAAAAAAAAAACAAAAAAAAATAGAAACTAATCGAACCCGCCAGACAAGTCGAATGCTCGATCGTGCTCACGTGTTGCAACACGTCTTGCAACACAAGCGACAACAAAAGTCTCAAAGCGGGTTTCGCCTTTAAACATTTTTTCGTTCATGCTCCAACTGTAAAAACCACAAAAGCAACAAAAACAAGAGCAAAAAAAAAAAAAAATAAAAAAATAAAAAAACAAGAGCAACAATAAAAGGCAATAATTTGTAGGCAAATTTAAGCACTTCGATTTTAGTCAATCGGCATATTTAATTTAATTTTTGTGTTTTTTTATATTAATTAATTCTGTGTTTAAAATATTTTTATTTATTTTTTGCTAATTTTTTTCGAATTCCTTGTTCGCTATTACTGCTGCAATTCCAATTGATTCAGAAAAAAAACCGCAATCGCGCCGACTAAATACCGACGAGACCGACAGACACGAGCAACCAGTTTTCGGTTTGACCAACTGACGAGTCACCCACAAGCGCGTGTCCCACATTTCTAATGTTAAAATTTATTTTCCTTTTAAATTAATATTATTTATTTTTTTTTTTATTACACGTTTTTTTTTTTTTTATCTTTCAATACAATTTTTGTATTTTCTTTTATTTTCATTCTTTTCGTTTTGCCTTCGCAAGTGCAAATGAGTCTGCAAATTGTGGGAAACTTGTTTCAAATCGAGCAATGGAATTGAAAAAAAATTCGACACATTATTGTTCATATTATGAATGATGGAATGTTCATATTACATACTTGGTTCGTTAATATTCGTTTCCCCAGTGTGCTTAGAAAAGGCGATTTTTTTTTTTATTCGAATCCGCGCGGAAAAACTCCCGGGGAATATTTTGAATCGGGCTGATAAATTCTTAGTTTTACTGGCGGAATCGGATTTTTAGTCAACTGAAATTTCATATACATATGTATGTTATGTATATCCCATAGACAAGCGATAAAACAAGGCTGTGTGTTAATTAAGAACCAATAGCAGTTCCGACCGAAAACCTAAACCAACAAAATCTGTAAATTCTTTATGAAATTTTGGTCGATTTTAATTTCGATTCCTTCAGATTTCGAATTCTAGCACATGCCTGTAGAAACTATATCAAGGATTCATTTGGATGACGGGAAGAAGGAGCGAAACAGTGGGGAAGAAAAAGAAAGGGAAAGTAGAAGGGGAAAGAGAAAGGGGAAAGAGAAAGAAAGAGAGAGAAGGAAAGAGAAAGGAAGGAAAGAGAAAGAGAAAAGAAAGAGAAAGAGAGAAAAGAGAAAAGAAGAGAAAGAGAAAGAGAAAGAGAAAGAAGAAAGAGAAAGAGAAAGAGAAAGAGAAAGAGAAAGAGAAAAGAAGAAAGAGAAAGAAAGAGAAAGAAGACAAAGAGAAAGAGAAAGAGAAAGAGAAAGAGAAAGAGAAAGAGAAAGAGAAAGAGAAAGAGAAAGAGAAAGAGAAAGAGAAAGAAAGGGAAAGAGAAAGAGAAAGAGAAAGAGAAAGAGAAAGAGAAAGAGAAGAGGAGAAATACGAGGGATCGAAACATTTTTTGTTTATTGTAATTCGTGTCGTAAAGAGTTCGCCTGTTCGATGTTGTCGAAACACATTGTTTCTTAACCTAATTCGGTCCAAAGTTCCGTTAAAGAAGGTAGCCTCACACTAAGTATAGTAAAAGCTCTACTTTCGGCCAGCTCCCATAAGCGGACAAATAGGCCGCGACCGTGTGTGTCCGCTTATGGAGCCTTCACTGCATATGGAAGCGTCGACAAAAACGGAATTGAGAAGACAAGAGATCCCTTTTTTTTTTTTCATAAAATAAAAGCATTTTTTAATTCAAATTTAATTGTTTTTGATTTACACAGACGAAAACATTAAGAAAATTATCGGGAAAAATTATTTTCCATAAAAAAAATATTTTTCTTTCAAATTTTTAATTTGCTTTCTTAAAAAACTAAATAATGGGTTAACTTTTTATTTTGATACAAAAGATCTTAAAATACTTATTCTTAATTCTAATTCTTAGGCTATTGGAACTGAGTGTTTTTTCTTGTGGTTGATTGTCGCTATAGGATTCTAAATGAATATTCCCCGAGAGATTTTTTTTTTTCCACCAAAAATTTTTCTCCACCCAAAAAGGGGGAGTGTCACAATCATTCCTATTCTGAATAATATTTCAAGTGAAATTTTCCGCCAGTTTCAATACGAATTTCTATTGAAACTGGCGCAAAAGTTCACGTGAAATATTATTAAGAATAGGGATGATTGTTCTTTTTATGTGTTGCCTCCCACAGTCTGTTTAGAATGGGAGAATTCCCCGGGGAATATTTAAAATCAGGCAGTATATTTTTATTTATACATATATGCATATACATATGTATATATATTTTTTTTAAATTTTTTAAATAAATTGAATCAATTAATCA
>CM035806.1:166034370-166041870 GCA_020466095.1 Chlorops oryzae
AATGCACCCCTGAGGAGTTATAGGGCCTTAAAGATTTTAGGCAGTAAGTCGAGAAAAAAAATTCTTACGCGATAATGGTTCATCGTAGAAAAAAAAACTTAAATGCAGTTTGAAAGCCAATTGTATGTGCTTTTAGGCAAAATTAAAGTGATGGTAAAAATTTGACCCATTGAGGGAAAAATAAACAGTCAAAGTGAAAAATTCTGATTTCTGAATTCAATTTTTTTTTTACTTTGGAAGCCATTTTGATATGAAAAGTGTCCAATTAACACCCAAATTTTTTATTTTATTCAAAATGCTGAATCGATTTCCTTTAATTTGCTATCCCATATGCCCAATAAATTTTTGGAAAATAACATGAGAAAATTAAATATCTAAATGAACATCCACTTAATTAAGGTAGTTTTACTGCATCAAATCTAATAAGTTCGATTTCATTGATAGCAGTTCATTTAGATTTTTAATTTTCTCATTCACCTTCGCAGTATGTTCGCATTCGTATTCGGGAATGCCAAATATTGACATTCGTTGCATTACTAACATTTTCGTACGAGGAAGACGTCGTTAAAGAAGAAATTCTAGTTGCACCAAATAGTTTACTTTTACCTATTATAACTATGAGAACTAGCTTCGCAATCTGTGACGTCAAGTCGGCCATTTTTTGTGTATTTCAATCTAATTCAGCATGTAAGGAACGAACTAACTTTTTAAAGTGAGTTTCGGGCGCCGAAAAAACCTCAATTGGGCACATATATTTTTTTTTTTTTTTTTTTTTTGGAAGATTACAATTTTTTGGACGGCTAAGGGACTCTGGAAGAAAAAGCATCAAAATTACCATATGCCATATAAATATGATATGTGAGTCGATGAAAATTTGACGACCGTAACCACTGTATGGCATAGATTACAGGTAATTTTTGCAAAAACTGTTTGAAATCCAATATACAGAGGGTTAAAGTATATTTCGGAACTTTAATGGGTCTAAAATGTAGGTTTTCGTGTCTATTCTAACATTGTATTGAAACCTATAACTTCTTGATCCGAACATTTTGCGTCTGAGACTGGGAGAAGTTCGGAATACGCTATTAAAAATTTTAGAATTGATTTTTACTTTAACCCAATTTTTTTTTTATGATGGAATCGCTATTTGGGGCGGCATTCTTATTGAGTTCAGAATTTACACTCTCATTGCGCGCAGTTCTTATGGGATATATAATAAACAAGAGAAGAATCTTGGACAGGACGGAGGAGGATATTAGTCAAACTTCCATAACTCGAACTAAATCTGGTGGCAATAGCGTTATTTTATACATATATTCAGGGGTGTCACAGAATCCGATAGCTGTCGGAATCGGAATTTTAGTCGACTGAATTTTCATATATATTTCATAGACAGCTGGATAAAATAGGGTTCTGTGCAATTGAGAACCGATAATAGTTCCGATTCAAAACTAAAAATGACAAAATTTGTAAATTCTGTATTAAATTTCGTTCGTTTTTTATTCCGATTCCGACAGCTATCGAATTCCGCGACACCCCTGATTATACGTACAATTCCGTTTCCGAAACTCGAAGTCCCTCTAACTCGAACTATTTTTTTTTGAATAATCGTGATTCGAGTTATGGAAGTTTGACTGTATAAAAAATTCGATTAAATGACTTACAATTCCTTTTCCATGTGCGAAATTGATGATAAAGAAAACAGGAACAAATGCAGAAAATCATCGAAATGAGAATCAATGTAAGAACGATGCCGATCCAGACTTCATTCATGAATTTATCGTACTCCAGCTGCTTCTGCAGATCGTCCATCGATTGAAAGGTGTTGGAACCGAAGATGATATGATTCGGTACGAGTTCGATTTCCATTTTAGTTGAATTATTAATGAAGATATCGGATGTGGCTGCGACTGCGTCTGCGGCAGCGTCTGCGTTTATGCTTATGTTAAGGCCCGCCTCGGGGTCTGCTGCGCTTGCGCTGTGATTTGTATGCAGATTTTTTTGGAAGTTTTGCAGCTGAATTGAATTGATAAAGGTCGCACCGAATTCTTGAAGAAAATCGGCTATCCTCGATGGAATTGGAGCTGTGCTTGTAGCGGCCGCGATCGTTTTACTATTTTCGAGAATTTGGCGTGCGTACTTATCGAAATTCGGTTCTGTCTGAAATGCTTGCTGAAAATCCAATGAGCGCGATGGAATATCCATTGCGTCTTTTTAAAGCGATCGCAAGAATAAATAAATTGCGATCAAAAAAAAAAAGTTCTACAAATTTATTTTCAATTCTTGAAACTTCCTTTTTTTTTTGTTAATGATTTTTGTGTCACTTTCTCTTGTCTATTTTTGTTTTGCACTCTTGGTTTCTCTTATTTATTATTATTTCTTTTTTTTTTTGGTTTCTTGTTTGCTACGAGAACGTTAACTTCGTTTTGTTTCTTCATTTACTGCTGAAGAGATCGTTCAACCGCAATCAACCATCCGCCTCAAGATCAGTAAATAAACTGAAACAGCTCCATGCGATCAATGATCAACTAATTCTGTTGCTCTCGCAAGTGCGCTCGCTCTTTCTCTCTCGCTCTCTCTCTCCCTCCGTACTTCTCTCGTTTCGTTTCGACGCTCTTTGGATTTTGTTTACAAATGAGCATAAAATTTGTTTGCCCAGAGAAGCAAGATCGGTACAATTTGATAATGCTTTTGAGACGCGTTAGGGGAATTTTGAAGCAGGCAGTGAACGGAACGATTCGATGGGAAGAGTTTGAAGAGATTCTGATTATGAAGTGAATGCTTGAATATGCTTGCACAAACGATGGTTCTGATGTCCGAAAAGTGAAACGTGCAGGTCTAATGAGTTAAGTAGAGCTTTTCATTAGGTTAAAGGATGTTAAAACAAGTAAAGAAGTTTACATCGGCAAAGCCGATTGCACACATACCTTTTCCTCAGCCTAAAATATGTTAAAACATTACCTTAACGAAAATTCCTGCCGTTTTCGTTGTTCTAGCTTGGATATCTATTTATACCTTATCTGTACTTCGATTTAGGTTCTAAAACTCGAGATTATTATTAAGCAAAAAAATTTCGCGAATGGTGGTCATGGTCAAATTTTAACCGTTAGAGGACAATATGTCTAGCTGCGAAATACTCAATTCAAAATAGTGAAAATCAAATTTTCGCGAATTTCGCGGATGGTGGTCTTGATCACATTTTAACCCTTAGAGGAAATTTAGTTTAGCTGCGAAATACTCACTTCAAAATAGTGAAAATCAAATTTTCGCGAATTTCGCGGATGGTGGTCTTGATCAAATTTTAACCCTTAGAGGACATTTTGTTTAGCTGTGAAATACTCAATTCAAAATAGTGAAAATCAGGTTTTCGCGAATTTCGCGAATGGTGGTCATGGTCAAATTTTAACCGTTAGAGGACAATATGTCTAGCTGCGAAATACTCAATTCAAAATAGTGAAAATCAAATTTTCGCGAATTTCGCGGATGGTGGTCTTGATCACATTTTAACCCTTAGAGGAAATTTAGTTTAGCTGCGAAATACTCACTTCAAAATAGTGAAAATCAAATTTTCGCGAATTTCGCGGATGGTGGTCTTGATCAAATTTTAACCCTTAGAGGACATTTTGTTTAGCTGTGAAATACTCAATTCAAAATAGTGAAAATCAGGTTTTCGCGAATTTCGCGGATGGTGGTCTTGATCAAATTTTAACCCTTAGAGGACATTTTGTTTAACTGCGAAATACTCAATTCAAAATAGTGAAAATCAAATTTTCGCGAATTTTGCGGATGGTGGTCTTGATCAAATTTTAACCCTTAGAGGAAATTTAGTTTAGCTGCGAAATACTCACTTCAAAATAGTGAAAATCAAATTTTTGCGAATTTCGCGGATGGTGGTCTTGATCATATTTTAACCCTTAGAGGACATTTTGTTTAGCTGCGAAATACTCAATTAAAAATAGTGAAAATCAGGTTTTCGCAAATTTCGCGGATGGTGGTCTTGATCAAGTTTTAACCCTTAGAGGACATTTTGTTTAACTGCGAAATACTCAATTCAAACTAGTGAAAATCAAATTTTCGCGAATTTCGCGGATGGTGGTCTTGATCAAATTTTAACCCTTAGAGGAAATTTAGTTTAGCTGCTTAATACTCACATCAAAATAGTGAAAATCAAATTTTCGCGAATTTCGCGGATGGTGGTCTTGATCAAATTTTAACCCTTAGAGGACATTTTGTTTAGCTGCGAAATACTCAATTCAAAATAGTGAAAATCAATTTTTGCGAATTTCGCGAAATGTGGTCATGGTCAAAATTTATCCATAATGGACGACTTTATTTGGCGGCAAAATACACAATCAGAAGAAGCAACAAAATAATTTTTGTATTCAGATATGAGAATAAGAGAAAGAGTGTTTTTTCCTATTGTGTAGAATGATGACCATATTTATAGCGATGTCGCAATTTTTTTTCAGCGAAAGCTTAAGTCTACATAGTAGCTATACACACACCAAATTTCAATAAGCTGGGATGTATAGTAAAAAAGTTATCCACGAAAAACGTTAAAAATCGTGATTTTTGAAACTTCTGAACCACTTCCCACGACCCAAGAAGGGACTACGAAAAAAATTTAGTATGCAGTTTTTCGGACCTTTACCTGGTTGAAGTCCATGCCAAATTTCAATATGATATCTTTCATGGCTTAGTAGTAAACTACGAAAAACTAAAGTGTGACCGAAGACAGACAGACAGACAGACAGACAGACAGACAGACAGACAGGACAGACAGACCAGACCAGACAGACACGACAGACGACAGTACATGAGCTAAATCAGATTCCTCTTGTCACCCTGATCAAGAATATATATATATGTCTATATCTACCGCGACTCCTTTGGTATGTTACATACACCGTGCCAAACTTAATATACCCTTTCCTTCGGAAAAGGTATAAAAAAAAAAGTGCATGTTTTGCTTTGAGAAAAATGATTTTTTTCAGATCCTTGGAAAATATTTTGTGGCCTCCTTAAATGCTCTTTTTTGAATGATTTTCATTTTTCCTTTCCCGCTCAAGACGTATGTACCTAAAAATTTTTTGTATGCATGTTCATGTATCCTCAAAAGAAGGATGAATGTTACGGGTCCCTGGTTAAGGGATAGGAAAATTAGAAAAAGAAAAAGGAAGAAAAGAAAAAAAAAATGGTGTATTATCCATGCTCATTGCGCTCCTTTTTTTGTGTTGCGCTTCATTCTACCTAAAGATCCTGAAAAAAAAAAATTTTTTTTTTCTGAATTCTCACGTACGCGTGCAATTGATCTTTTCGTCTTGCTTCTTCTACATACATACGATTTATGTATGTTTTTGTGTGTCTGTCTTTTCCCTCTTCATTATGTTTATCGTTTTGGATAATCCTCGCAATCACTATTCAAGCATGAATTTGTTCTGCTCAAGGCAAAAATGGTTTTGAATTTCCTCTCTTCGTCATACTTTCATTTTCGTTATTCCTTCGCTCAGCAGTAGATGGCCAAGAAGAATATCTGATTTCTTAATTTCCTATCTCCGTATGGATTTCAATGTGCATGTATATGTGGATGTGTATGTGTGTATCTTGTCGCAGGAATTCGTAGTTGGGTCCTTTGTGTTCATCTGTGGGCGCGTACAATAGCTGAAGTCTAATTGAGCGTATGTAAGGCACAATTATTGATGGAAAAGGATGTTTCTGTGGCAAATATCAACCAACTGGAAATGATTGGAAGAGCTTTTTTTTGATACGATTGAAAATTAATAAATTCCCCTTTTTTTTTTTTTTTTTTTTTTTTTTTTTTTTATGATGATCCTTCGTGGTTGGGAAAAGGAAGGATAAGTAGACGATCTGTGCACAAAAAATCGCTCTTGAATTGATAAGATCGAAGGGTCATTTTTTCCATTTATTTTCGTTTGACATATTCGTGAGGAATTTTTTTGTAAATTAAGAATTCTTCATTGAATGAGAGGAAGTGAAATGGAACACTTTCGAACTCAGAAGTGTCTGTCTTCGCTATTTACCCAATCTATTGAGTAGTTTTTTTTATATCAATCAGGCCAATCTGCGTGCGATCAGTGACAGTGATTTTTCTTCGTGACGTCAATTGATGGTAATTTGGAAGTCATTTCCTAGACTGGAACGGTTGAAAGTGGCAGGATCGCCAATTCTTTAAGCTTTTTCATATTAGAAAGGAAAGACATTGGTCGCCAGAGGAGCAAGGTCTTCAGGAGGTTTTCAAAACACATTCATCAGAAGGGATCCGTTCCAAATGGGGGGAAATGCTTTAAACTGAATGATGTATTGGATCGGAGGCGCAGAGAAGAAGCCCCGAAGATCTTTTGACTTTCCCATAACACAATGATTCAAAAAGCTCATTAATCGCACCCGCATACGCATAAAAATCTTCCCATTGATTAAAGGAAAACCAAAAAAATTACCCGTAAAAAAAATAAATATTTCAAGACACGTTGAGAAATCATTGAAGAAGCCATTCAATCAATGTAAAGATCGTTTCGTCTTCGTTTTCTTCATAATGGGCTTCGTCTTTCTTGACTTTTCAATTCTTTCTCTCTATCTCTCTCTCTCTCTCTCTCTCTGGCGATGTTCAATTTAAGCTGGACTTAGTATGATTGACGGCCAAGCAGTCGAATCTCAGCTGAGCCTACCATGCTAAGCCATATTTATGAGGCCATCAAAAACGATTTGTGCTACTTTTTGTAGCGCTAATGGCAACGAGATAAAGCAGAAAAACCCATCAGAATCCGAAAAAAAGAAAGGAAGTAAGAGAAATCAAAGAATGTACAATATATATATGTATGTAGTTAGAAGTTAATGGCAATAAAGCTAAGAAGGAGAAAAAAGTAAAGCTCCAAATCGGCTTAAAAGGGGAAATCGCTTCAAGTGTCAATAAAATATCGAAAGGAGGATCAAATCTGCTGTTAAAAAATAAAAAGAGCAAACTTATTTTTAGAGGCTTCTTCTCTAGAGTCTTAAGTCGCTGGGGACTTACACTACAGTGCACTCTGTCCTTGCGGATAGTGCTCTTAAGCGGACACTACTCTTAAGCGCACAATTTTTGGGAATGCATTTCTCTAGCATTTCTGCTTCTCAAATAGTTTCCTCTTAAGCGGGGACATATTTTTCGGTCAAATAGGTTTCCGTTTAAGAGAGAGTACACTGTATGTATGTACGAATTCAGAAATTTCTTCGGAGGACCCCTGCCTATTTTAGTGCTCAAGAATTTATGGCTCAATTTGCAGCTCCTTATTTTATTTAATTTTGTTTTTTTTTCCATTTTGTTTTAGCCTTGATCTTTAGACATTTCCATCATTCCATCAGCAGGAGTTCTTCGATGTGCTTTGTCCAAGTTCTTTGTAGGTACTAGTTCGGACGGGAACAGTATGTTGCAACGGTATCTTCGGTATCCCGCTTCGAACAGTTATAAGTGCACCATAGTGCGTCCCACTATGGCATCGTCGG
>CM035806.1:166049370-166066870 GCA_020466095.1 Chlorops oryzae
CATATTTAAAGAGATAATAGAGTCCTTCGGAATCATAAAGTATCCAGCTGTCCATTTCGTGTTTTTTCTCGTATTTTTCAGATTTTTCTTTGAAATAGATCTTCTTTTTTTTTACTATTTATTTACTTTAAACCTTTGAGAAGTTATAAAAGTAGCCTGTCATTACTTAATTCAATGAGTCCATATGTCGCAGTTGGAATTATTTGCTCTCTCGTCGTTCTCGTCGTTCTCGTCACTCTATTCACTTTGTATTCAACGCTAGGAAGCCTTTAAAAATTCTTCTCACAACTCACAACCGTGGCTACGTACGAATAACGAAAAATTTCAAATTTGAACGAAACTAATAAGTCAAGTAAATAAGCAGTCAATCGATCATTATTTCAATATTTGCTGTCAAACCCAAAAGCACTTTCGTATGCAAAACATGATTCGTGAAATTCATATTGCCAGTTAAATGCGCGTTTAGACATTGACCTCCTATTAGTCAAAAAAATAAAGCACATAACTGTCAAATGAAGGTTTTCTTACCCCGTTTTATGGGGCTGAAATTTTTTCATACTCTTGAGACATCCAGCGAAACGCTCTGAACGAGTTGAATTCTCAGTTTTCATTTGGATTTTATTTAAACACGGGCGGAGAAAAATTCGTTAATCGATCAAGAAAAATCGAGCAATTTTATTATGAAATCATATTGACATAACATTGATCACAACACTGGACAGTTTTGGGATTTTTTTGACAGACCCTAGTAGGTAGGAGGTACCCTTAATAATGGACCTATCAACGTTTTTTTTTTTTTTGAGAGGATGTTTATGGCTACAAAGGAAGCATAAATGTCAACTTTCGTTCAATTCCAAGGATAATTTCAGGTGTTAGAGACAATAATCAAAAAACGCCCTTCGGCCATGCCCACTTTTCTAATTTTCGTAAATGAAAGTAGTTGCCTTTAAGTACATATCTTCAAATATCAAATTTCATAACAATCTCTTCAAAAATTCAGGTTCGAGAGCAGTTTTAATGGTTTCTATAAAAGACCCTAGTACTGGAGGTGCACTTAAAAATGGCCTGATCCGGTCCATTCTTGAACTTGTTCTTACTCATTTCCTCGTGAGTACAAGCGTACCAAATTTCGTTAAGATATCTCAGCTCCTTCGATAAGAAAACAGATCCTAGTACTGGAGGTACCCTTAAAAATGAACCGATCAAGGGAGGATGTTGATGGCTACAAACGAAGCATAAGTGCCAAATTTTGTTCAAGTCCCATTTGAATTTCGGGTGTAGGGGACAATTTTCGAATTGACTATAACACCCTTACTTGTTTTTAGCCCAAAATCCAACATTCCGAGAGCCCGATGCGAGACGAGACGCACACAAATTTCAATACATTCAATCAATCATATGGTTCAAGCTCCAATGTATCGCACTGCGAGACGTCGTAGCGAGAAAATTTTGAAAAATTGAATATTTCTCGTTGCGATGCAATTTTGACAGGTTAATGATGTTGCTATTTTTTTTTGAGTACTCGCTATTGGGTACTCGTTTAAACTGATAGAACAAAAACTGTTCACTGTTTCGTGAGAAAGAGCTTTAAGAATATTTCGCGAACTTTGGTTCATTTTGAACATTTTTTGCAAATTTTCTTTTAAAATTTAAACTCAAGTGATAACATATAATTTTTATGAGTACTCGGTACTCGTTAGATTGGTACTCGGTTCAAATATTACATTACTAAAATTGAAAATATACTGTCATCTGCGTGACGCAAAACTCTCATTGGAGATTAAAATGCGTCACGCAAAACATTTTCGTGACGTCGCGCACTCTCGCATCGGGATCTCGCAATATTGGATTTTGGGCTTTTTTTATATATTTTTTTTTTTGATTTTGTGAAGAGACTAGATATGGTAGATATTCCAAACAAAAGGATCCGATCAATTGATATGTTCAACACTCGGTATGGCCGTTCAATTGTTGGTCGAACTGAAAAAAAAATCTTTTTTCCCATTGGTAGACATGTATATTATGCCACTGGTTATTTACACTGACTGAGGGAACGAACAAAAAAAAAAAAAAAAAAAACCAGGTATCAAAAATGACACAAAGTGATCAAAGCTGTGTCACTACTTATGAACCTATGAAAAAAAAAAACCTATCATCATCATAACAAGAAGACAAAAAACGGGCGGACTGATCAACTAATTTTCTCTTTAAAACGGCCGGCTTTAATCCACTTCAAGTGAAGAACTTTTCATTTGAGCAAATAGAAAAGATAAAATAGACTAAAACAATAAGCACTTTTTTCTTAATTATTGCGAATGAATCATATTAGAATCAAGATCGGCCAGCATTCGGTGATTAACTCGTTTGTTCCTTATTTACACTCAAACCTTACCTAAGTAAACAGATTTTCTCTCTAGCGAATGATAGGCTTGTTGAAATAATTACGCATCAATCAACTCAGCGGGCTAAAAATAGATGAAAAAAAAAAAAAAATTAAAAGATCTTTTTTTGTTTTAAGCCAAAGCTAAGGCCTATGAAGGCCTAAAAGGTAACTTCTTAAATATGATCACGAATCCCCCATCAAGAGAATCTGGCAAATGACAAATGACGTCAAAAGTATGTAGATTGAATTATGGCGGTGTGGTTCTTTAAAATATTCGCGTCTCTACCAAATCCAGATTTGAATATCTCCGATATAAGTACTTATGTCCAAGACATCCAAAATGGGCTCATGGCATGTTGTGAATACAAATCGTCGAGTGGAGAAAAATCCGAACGAAACTGAACGTGATTTGAAAGCAAACGATCGCATACATTTTCCTGTCTCAATGTCTTTCTAAAGTCCCGTTCACACTGCTGCTGCACCGATACGGTAGGACAGTCAGGCAGTTTGACACGCCGGCAGACCGACAGAAAGACGGACGGAGGACGGACGAACAGACTGACTGGCTGAGAGTCGTCGTGTCATCAATGACGTGGGAAATCGTATTGACTGAATTGATTAAAATGATCACGATCAAGAGTCTGACAACTCAACAGTAGAAAGCTTACAGTGCGAACGGGCTGTAAGTGAGTTAAAGGAGTTTCGTAAGATGATGTCTTAATTTCTTTTTTCATACCCAATAACTTATTGAAATTATTGGGACTCGTTTACGTCAATTATTATGTACCAATAAAAACAGGAAAAAAAACTTATTTGATTGATGTACTGAAAAAGTCTGGCAGCCCGAGAAATTAGTGCCGCGTTTTGCGTTAGGAGATATTCGTCAAGCAACGCAAAGTTAAGAAATATTGCTCATCAGCTAGTCAAAGGCGGCAGGAGAATACATGAGTTGAACAAAAAGAAAATCCAGATTGAAAATTCGGTACAGGTCTAACCCAGGCCAAACTTTACTTGCTCCATAATTTTGGGCTTAAAAGCTCTCAACCTGTGGTAGCATAACTCCATAAAAGGAATGTTCTTCTACAGAAATGGCGTGTTTAAAGCGAACCCGACACGTCGAGCTTTTGTATAGATAAAATTTTTATACCCGACACTATACCAGGGTATATTGCATTTGTGCGTACATGTGCAATACCCAGAACCAATCGAGATATATAGATACATAACATACAAAATGTATATAGGAATGATAAGCGTCACTAGGAGATTCCATTTAGCCAAGGAGTTGAGCTATCCTAACGAAATTTGGTACTCACGAGGAAATGAGTAAGAACAAGTTCAAGAATGGACCGGATCAGGCCATTTTTAAGTGCACCTCCAGTACTAGGGTCTTTTATAGAAACCATTAAAGCTGCTCTCGAACCTGAATTTTTGAAGAGATTGTTATGAAATTTGATATTTGAAGATATGTACTTAAAGGCAACTACTTTCATTTACGAAAATTAGAAAAGTGGGCATGGCCGAAGGGCGTTTTTTGATTTTTGTCTCTAACACCTGAAAATATCCTTGGACTTGAACGAAAGTTGACACTTATGCTTCCTTTGTAGCCATAAACATCCTCTCCAAAAATATCTTTGATAGGTCCATTATTAAGGGTACCTCCAGTTCTAGGGTCTGTCACAAAAATCTCAAAACTGCCCCAAAATCGGAGTTTTTCGAAATATTTCTATAAAACTTAGAATTCGAGCGTATATTTAAGCCTCCGAATAGAATTAAAAATTTTTTTTTTTGAAAAGTGGGCGTGGCAAAGGGGCGGTTTTCATAAAGAAATTTAACAAAAGTCGGCATATGGGGCCACCTAATGGCCTTAAACACCTCTTGATATTAAAAATTATTTGAACATGTGTGTCTGTGTCGGGTATTCTATTGTGAGGCTCGTCTGACTATAACACCCTTACTTGGTTTTTGATCAAAATGAAATGTAGAATTTTAGCTTATAATCAAACCTACGATTAAATTTTCTGAAATTGCAAAAGTGGGTGTGGCAAAAGGGCGGTTTTCATAAGAAATATGAAGAAGAACAAATCGGATTACATGTGGCCTTAAAAATCATCAGAATACCTTATCTTAATAGGAGTTTTAAATAATGATCAAACATACATGTCTGTCGGATTATGTATGTATGGTCAAACACCTATGTATACAATACTAAAGATATATTTTTGAGAAAGTAAAAAACTTCATTTTAAATTGTTTTAATTTAATTTTTATATTTCGTGCTTAAGACGAATTCAATTTATTCTTTGTGTGTCTAAATTTTTACAGTTCTTATTTATATTGTGGACATATACACGAATAATATGTCATATTTATATATTTATATAATTGGTATATATGGTATATATAATAATAGAATAATAATAATATTAGATTAAGAGGATTTTATAAATATGTTTTTTCTTATATTTTGATACAAAATAAGTACTGTTAAAGAATTTGCTTAAAAACGACAGCATGAGCGCATCGCCGACGTGTGGCAACACCTGAAGCGCGAATGCCGTCTAACGTTATAGTTTTTTTTTTTTTTTTTATAGTATAATGTGCGACTTTTTATATACATTTTAGATACGATTATGTATGTATATATGTATAAGGTATCGATATGGGGGTACTTTTTCCCAATATTGAAATGCGCGGATTTCGGGAAATGGGAAAATTAGAGTGACTCCTTATCAACTTACAAGATTATTCAGTCTTTAGATAAAACAAAAAAAAAAACCCAAACAAAAAAAAACTTCAAACATTTATCAGGAATGAGAAAGAATGCTTCCCCCCCCCCACCAATCTCTTTTATTCGTTCTTTCTGTTTTTTGTTTTTTATTTTTGATTTTTTATTTTTTTATTTTTGATTCAAAAATTTGTCAACGTGCAACTGTGTGGTGACTCACCATAGAACCTTGACTTTTCCGCCCGCTGAGTTGAGGCTCTTCTGTTTTTCATATCTGCCGGATTAAACGTCTGTCCTAATGCTTTTTTTTGTTGTTGTTGTTGTTGTCTAGTTGTCCAATGTTCATCATGTTGTGTGGTAAAAACCCTGCAGGTAATGCGACACGAATATACGACAACATTGTCATCACTTTTTCATCAGAGACAATTGAACTAGAGATACCGTCAGTATAAACTTAGGTAACTAACTGATCACATTGCCAATAAGGTGCGCTACAATTTCGACCGTTCGATGAACATCATGACTAGAGCAAATGAAGGTCTCTACTGACTATCACTAGGTTCAGGTGTCAACTGATGTCTTCTTGAACAAATGACCACCATCATGTATTAAAAAGTCAACATCCATTTGAAAAGTATTTGCAGGAGTTTAATACATACACAGAGAAAAAAAATCAACCAGAAAACTGGTTAAATCAAAAGGAAAAACACATACAAAACGGCTTCAACAAGGAATATTTTTAATTTTAAAAATTTTTCTTGTTGGAAAAAATAAAGATTTTCCTTTGAATCAACCATATTTCAGTTGAATTGACATGATAATTTTTCAAAAATGGATTTAAATTGAAATTGTTGAACCAACCACGGACGTAATTGAAAAAGATAATTTTTAAAAATAAAAAAAATTTCTAAAATACCTATAAAAGAAGAAATGTCAAAAAAAATTTAATTAACGTTCAAAGCAAATTGGCCTCTGCTGAACATAACCCCAAAAAATAGCGATCGGATGGACTTCATCCGATTTTGTCACTCCGACTGCTTTCGCAATGCTCAAAAAGTTCTAAGATGAATAAATACCTTATATGTCCTATTTTATAAACCAAATGAGAATTATACACAACGAAAAAAAATGTAATTAAAAATTTTTCTTTTCAAATCAACCAAAAAATTTTGTTGACTCAACCATTTTTCTTTTGAAATTTTTGTTCTGCTCGAAAATCAAAAGGACTGTGAATAACAATGCGCCCTTTAAAAAAAAAAATCATGGTTAATTTCGCTCAGTGTATGTACATATGAATGTCGTATGTATGATTGTTAGTGGTGACAGAGACATCAACGAAAGAGTGACTCTGACATTAGTCGCATTTCCTGCCTGGAATTCATCCAGATTATCAATTCATTCATTCGAAGGTCTGGAATGTTAAGGTCGTGCTGGTCAGTTTTTCGTTTCCTTCGTTTCTATCGATTCATAGCAATTCCATGGCCGTAGCCAAGGGTATAGAGGTGAGAAAGCCGGAGGAGGATTTTTTTTTTAAATTTATGTATATGTATTTTGGACCCTTGAGCTTTGTTGTAGCAATTTTTTTTGTAATAAATCAAAGCTAGGCTGCCTTCTCATTCAATTTCTCAAGCGTTGGGTGGAAAAGTTTTCAAGGCGATAATTTTGTTGAAAGAAAATTAAGAAAAAAATAAATAAAAATTATTAACAGAATGAAAAGAAAAAAAAAAAATTAATTTAATTAAAACTTAAGTTTTAATTAGCTGTTAAAATTAATTGTTTTATATGCTCGAAGAAGCCCGCAAGCTATGCGAATATTTACAACGATGAAGAATAAGAAAATTTTCTCTTCACAAATTTTTTTTTTTTTTTTTAGCGTTCAATTTCATTGAATTTGCCATCATTCTTACTATTTATGCATTTGTTGTTGTTTTTGTCGTTGTTGTTGTTGTCAATGTTACTGCTGTGTGTTGGTATTAAATCAATCACGCAATAACGATTCCAATGAAGCAATCGTCATCATTATGAGAAGCTGCAACGATTGTTTGCCCGCCATCATCCGTTTGACTGTTGGCACCGATGATGCGTGCAGAATTTTCATCGACTTTTGGCTCATTGGTGCATATTGATAGAATTTCGTCGGCGAAAACATCTTTGCGATTGATGAGTTTTTCATCTGAAATGCAAATATGAACACTGTTGTCGATATTCTCATTCTCCTTGTTGGTTAATAGCATTGGTGCTGCCAATTCGGCCGCTTCAACCGGATCAACCAAGTCAACATCATTCGAAAGCGTTTTATTTACTGTAATATCGTATGGTGGCGGTAGCGTCGGTGGCAATTGTGTTGACTGTTGGTCTGCGATTCGCTGCTTCTTCTTGCTGGTTTTATGATCACCACAAACCGAATCGGTGTTGCAACAATATTGCTGCTGCATTTTATTATCAGCAGCAATGGCAGTTACTTTACTACATTTACCGATGAAATGTCCATCGGCGATGTTGTTGATGTGTCGTTGAGCAACATCCATATGTTGCGTTTGCCCCTCCTCGTCGACTTCGTGGACATTTTGCAGTTGTCGTCGTTGTTCCTCTTGCTGCGGCTGCTGCTGCGTATCAAGTTGATAATGTTGATATTGATGATGTCGCTGTTGGTGAAGAGCCGTTGGCGTTGATGAGTACATGCACTTAAATGCGTAGTTAAAGTAATTTTGATTGCGATTCTGCTTCTGTTGCTGTTGCTGTTGATGCATGTTGATGGTGGTTTCGATGTTGATATTTATGTTGATGTTGATGATGATGATGATGATGATGTCGCCGATGGTTATGCAACAATGCTTCATCATAGCTTGGCAGCCCAGTAGCTATAGTATAACATGGCGGTGATTCCATTTCATAGTATGCTGTCCTCTTATTGCCCTCAGGAATTTGAGTGAAATACGCTGATGCATTGACCATTCCGATGCCATTAGCATATAACATTGGATTGCTAGCGTTGTGGTTGCTGTTCATGTTCTGGTGAACGCTGTCATTCAAATGTTCGCGCATATGTTTATCTGAAAAAAATATAAAAAAAAATTGAAAAAAATTTATATTAAGTAATTTAAATAAAATTGAGGAGAAAAGAAAAATTTATTTCTTTAAAAATTCTTTTAACGATATCCACCGCACCATCAAAATCCATAGGCAAGACCAACCAACACCCACCAAATCAAGCATCATCAACTTAATCTACTTTCATTTCAAAGGAAATTTGTGAGAAGGAAATTTGTGTGAACCGCTCACCCAATTATGGATGCACTTACTCGTGCCCCTATCCCTCCTATCCAGCCATTCAACCCTGCCGTTTATCCTCATCTATCCAGCAAGCCAAGTCGTTCGTTCGTTCAAAGCATAAGCGCGAAAATCGACACTCTTTAACCCATTCACTCATAATATCGTGGGTTTTTTTTTTTCTTCATCTCTCTTTTGCTTCTTTTTCCCCTCTTTTCTCTTGTCCTGTTGTTAAAGATGCGCTTCAATATGTCAACATGTTGCTTTCGCTTCGGATTGTTGCTTGCTTCAAACGCATCATTTTGTTCTTACATTCGCTTTGAGGTAAGGCGCTTTAATCGGTGGGCATAATGGATGATGCTCATGATGATAAAGATGACGATGACACTGACGATTATGGTGGGTAGCACTCTGAGTGTTCCCTTTTTCGAAAGGCCCATCGTGCG
Source organism: Chlorops oryzae (assembly GCA_020466095.1). NCBI lineage: Eukaryota > Metazoa > Arthropoda > Insecta > Diptera > Chloropidae > Chlorops > Chlorops oryzae. The sequence continues at coordinate 166,058,198 of CM035806.1, forward strand.
ATCAAACATGTTGCACTTGTCACCGTAATTTTTTTAGGATTAAATCTTTATGGAAAATCTTCTTCGACTTTTCTTTTTTCTTCGTAATTTCTTCTTCTTTTTGCGATTCCTTGAATTTTTTTCCCCCCCTTCAATTTGTGACAACATAACCTTCAACGTCTTTTTGATTGACAGTTGATGTTTTTTGTCGAAATCTTAAAAATTGTGGGAAATTTTTGTTGGACAGACATACATACAAACATATTTATGTTCCATGGTATTTATTCTCTTTTCTGGTTTTGTTCTCTCTTAGGGGCTCTCGCCACCTTCAGAAATGAATCGGAATTTTTCTAAAATGTTTATTATATGAAGTTTTTTTTATTTCTGTTTCATTTATGACAGAACCGGAGAGAGAGAGAGAGAGAGAGAGAGAGAGAAGAGAGAGAGAGAGAGAGCCCCTGAATGTCGTATCTTTCAAGACTTTCTTTAGACCTTTTCTAGAGTATTTTGGGGGAATTTATTCCCTTACTCAAGTGAATATTTACTGCAATATTATCGCTGCAGTGATTTCATATTCGTTCCAAGTACTCCCTGACTTGTTTGAACGCTTTTTAGCACTGAAATCTTTTTCTCAAAAAAAAAAAAAAAAAAAAAAAAAAAGACACTTCCAGATTAGAGCTCTTGTGGTCAGTTGGAATTCAATTGTCCCATTTGTGTCCACCCTGCATGATTATTCTTACGAATCACCAAGTTTTTCCTTTTCAGAGAATAGTCCATGAAGTCCTCCGGACCATCAGAGTGCTCCCCCTTGTATGGAACTGACCTTCGCCATATTGCAAGAATATTATGAGATGAAGTGTCAGTCAAAATTTCTCAAATTCATGGCACATGTATGTATGTGTGTATGTCTGTTGGAGAGGCTGCCCTGCAGTAAATGCGGGGCAAATTGCCCCAGCGTCACCACTGTCATTCTATAGACATGGTCAACGAGGAGGTCCACAGTTCAATTTTCTTGAGCATTCATTAAATGAATTTGCTGCACGAGAATCAAAAGGCTCCGTAGCGTAATGGTTAGCATGTCCGATCATCAATCCGAAGGCTCGTGTTCGAATCCCAGGGGCAGGCGAGAAAAAGTGGAAAATTGTAAAATTCGGAGGATTATTCTTATGGATTCTTATGGGTGAGAAGAGAGAAAAAAAGTTTCCATTCTGAACTCTCGTGAATGCTGCTTTCACAGTTCGTGCGAAAATTCTCATAAATTATATTTTCAATTACTTAATTTTTCCAATTTTTTCGCAAATAAAAAATTTTTTTTAAGCCTGTTAGACACCTATATTATCCACTTAAAAAAAAAAAATAAAAAATAAAAAAATTGGCATCCGCCCGAGCGAGATTCGAACACGGGTCTCCAGGTCGCTAGGCCAGACTCTTCACACTGAGCCATCCGAGCCCTGCGCGCGGCGCTTTCCATTTAGGTAATATAGCTAATGAGCTGCCTCTACAGCATCACCAGTTCAATCGTCAACTGGTGTCCGCTCGAACATATGCTCATACAAAATGTCCATAGGAGAATACATTGGCACGGGTACAGTTGGTCACTAGTGACGGTGACGTAGGAACTAGTGACAGATTGAATCAGTCACTAGTGATAATTACTGCAGGGTGCCGTTTAGGGATTTTTCGTGTGCTTGTGTGAGTGTAGTCTATGTCTTTTTATGTAGTGCTAGGCTTGGAACAATATGCCCCGTTTCGCTTATGTCGGGAATCGAACCTCAGATCCTGGGATCAAGAGGATCCCTTACGCTATCACAGAGCTCATTTTTTTCACATGAAATCTTGAAAATTATTCCCACAGATCCCTTCCTAAATAGGCTAAGCTTTTAAAGCGTAAAAAAATTTTCATACATAAAGTATTGATCGGATTTTGAATACAATTTATTTTTGAATTTTTTTGAATTGTTTTGCATTTAACTGTGCTTTTTCAATATTTTATTTACTGAAGTAGGCTTTTTTTTGTTAATTTGACAATTCAAAATTTTAATAGGCATTCTAAATCGAACTAATTTGGAATTTTTGACTGTGAATTTTTTGAATATTTTGAATTTTTAAAATTTTTAAAATTTTTTGAATTTTTTGCATTGTTGTTTGAATTTTTTTGAATATTTTTTGAATTTGATTTGCATTTAAAAAAAAATTTTTTTGAATATTTTTTGAATTTTTTGCATTATTTTTTTTTTGAATATTTTTTGAATTTTTTGCATTTTTTTTTTGAATATTGTTTTGAATTTTTTTTGAATTTTTTTTTGAATTTTTTTTTTCTTCATTTTTTTACATATTCAAATTCCGAGGCATATTTATAAGAATTTAAAAAAAAGTTCAAAAATAGTTCCTTCAAGGTTGCCACATTAACGTAAATATTTTTTTGAAAATTAACGCGTGTCCTTACGGCAACTCATAGAACTTATGGATGTTAAAAGCCCATTTATTTGTACAGCGGCTATTTCAAATGTGTTATTTAAGCCCGGTCTACCTATATTGTATATACTTAGTTATAATTAAAAGAAAAAGTTTCCGAATACCCAAAAACTCCTTAGCTATTTATAAAGTTGACCAATTGAGGTCGAACACAGCGAAAATTCGGAGTGTTTTCAGGCGTTGGAAAGTTAATCGAAATGCATTGCTACATTAGTACGATAAATTACTCTTAACGCATAACAAACAGAGAGATGAAAGTAAATTACAAATGACAAGACGTGCCAGCAGGTGACACAAATGGAACAAAAAAAAAAAAAAAAATTCCAAAGCATAGCCATAGGAGTTTACACAATTTTACATGCTCAACCTCGTGGGAGCTGGCAAACGCTTCAATGAAAAGAGCAAACAAAAAGAAAACGAAGACGACGAACGACCGAACGAACGCAGCTAGTCAACAACCTCGAATGACTAATTCTACTTGCTAAACTAATTAAGCTTTTTAATTTTGTTCGAGTAGCTACCTATAGAGCAGCTCCTACGTGTAGGCTACAAATTATGTAGAAGCATGTAAGTAGATCATGGAAAGAGGACAACAAAAAGTGCTCTACTTTTTCTATTTTCATTGTTTTTTGGAACGCGTCAGGCAATTAAATTGATAAATTACAACTTTGTTTACGTCTTGATATTCGCAGGAGTGTGCCGCAGTGCGCCGAAAAGGACGCAACAAATTCATTTTTTTCATCTTCAGCTTCTATTCTGTTTGAAATTCATTCGATGTCCTTTCTTCTTATTGGTCTTCTTATTTGTCGTCTTCGTTCTCGTCCTCGTCATCGTCATCGTCTTCTTCTTCGTATGCGTAATCATTTATATGAAGACAAAGAGTAATGGCTTTTTGAAAGAATTGACACTTTGACAACTTGACAGTACTCTTCGCAACAATAGAAAGAATTACGAGGATCTGTATTGTCGTTCTTGATGTCTCTGGTGATGCCTTCGCATTTATTCTTAAAGGGAATTTGTTTAAAGCACATTTCAATATATGTACATAAAACGAAGCACGTGCCCTCGATATGAATATAAATCATAGTGCTACGTGTTTTCAATTCAAAGTACGTACGTATATACTATGTAGTTGGTTCAAAAATTGCCTGTTGTGCCATTTCTTTATACATACTAGCTTTAGCATAAATTGAGAAGAATTTAAATGAAGCACACTTTTGGGAACATGGGACTACTCACATATTTGAAATCGTTGATTCTTTATTAATAAAAATTTATTCGATTTGAATTTATTCAGCATTCAAGAGATTCAAGGGGAAAAAACGCAGCATGCTTTTAGGAGAAGATTGGGAGAATAATTTATCGATTTTCGGGGAGCGCTATAAATCTTCATTAATTGATTTTGAAAAACGTTTAAAAGACGAACTTTTTGGAGCATAAAAAGGAGGAACTCCTATTCAAACGCCTAAAAGTGTGCTCGTAAATATGAGTTAACTTTTTTTTTTTGTAAATTTTGACAATTCGAATTTAAGAAATATTACTCAGTACAGTTCCTAGAAGTGTGCTAAATTTTTTTTAATCCCCAAAAGAGTTTAGTTCTATTTTCTTCGCTTAAAAATTCGTTCATCCAAATGTCAAAGGACGCTTCATGATTAATGCTAATTCATTTATGTTTCCGTATTTATTTTATGGAAACGAAGATTCTGTAGTTGTTGTCATTTTTTCTGTTTCTACAGTCGATCGATTTCCATTAAAATTTGTTTTCTTGTTGAGCAAAAAGTCCTCATAATCGGCAACAGGTGAAGGACTTTCTGTCAGCGGTTTTAGCTTAGCATACAAAAAAGTCGTGTAGTTCATAGCGTACCTATAATGGGTAGTCTCTTTTCATATTTCTATGGTAGTGGTACATGCATACATACATCTATCTGTCCTACACTGATGGGCAATTCAATTTAGCAAAAGAAAAGTTCATCCGGATTACTCGGAGGGTGATTTGTCGCTATAAACAATTAATTATTGTAAAAAAATTTATTAAATCTTAATTCCGAGGCAATAGAAAAACTTCTCAAGTGAGAATATATGATATGAGTGGGGGACGGGTGGATCTAAATTATGTACTAGAGACACCTGTTTCAATGTTAATCGCATTTTAGATTTCATCGAATATCTCAGTGACCACTAAACGCCATTAAGTATGCTATGATTTCTTAATAAAAAAAAAAATACCAAATAATTATGTACTTACTGCACTTTTTCCATTCACGAAATTTTCGATAGAAATAGCACGAAAAAACGATGAATATTATTGAGAGTATGACCAGGGATGTGACGACGCCAATCCAAAGGTAATTTATAATGGAATGCATATCGGCACCGGAAAAAAATCTTTCCAATCCCAAGCCCGCGTCATCGTTTCCTTTCAAATCGGCCAAATCGAGAACGACACTTTTTGATATTTCAGCATTCGTTAGCAATGGCAGTTGTTGCTGCTGTTGCTTGTTGTTTGCAATTGCTCGTGTGTTTGTTGTTGTTGTAATTGTTGATAATAATTTTGTTGATTGCTTGCAGCATAGAATTGACTAGCATCGAAGGTGGTCACCGCATTTCCAATCCGCTTAAGGAGCGTATTGAAATTGTGAATGGAATCGATGTGCTCCAAATCACGATGGCTGGGTATTTCGAAGGTTATTTTATTATGCTCCAAATGTTCACGCTGGTATGGATATGGATGCAATTGATTGAGCATTTCGGAAACGATTGTTGGCGGCGCCGTTGCCGTTGTGCCGTTGATGGCGTTATTGTTGCTCCATTCAAGGGACTCTTTGCAAAATCGAGTATTAGAGTCGTCATCGAGGGGGGCGACTCGGTTGTGGGATTTGGAATTGTCATTTTTTCATTTAAGAATCCAGTGGCTGAATCCATTTTCATATTTGTCAAAATTATTTGACTTTGGGATTTTTTTTTTTTTTTTAATTTTCTTAATTGATTTTTTTTTTTTTATTTTAATATTTTTTAATATATTTTATTTTAATATTTTTTAATATTTTAATATTGTTTGTTTTCAATTGAAATTGTCCGATTGTAACTTTGATTAATTTTTTTTTTTTTTTTTGTCTAGTAAAATCTTTAAAATTTTGCACGATTTTCAATTATGATTTTTGCTTAATTTCATTGCACTTTGTTTTTCTGACGAACTATCAACTTTTGTTTTTCTTTTTATTTGTCGAAAAACGTAAATATTCAATTCATCCCTTACAACTTGCTTTCGCTTCCGTGCTAGGCAACCGAACGCATCGATGTCATAACCGGAACTGTGCAAGAACATCGCTCGTGCGGCACGTAAATACGCGCATGCTTAGGGTTGCCAGGTCTGTTGAATTATCTGCTTGTGAATTTTCACTCAAACATTCAAGAACTCAAATGAGAAATTGTTTTTATTTTTTTTCACGCTTTATTTTCACCTTGGTTCATTGTTATCAATTACAAGCGAAGCGATGGGATTTTATTCTTACAGTGGGTCTATAATATAGTGTTGGAAAAGTAGGTGTAATTGTACCTTTTTCGGCCCTTTTTCACTTCAAAGTTACATTAGGTACAATTTGTCCATTTTAGGTACAATTTCAAGAGGAAGAAAATTTTGTTAGTGAATGAAATGGTGAAAGGTCTGCTGTGGTTATCCGCGACTACTCCGGATTCTATTGCAATATTCTCATGAAATTTAGACAGAAGCGGCATTGGCCGTCATAAGAATATATGTCACGGGTTGGTCATCGAAATTGGAATAGATCACTCCATCGTATCAGTATCAGGTACCTCTCGTTTTGCAAGACAATGTCATCGTTCGGGAGTGAATAACACCTTCTCTCGATGACATTGCCATTAGAATTGGTATGAATAACATCTCCTTTCAATGACCATGTCATCAGATTTGAGAAGTACTCAAATATTCCTCTTGATGTCTTCGGTGAAAACATGAATGAATTTACCATTTATGAGAAAAATTCCGGCTGGGTATATTAGGTACACTTTACTATATTTAGTTACAATTTATGGATCATTTTAGGTACACACTGAAATTTCCATTTTCCAACACTGGTCTATATTGGGTGCATTCAGTAGACTCAACTGTTGAGTGAGCGAATATATTCTCAAATGTTCTTTTCGCTGAACACGCTTTGGTCACTTCGCTGAAGAGAATTTTGTCTATGTACTGAAGTGGGTTCCAGGACATCTGGGAATAGATAGAAGGGGCAGAATTAGCCCTCTATGGACCTGAACCATTCTGTGGCCTAGGTAAGGGAGCAATCAACAAAATTATCAGGGACAAAGAATCTGCCGAGAGGAAACAATACTGGAACAAACAACCAGGAATCTCGCAATCTAAGCTTATGATAGGAACCTACAACCACAAAAGGTTCGAGGAATGCATAAAACTATCAAAGAATAAACTAAGAATAATAACAGGAATACTCTCAGGTCACTGCAGGTTGAACTATCACCTCACTAAACTGAAAGTGCTCACGAATGAGAAATGCCGGTTCTGTAATACAGACAAGGAAACTGCAGCTCACATCATCGGGTCATGTCCGGCCCTGAAAAAAGCAAGAACTAGTAACTTTGGGGGGCAAATACTACCCGAAGCGGAACTCAAATCCAGCAGTGTAGGTTCTATACTAAACTTCCTGCTGGACGCAGGACTCAGAGACTCTCTCTGAGGATGGCAAAGGGGGCACAATAGATCTTACAGGTCGACGTGCTCTTTAACCCACTATCAATAATAATAATAATAATAATAATAATAATAATAATAATGTACTGAAGTTATGATGGGTAGATGAAGTACATCAGTCAAAACATGAATTCGAGAAGCAATTTCTCGTTTTCGATTTATTTTATCATTTGAATCAGCTGTCTATCAACATCTTCAACAACAGTAGCAAAATAAATTTCGCTACTCACAAATGGAGTCCACTCAGTGAAAATGTTACCAATGCTCATAGATAGCGCACCGTTTAGCAAAATTTTACTCAACAGTTGCCCAAAATTTGAGTCTGGTGAATGCACCCATTTTTATAATCATCAGTGGCAATATTTCTAATTTGTTTACTTTAATTTTTTTGTGATTGAATAGTAGAACTTACTGTTAAAGGCGGTTTCAAAGAAGATTTTTTTTTTTTTTTTTGTGAGGCAATTGAAATTTCATCAAAGGACGACAGACTATTTTTAAGATTAATAAATTAATATTTTTAATTTTGGAATGATTGAAACCCAGTGGAGTTACAGGAGTAAACACGAAACAAGACGAAATTTTATCACTAGCCAACGAAAGGCATTAGAAGAATCGGAAGTGATGATGGATGAAAAGAACATATTGTCAGCGGTTTTCCGACTTATAATTGGATTTTTCTCATCCAAAATGAGATGAAATTTTTCAGTATCGCTTTCGCATACCTATGAATAAATGACTCACTCTGGCTCGTAATATTCTCAAAGAACTGGCAACTCTACTAGTGTCCTCTCACTCGATTCGAGCGGACAGGCTTGAGTGGATGTTCTCGCAAAAACTGTGCCACTCAAACGGATGTGTGAAGGAAATAAGAAACAAAAAAAAAAAAGGCCAAACTGACTTATTGACCCATAGAATAACGAATTCGACTCGATTGCTCAAAATTGCACTGAAATCTGATGCATGACCGACCACCAAACGATCGGGAATCACTCAAAACTGCAGGTGATTTAATATTTGAAAGATCTTTTTTTGAAAATGTTGTGTCGATCTTGGGATTCTTTTTTTTTTTTTTTTTGTCGTCGATTTTTCGGTTGCGAAGACTTCTTTAGTGAAAAGAAAGAAAAAAAAATCGTAAATTCTTTTGGGGGAAAAATAAATACATACAGTTTTATAGATATAACGAAGGACTTGGGCTACGTTATTGTATTCTGCTGAGCTATCGCATGCTTCACTTGCAGTAAATTTATTCGCTAAATAAATCCAAACCGAATTAGTATCATTCCCTGTGCATCCGCGAGATATGATGCTACCAGTCAGCGTATTGTGTTCGCAGAACGAAAGTCCTTGCGGCAATGTTTCGGCTCGTTCAGTGCAATCGATGGAGTCAGGTAACGAGGGTACGAATTTGAAATGCTAATACATATAAATCTGCAACGTCGACGGTTAGGAGGAATAAACAGCATTGAATAAACAAGACCTAAACATAACAA
>CM035806.1:166069370-166261870 GCA_020466095.1 Chlorops oryzae
AAATGAGATGAGAAGATTTTTTTCGAAGGAAAACCTCTGCCTTATTTTTGACTTTCCAACTTAAATAAGAAAAATTGAAGTTTTAAATTAACTTAAGCATACTTTAAGGCGCAATAAAGCAGAATCGCAATAACGACTAAATTATAATTACCTTAGCGACGAATAAAAGAGCTTAGCAAATTTTATGAGCTCAAAATTGGGAGAATCCCTATACCAGCCAGACCCCGTAACCTAATTAATAGGATTAAGCTCGGTTGCGCTTTAATTGTGGAAATTCTTTGAGCAGTTTTTCCCCTTAATAGAAGCATACTTTTTCGTGCTGTTGAGCTAGCAATTTATTAGGGGGAAGATTTTAGATCTGTTTTCAAGCTGCGTAAAGTTCACTTGTTTTTGGTAATGTAAGATGATTTGAAGAAGAAAAAAATCTGTTTATACAGGGTGTTCCATACTCAATGGATCAAAAAAATAGGAGGTGATAGGGGGAAACCCATACAAGCAAAAAAATTGTATGGAAAGGGGGGTTCATCTTGCACTCGTAAGGAGCTAGAGGCGCGGAAAGAATTCGACTAAATTGGTGAGCATACTTTTAGGCGGATATGTAAAACTAAAACGCTATTCAGAAATTTTTAAATTTCTTAGATTTTTCTTTTTCTCATGCTGCCTAAAAGTGGGCTCAATAAATTTGATTAAAATAACTTTTCTGGGAGTCGAAAATACAAAATAATTATTTTCAAACCTTAGTTTTGCATTGATCGAGAAACTTTTTTTTAGAAACCATGGTCATCAAATTGAAGAGAAAAACTCAAAGTTTTCGAAAAGAGTAAAAAAAAGAGGCTCGATCGTATTTCTTTTGAATTAAATCAGTTTAAAAGCCAAAATTACACTATTTTAGGCTTAGATGGTAGTACCAGAGAAAACGGATTTGAATTATTTAAAAAATCGTAGTATGCAGTGTTAACGGAAAACCGCCAAGCTTTTCATATCATATGTGATTTTGAATTTACGGCCTGTAAGTGAGGAGGACCAGTGAAAAAACCAAAATATTGTTTTTTTCATTTAACTCCTCAGGGGTTCATTTGCGATCCCCCTTGCTATACGATTTTTGATCCGTCTGGACCCCCCTATCATCACCTTTTTTTTATCTATTGAGTATGGAACACCCTGTATAAAAAAAAAATAAAAAAAAACCTGACATGCTACTCAGATAAAATTAGAGGGAGGTGTTGGTTGTTATAATTCTTTTAAATTTAGTTAGAGTTGCTCCACTGTGCCCGGCCCGTACGTGTACATTTTTGGCGAGCTGGCAGCGCCCGCTCTGCTCGCTTTGGGCAGTTGAGTTGTGCAACACTTCATTAAGTGAATTCATAAAAGGGTTAATATAGTAGGGGTCGTCCCTTAAACGTGTATTTTTGCCTCGAAATCTTCGAAAACTCGTAAATCAAAAAGGCTAAGAAAATATTGAAAGAAGTTTTGTATGAAAAATTTTACATTTTCCCGCTTTTTCGATCTTTCCAAGTTGAAGTTAAGACCCCTAGCTTTTCTTTACATTCAATTCAAAAAGGAAAATTTAATGGATAAATTTGTTAATTCACTCAAAAATTAGGCATTGAGCGATTTCATAAGTATTTAAGAGAAATCGACCTTTATTTTATAGGTACTTATTTTAATATGCATTCTAATTATTTGCTCAGTTTACTGGACTTGGTTTGCTTTTCACTCTCTTTCTCTATCACCCTGTCTCTCTCTCTCTCGCTCTCTTTGTTTCATTCTCCCCTGTCCCATTTTGGACAATGTTTCGGTTTGTGGCTTCCTTTTTTTCCATCAAACGAGGGAATTATTAAATTATAGCCTTGCTCTTTTTGACTTATTACGTTAATTTTTTAGAAATTCTCGTTGGTTTTGTGTTTCTTTCTTCAGAAAATACATACTATATATATGTACATACATACATATACTGTTCAAAACCGACGTTTTACTCAATAGGCTACCGTTTGGTCTGTTCCACAAATGACCTTTGAGGTTTTCCGCTCATCGTTTACCTAATATCATTCCCGTTGACCTACGATAATATCTTCTGGTTTTTTATCATTAACATCATTATCATCGACGTTATCATCATTACATTTACTTCGTTATTGTTTTTTTGTAGTTTTTCGTGTAATTTTGTGTAAATTACTCAGCAGGATAGGCCAAAAACAAATAATAAACAAGTAAGAACACTAAAGTCGGTCGAGCCCGACTTCGATATACCCAACGTGTACCGACAATATTGACGTTCTATCTTTTGCCTTTCCGTACGTAAGTTACCCAAAATGAATGTTTGTGGGCTTGTCAGTGGGCGGAACCCATCAACTTTTCTCCTGCACTATTAATATGCCTTGGTAAATCTACATATGTTTCGAATTTGAAGCTACTACTCTCTTCACTTCAGAAGTTAGGATCGTTCTTGCGGCTCAACATACGTGTTTGCCAAACTCTGACGTAATTGGTCCAGCCGTTTGGAAGGAGATCTGACCACAGATGGACGGAAAAACGAATGGATGGACGGACAGACGGATCAACGGACAAGTCTAAATCGATTCAGTTTTCGATCCTGATCAAAAGCGGAGCTTATCCTTCCTAATTGTTACAAGATTCGCACTAAACTAATGTACCCTGCCTACACTGGGTACGAAAATCATGCTCGCTTTATTCGTGCTCACACGGTGACGGGACGTTCGCTGGTACTAGAGGGCGGTAAAGATGCATCGTGCAGATATGATTAGTCGGATAACTACGCTTCATGGTTGATTTATAAGTTAATTTGTAGTTACATTAGATTCCAAATTGTGCTATAAATCGACTCATGGACGATGGAGGATGGTGTACTTTCTTTCGACAGTCTTGAATCAAGAAAGATATAAAATTTGAATTTTTTCCCTCCGAAGAAATGTGCACAAATCTCTATAAGGAGTTTGAAAGGACTTTACACAAAATTATTTGTATTGTTTTAATTGAAATTTTGCACTAATCCCTGCCCAGACCTTGAAACACATGAGTCATACACTTTCTCTTTTTCCCTCCCAATCCCCTGATCGAAATTTAACCCTACATTCCTCGTAAACTGAAATCAATTCTACTCACTATATCTACTATATCCAGTAATTTTTTATTCTCTATCGAAATCTCTTTACAAATGTCTTTACCTCTCTATCCAATTTTTCGTCTTAATCTTACATTTTCTCCTCTCTGTCTTTTAATATCTTTTCCTTTAATCATCAACTTTTTTCTCTTCTCATATCTTCTTTCCTTTTTTTCTTTAATTTTTCTTTCATATTGTCATGCATTCTTCAATTTCTTTTTTTCGTATATAACATTACTTATTCCATACTCTCTTTCTCTATTCTCTTCTCACTCTTTATTTCTTTCTTCTTACTTTTTTTTCTCTCTCTCTCTCTTTCTCCACTCTCCTCCTCTCTCTACTTCTCTTACTTCTCTCTCTATCTCTCTCTTTCTCTCTCTCTCTTTCTCTTCTTCTCTCTCTTTCTCTCTCTCTCTCTCTCTCTTTCTCTCTCTCTTTCTCTCTCTCTCTCTTTCTTCTTTCTCTCTCTCTTTTCGTCTCTCTCTCTTTCTCTCTCTCTCTCTCTCTTCTTTCTCTTCTCTCTCTTTCTCTCTCTTCTCTTCTCTCTCTTCTCTCTCTTTCTCTCGTCTTCTCTCTCTCTTTCTCTCTCCTCTCTCTTTCCTCTCTCTCTTTCTCTTCTCTTTCTCTTTCTCTCTCTTCTCTCTCTTCTTCTCTCTCTTCTCTTCTCTTTCTCTCTTCTCTCTTCTCTCTCTTCTCTCTCTTTCTCTCTCTTCTCTCTCTTCTTCTCTCTCTCTCTTTCCTCTCTTCTCTTCTTTCTCTCTCTTCTCTCTCTTTTCTCTCTCTCTCTTTCTCTCTCTCTCTTTCTCTCTTCTCTCTTTTTCTCTCTCTTTCTCTCTCTTCTCTCTCTTTCTCTCTCTCTTTCTTCTTTCTCTCTTCTTCTCTTTCTCTTCTTTCTCTCTCTCTCTCTCTCTCTTCTCTGCTTTCTCTCTCTTTCTCTCTCTTCTCTCTTCTCTTTGTCTCCTCATTTACATCTCTTAATTTCACTCTTCTCTCCTTTCTCTCTCTTCTCTTCTTCTTATCTCTCATTAAGCACTTACTCTACATTCAACCAATAAATCCCTCTGATACTTCCTGTTTTTTCCATCAAACTTGAATGCCTTAAAATCTAACATCTCCCGATTACTGTTCTCTGTCTCTACAATTGTACCTGTCCAGTATAAAGCAGATACACTACATAACAATAAATACCCATTGATATTACAGGCCTGTTTGTTAATCCAATCAATTGATGAAATGCCTTAAAGATCAAGCAAGTCGTAGACCGAGCGAGACGTAGCGCTTGTGATATATCTAACTAGTCTGTAAATTGTAATCCTATTAAAGCAGATACGACTACATTAACAAAAACCATATGATATTGATCAGGATGTTTGGTTAAATAATGAAATTTACCTTAAGAAACAAATGGATAGACTGACGACTAAGTCACAGTAGGCTGTGGAAACTAACAGGTAAAGAGATAGAAGCGTTGAGATAGACTCAAAATGACCAATGAAAAAATGTATCCATTTCAGGATCAGTCCTTTATTATGCACATTTACCTAGTACTTCAATCAATTTATGGTATGAGCAGTACAGAAGAGTGAAAACCGAGAGAAATGAATAGTCTAGAGACAGTTGTATGATATGCCAGACATTTCTCTGAAAATTGACATTTTTCTTTTGACAGTTTCCTTTAGTAAAATCGCACTCATTTAAATACATACATACATACATATACTTATGTGCCCCCTGTATGCAGGTATGCAAATATTGTGAAAACAGGGAGAAATTGAATAGAATTTTCCTTAGAGAAACAAAATGTATCTCTAGCCGCAGACCTACTTATCTCTGTCATGCAATGCCGTTTAACTCATAGGATTGCATGAACTCCTTTGAAGATTTATCGCCTCTCCTCACGATTATACAAATATAATTTCAAAAAAATAACCCTTTATTTTTCCCGCCCCCCTCTTATCAGATAATGAAAATGGAAATGAAATGAAAATTTCCAAGCAATGAAATACGTTTTGTGTTTTTAATTATCCGCATTTCTCATTGCACATCATGCCCATTCGTTCGTTTTCTAAGAAGGCCGAGTAAATGAGGGGTCTAGAAAATAATATAATTTATCAGTATGAACTTTCTTGGTAAACCTATATACCAACCTATATACCTACATACATATGTACTTATAAGAATACTGAATGACTGAATAAATCAAAAAATGAATAAATGGGTGAATGATTGAATGAATGAATGAGTGAATGATTGAATGAGTGATTGAATTAATGAATAACTTAATGACTGAACGAATGAATGAATGATTGAATTATTGAATGAGTGTTGACTGATTGAATGAGTAAATGATTGATTGCATGAATGATTGAATTATTGAATCACTCAATGAATTATTGAATGAATGAATGAATGAGTGAATGATTGAATGAGTGATTGAATTATTGAATAACTTAATGACTGAACGAATGAATTAATTATTGAATTATTGAGATTGATTGAATGAATAAGATGATTCATGAATGATTGAAATTCACTCAATGAATATTGATTGAATGATGAGTGAATGATTGAATGAATGATTATGAATAACTTAACACTGAACGAATGATAATGGTCAATATGATGATTGATGATGAAAATGATTGATATGAGTGATTGAATTAATGAATCACTCAATAAGTACTGATTGAATGAATGAATGAGATTAATATGAAAACTAAGACTGAACGATGAATTAATGATTATTGAATGAGTGTGATTGTTTGAATTGAATAAATGATTGATTGCATGAATGATTGAATTATTGAATCACTCAATAAACTATTGATTGAATGAATGAATGAGCGATTAAATTGAATGAATTAATATGAAGAGATGATATGAATGAATTATTGATGAATTGATTGAATTATTGAATGAGTGTTGATTGTATTGATATGAATAAATGATTGATTGCATGAATGAATGAGTGAATGATTGAATGAGTCATTGAATTAATGAATAACTTAATGACTGAACGAATATATGTTAATTATGAATGATTGTAACTTATTGAATGATTGATTAACTGATGTTGATTATTGAATCACTCATGAATGTTTGATTGATTGAATGAATGAAGAGTGTAATGATTTGAATGACAGATTAATTAATAATAACTTACTTACTGCAATCGAATGATTAATGATTGAATTCATTGAATATTTTGATTGTTGAACTAATAATGATTGATTAGTTGTAATATGAATGTTGAATGTATTGATATTAATGAATAATCTTATATATTCTTTAACAATGGATTAGAAAATTGAATGAACTGATTGAATGAATAAATGATCTAATTGCATGAATGACCTTAATATTGAACACAAGAAATTCGATATGAATGCATTAATATTTATGAATTAACCATATTTACAGAAATATACGATAATTTTGTCAATTTGCTTTTTTGATTGGTATACTTATTTATTGATTTGATTAACTGATTGTTGATTAGTTGTTTGAATGTTTGATTGATTTAATGAATAAGTACGTGTACACTTAAGGCTATTGTGCTTTTACAAAGGATTAGGGAACAATTAATTAACTCATTCAATTAAAAAAAAATTCCTCCTCTAGCAATGCGCTCTTTTATCATTTGAAAGAGAAGTGTCGCATTAATATTCTCTCTTTCATGAAGCTTAACCCATCAATGCTTACGCCTTAAAGAAATCAAAAGAATGTTGCTGTTTTATTTGATTTTTATTATATTTCTTTCATAAAGGATAAAAAATAGAAAATTAAAATAATTATTATAATTCATGATGACCCTCAAATGAGAAAGCCAGACTAAAAAATCGCTCTGATCAAATTCTTTGTGCTCTTATATCTATTTAGGTACTGTTCTTGACCCCGAGACTACTTGACTTTTTGATTGCCTTTCCTGTCCATCCGTTTCCATTCATCGAATTTTCGCTTCCTACTTACTGTTTTTCCTATTATTTCCTTCTCTGTATTTCTTTGCATTTTCTTTCCTTAATTACAAAACCAAATACAAAATATAATTTTTCAACACTTTAAGTACCCGCAGTCAACAAGTGGTGAACGATTTGTCTGTCAAGCCCAGAACTACTTGAGAACTCATGTCTCAAGTGACAAAATAAACAAATTTCCCTTCACTTATTTGTTGGTCTATTTTTATTTTATGAATTCCCTTTATTCTCCGTTTTCTGCCATTTTAGCTCATCCCGCTCTTGTTAGCATTCCGTTTTGAAAGAGAACAAAAAAAAAAAAAAAAAAAAACATTTCGCTTTATCCTAGAATTCTTCAGGATTTTCAAGAGAGTAGTACATGGTGGTCTCGTTTGGTCCATTCTGAACGACCCCGGCCACTCGACAAATTAGCGCTGTGAAAATAAATACTTTCACTTTTTTTTGTTTTGTCTTTTTTCTCCCCGTCATTTCCTTCCCTTTCTTTTCTTTTCTTTTCATTGCATTTTCAAGTGATGTCATCACCTTCGATATTGTAAAAACAATTTCATTTTCCGTCACAATTTCCACCAACGCGTTTGTTTTTTTAACCACAAGGAATCCGATGTTAACGCGTCTGCATTCCGAATTCCGACCGAATGTGTGGATTCAATTATGGCTCATTTTATGTTAAAACATTTTCAAATATTTTTTATTTTATTTAAAGACATATATACCCATATATATATATGTATTTGAATTAAATGTAGCACATTTTTTTCCCACACCGAATCACTTTTGACCGGTCCAAACCCTACCGGTTAAATTATGGCAGTTCGCTCTATGGAATTCGGCTAGCCGGTGGTCGGTACTAAAGGGGTTAGTTTATGGGTAGTCTGTAAATGACACTTTCATCAACTAAGAATATATATAAGAAATTTGTTGTTTATTTTCCTCACTTTGACTATCCAGAAAACCAGACAAAATTACGACAATTGACCCAAAAAAAACTGGCCTATGATCAGCCGTTTTGCGGACTAGTCCCTCCCCTAGGACAGGTCCATGTTAAAAAGGTCAGTTGAATACATTAAAAGTGGAATTATGAGGGGACTAGTACTGGTAACATGAAGGACTGACCGAAGGCTACACTTGGGTCAGTCCATATTACTGCAGGTGGGTTTAAAGGAAAAATAAAAACTTGAAAAAAAAATTTTTAAGGTTTCTTAGAAAATCGAGTTTTATAGAAAGTCAACCGTGTGGAAAAATTTGACACCCCGATTTTCATACTAATTCAAAAAAACTCTAATTTCCAAAAATCGAATTCTTAAGCTTTATTAATCTATTTTCTTCGGAAGAATAAACTTCGGATATTGCTGAATACAATGGGATATGGTTTGGGTACAGAATTTCTCTGGTTTTAAAACAAGATATAGGGGTCATATTTAGAACACCAATTTTCAAACCTTCAAAATTTAGTATACTGAATGTTTATAAAATAATCTATATTTAGTAGATTCTTGATGAAAATTTTATATTGCAAAAACAAAGGTAATGATATTCTCTTGCTAATGGTATGTTGAGTTCTTATCTTGAATATCAGCGTTTTGAATTTATAGCAAAATTTCTTAAGGGGTCAGAATTCGACCACTTTCGCCTATGAATGGTTTTTTTATTGCATTCTATAATTTAGGTATGTATATAAAATCCACTTTTTGTTTTTAAGTCCTCTCCGGTGAGCTGTAATTATTTTTCCCCTTGAGTAATGGATTCATCTTCCCATAATGCATGGAGAAAAATGTTCCTCTCGGGAAAGGGTCTGGAAGTTTCGGAGTGAAAGATGCTTCTCGATCCTCTTAACTTTGGGTCAAAGAGGAAAACCAAAATAACCAGGCTGCCCAAATTTCTGGAAACAATAGACACATCAGAGAGACGCGGTATCGCCTTTGGAATTCTGGTGATTTTCTAATATTTAACTGAAAAATTTTTCTAGTTCCGGGACTTTATTTATCCTCACATAGAATATTGGAGTTTTCTGCAACATTTAATTCCTCTTTAGAGATTTTTTCTCGCTTAATTTTTCAATATTTGAAAGAAGTTTTTTTTTGGGCCTCCTTGAGAGTGAAGAAAATTCAATAAAAATAAAGTTTTAGATTTTAAAATAATTAAAAAAAAAAACAATGTGTAAAGAAAACTCCAATAATGACGTCGTTAATCATTTTTAGTCATATGATGACAGCTCTGAAGGCAAAAGGACCATTGGGGCAATCAATAAAATGTAGGGGAAAACTTAGGGAAAAGTAAAAAATAAAAGCAATCAAGCAAAGCCAATTAAATGTAATTAAGGTTGGAATTGAACTAGAGAGGGAGAGAGAGGGAGAGAGAGGGAGAGAGAGAAAGAGACTTACATTAGTCAAGCTGCACCTATCGACAACCATCGAGTGCCAAGAATCAGTAGATAAACATATAAAACTCGAGCGAAAAAAAAAAAAACAGAAATATGACTGATAGTCCCAGTTAAGAGAATTCAGGAAGTCATTTAGAACTGAAGGAGGAGTATGTAGAAGCAGCAGCAGCGCATATGCCGTACGTTAATGAGAAAAGTATGACATAAGTCATTACGACAACAGGACGTGCGATGAACAAACAAAAAAAAAAAAAAAAAGACAGAAAAAAGGGATGTACCGTCGCGATATAAATTTTGTTCTTTTATTAAAATTGTTGAGTTCAAAAGGAAAAACCAAACACATAACACAAAAACCGAAATATGAGCGCCAAAATATGTTTGTGGAGAGCACTGGAATTCAAGAAATGATGTACGACCGCGAGTAGCTCGAGTGCATGAATTAAGGATTGATCACGACCACTGGAGGCAGGGCAGGCAAGACAAAGCTGCCGAAACCTCAAATGTTAGTAAACACTTGAATTTATTATATTTCCCTTTTTAATTTATAACTTACTGAACACAAAACAACAAATAATCACAAAGAGAAATCATAAAAGGAATAAAAATAAAATATAAATGGGATAATAGAAAATAGAAAAATAAAAGACACCTGCCTGCCTCAACGATTATGCTAGGCAACAGCGTCCCAAGACAAGACATAAACACATAAATAGACTATTCATTATGAGAAAATAAATATTAAAAATTATGACACGGACTGTCGAGAATGGAAAGTAGAGAAATGGGAAAATGGAAAATGGAAAAATGGAAAAACAATGAAACCATTTAGAAAGAACGGCTGTAAAAATCGTGAATATTAGAAAGCACAGGTTCGACGGCAGCCACCCAATTGGATAGAAAAAATTCAGCTTCTGCATAAATTTATAATATTGCCACTCATAAAATTTCATTAGGCATGACAAACAAAACTGACAGACCACAAAACCGCCACATGACAATGTGTGCAAGTGCACAAGGACAGACAATTATTCGGCCGAGAAATTATGAGAGAAAGAAAATTCATGTTTAATGTAAGAATGACGCTCAAATCTCTCATATTCTCTGTGAAAATTCTGTTTACACATTTGTAGATATATAAACGTCCATATATATACATATAAATAATAAGGATCGAAATTTTCATTTGTACAAACGTCCATCTGTTCGTATGTCATCCGATATCCTTCCAAACAGGTCGATCGAATCAGTCGATATTTTTTTTGTTGGATCACAATACCGACCTATGAAACCTAAGATAAACATTCACAGCCACGCCTATAATTTCAGAAAATGATTATAGACAAATATTTTCTCAGGGAGGATACATCCCCGTCAAAAAATAGAGACATTAACCTTATCAGCGAACATGGTGTAGAATTGTCAAAGCCAAAATATATAGGGTTATCATTATGAATAAAAGATGGATAGGAAACACTGCCACCACTGCGTATAAAGAACGCTAACCAGTGCTTTTAGTCCAAGAAGGAAAGGAATGTTGGGGAAAGTGGTCGAATTCTGACCCCTTAAGAAATTTTGCTATAAATTCAAAACGCTGATACTCAAGATAAGAACTTAAGTTACCATTAGCAAGAGAATATCATTACCTTTGTTTTTGCAATATAAAATTTTCATCAAGAATCTACTAAATATAGATTATTTTATAAACATTCAGTATACTAAATTTTGAAGGTTTGAAAATTGGTGTTCTAAATATGACCCCTATATCTTGTTTTAAAACCAGAGAAATTCTGTACCCAAACCATATCCCATTGTATTCAGCAATATCCGAAGTTTATTCTTCCGAAGAAAATAGATTAATAAAGCTTAAGAATTCGGTTTTTGGAAATTAGCGTTTTTTTTAATTAGTATGAAAATCGTGGAGCGGGGGGTAAACTTTTTCCACACGGTTGACTTTCTATAAAACTCGATTTTCTAAGAAAACTTAAAAATATTTTATCTCAAGTTTTTATTTTTCCTTTAAACCCACCTGCAGTAATATGGACTGACCCAAGTGTAGTCCTTCATGTTACCAGTACTAGTCCCCTCATAATTCCACTTCTAATGTATTCAATTGACCTTTTTAACATGAGCCTGTCATAGGGGAGGGACTAGTCCGCAAAACGGCTGATCATAGGCCAGTTTTATTTGGGTCAATTGTCGTAATTTTGTCTGGTTTTCTGGATAGTCAAATGAGGAAAATAAACAACAAATTTCTTATATATATTCTATGTTGATGAAAGTATCATTTACAGACTACCCATAAACTAACCCCTTTAGTACCGACCGCCGGCTAGCCGAATTCCATGGAGCGAACTGCCATAATTTAACCGGTAGGGTTTGGACCGGTCAAAAGCCAGTCCTTCTTAGAAAACTGTCCGGCTCATTACTGCAGGGCCCCTTAACACTGTTATCGTACACCTTCAATATTATGAGTAAAATCCTAATCAGGATAAATTACCGGTTTTATTTTTTCAAAACATAAAAGTTATAATTTTTATATAGAAATTTTAAATTTCTAAATTTTTAATTTTACCTATGAATTAAAAATATGGAAAAATTTGCTTAAAAATCAGCAGCATAATAGTATGTGTTATACTGGTTGGAAAAAATCGTCAGAAGCCTTTTCATTCTCATGTTATAGCTGGGGTCATATTTGGACACGAGTCAGATTTTACCCCACTTTCCTTCTGAGTCTTCAATGCCGTTTGGTCCTTTTCGAACAAATACTAATTCTTAAAAAGTATAGCGAGCTTTTCCCTCTCGATGATTTATTTTGTTGTTGCGAAATTGGTTGATTGAAACTTGGGCCGAGGGGGAAACCAGCGAGCTTTCGATTTTGATCGATAAAGGCCGTGCTCAAAGCAAAGCAAAGCGACGTTATCTTGCTTTAAATTTGAAGTACCAAATCCAATATAAGCTTCATAGGGTAATATCTAATGGTCATTAAAATAAAAAAAAATTCTTTCCCATATTTCCACGTTTTGATGTTGGAAAAACGAATATTTCGGAGTCCTCAGAATTATGCGTTGAAATAATCTTTCCTATCAATCATTTCATTTCATATCGAAGAAAATCCTACTTGGCGCCAAGTACCACGAAACGACATAATCCCGAAATTCAATACGCATGAAACCACCCATACGTATAGTATGTAAGCATTTGTATGCATTGCACTTTACTTTCGACAAGATACTTAGCCATGGTCTTGAGCATTATCAACGACGAATGCACCTTTTTCCCTTTAATACCCAGCATTGCCATAGCCGGCACGTACACATTACGCAATGAGTACATTCGCTAACAAACAAACAAACAAACGAAAATATCCAAAGTGCTCCTTCGAATCAGGTACAGTGTTCCCTGAATATTCCCATGAAGGTACTTCGCATTGGCGAGCATATATTTTGGCTGGCTCCTTTATCGAGCGATGACTGTGTATTACTGTGAAAAGGTGTTTTCGACCATTATTTGTGTACACATTATTTTCACCCCCTCCGATTTTCAAATTTTATTTTATATGAATGTCCATTTCGATTGCACCACCACCACCTCGATTCGTGACAATTGTGAGCAAATACCAAATCAAGTCCCATTGCATATGTAGTTAGGCTTAGAACCGTTTTGTACGAAATTTCCCAATTGCCACACATATGCCAAGGAATACCATAATCCTGTAGCAATAAGGATTTTCGATGACATTATTAAATTCAACCAGTAGTTAATCATTATGTTTCATAAGGACGGAACTATGTGTATTAGGGATGCGTATCGAAAGAAAAGTATCGATATGTGATATGTATCGCGATACCGAAAAATAATGCGATACCGATATTCGATATATCGGTCTTCAAAGTATCAATGTATCGGTGGAATCGAAATCAATTTTGAACTATAAGAATTAAATTGACCCAGCAGGAAAAGTCCCGGTGAAACCATCAATGATTTCAGCATGAAATAAGAGCCGCGACTCCTCCTGTTTCTACACCAACTTTCTAATGAAATTTACACACAAACGGCATTGGCCGTCATGAGAGGACATGTCACCAGTTGGTCATCGAAATTGGAGTGGATACCTCCTGTTTCGCAAGAAAATGTCATCGTTCGGGAGTGATACGAAATGAAAATGAAACACGGACTATGTCATGGGAATTGCGATGAATAACATCTTTTTTCGATGACAATGTCATTGGAATTGCCATGAATAACACCTTTTCTCGATGACAATGTCATTAGAATTTAGAAGTACTCTAAATTTCCCCTTGACATCATCGATGAAAACATTAATGAATTTTTCCTTTATGCGAAAAAGTCCGGCTGGGGAAATACAATTTTTTTTATATACCTAGAGCGAATGCGACAGAGAGAGAGAATAGTCGATATATGTATGTAAGTGCGACTGAAAACGACTGATAGCTGTGGGGAATTGAAATTTATTCTTGACTGTATGTTAGTGACACTGGCATTGTACCCCAGCGGGAAATGTCCCGCGGACATCCCCAATGATGTCCTAGTGACTTCGGAACCGGAATGCATGCTATTTCCGGTGACACTTTGTATGACATTTACACAGGAGCTGACAGGAACTTCAGCGGTGACATTATCACCGGAAGATTAGAAAATGTCACTGGTCATGCTAGGGTGTGCGATGGCGAAAAAAGCATTTGAGAGCAGCGCAAATTGCTCTCTTTTCTCTCTAAATGTCAATTTATAGAAAACCAGTTCGATAACTTCTCTTCTTTGCCGCTCTCTTTGAATGTTTCGAAAATTTTTAAAAATCTATTTTCAACAATTTTTGTTCGCCTCTGCCAGGGATCAAACCAGCGATCTTCGGATTCTGAGTCGAGCACTCATCCACTACGCCACATCATGCTAACGTTCTACTGACGCTAAAAGCTTATTTAAATTTCAGTAGCCAATGAGAGTCAAGCACATGAACAGCGATGACATGTCCTCCAAGATGTCATGCATGACAATGTCACCTATATCTCATCGATGACATCATTGGTGACTTTGTCATGCATGAGATAATTTTCTGCTGGGACGGACATGCGTTTTGTTGAAAGTCTAAACTTTTTTACGGCTGTATTGCTTTTGTTGAATGTCCAAACTGTGTGGTGAAAGTCCATGTTCCATACAATTTTTTCACCTCCCCTCACCCGTCTCGGTGATTTTTGCCCGCCATAGTGAAAGTCACTTGTAGTATTGTATGATATCTAGTATCGAAAGAAGAATATCGATACTTTCAATATATCATATAAGGAGTATCGATATCGGTATCGCGATATATTGCAATGAAAGTATCGATACTCGATATTATCGTATCGGTATCGAGCATCCCTAATGTGTATGCATTTTTGCTTTATTTCGCTTAAAGAAGAGATTTTCGCCCATTTCGAGCGTGCAGTACATGTTGCGCTTCATTGTGTTCATGATCATGTGTTGGCTTGTGTTCTATTTTGTTTTTTCATTGTGTTCATGCTCATGTGTTGGCTTGTGTTCTATTTTGTTTTTTCATTGTGTTCATGCTCATGTGTTGGCTTGTGTTCTATTTTGTTTTTTCATTGTGTTCATGCTCATGTGTTGGCTTGTGTTCTATTTTGTTTTTTCATTGTGTTCATGCTCATGTGTTGGCTTGTGTTCTATTTTTTTTTTTCAAGCACTGAAAAGCTATGTAAAACGCCCAGTGACTTATTTTTATTTTTTAAGTTGCATTTCCGTTTTTTTTATGACTTCTTAGACTTTTTCGTACATCAATGGTGTATGCTGGGACTTGAGTGGAATTTGACATTAAATTGACAGCTTCATTAGTGTTGTGAGATTTGATGGTTTTATTTTATTTTCATTTGTTACTTTTTTATTTCAATTTTCATTATTTTGAGAAATATTTTTTCCCCCCATTTTTTTTTCTTTTTGTACTTTTCGTCTGTTTACTTCTGCAAAAATTGCTGTTGCCGAAAAAGTAATAAAATGAAAATTTTTCGCTGCAGTTCCTGGGAAAGCAATAAAAGCAAAAATTGCAACAAATTGTTGTTGTTTTTTGTTTCTTACGGGACAGCGCTGACAGTCTGTCATGACAATGGAAGAGACATGGGTGGGGGACAGCAGTCAGATGATGATGATTATGATGATGATGATGATGGCTTGGAGAAACATTTGGTAATTCTGAGTTTTTTCGCGAAAGCATTTTTGAGCGATTTTTAAGTGTCACATTTAATGATTGCTGCGCTGCTTCTTTCGCCCTCACGTCCTCTTCGCCATGTTTGCGCATGTATGCCCATAAAACGTGTCATCAAAAGAGAAGCCCAACAAAACGACAATGTTGCATGCGAAACTGTCTAAACTGCCTGACTAGCTCGTGACAAAACTTTATTACCAAACAGACAGGTCCGACGACCAACGAGCGACCACAGATGTTAGCCATTGACAGTTGAGAACGACCAAGAGAGAGAGAGACTAAGTTAGGGAGCGCTCGTGAGAGACAGAGAGAGAGAGAGAGAGATAGTTGAAGTGCGTTCGACAGACAAGTGCATCGTGCCATTTGCATTCAAACTCCGCTCAATGTCCTGGCGTAGGTGGGAGCTTCATATAATTAAATTCTTAATTGAATAATTTTCAGCAGAGAGAAATAATTCTAAAAAAATATTGGGCTTGGTCCTTCAGGGATTCCCATTCCATATAAAAAAGCAACCAATATTTTTGTATATTTTCTTCGTTTTTCAAGTTCATGAACTTTCTTAATCCCTTCCATTTATGTATGTTTGTATATATTTTCAATGCCATTACGACAAAAACTCGTTCTAAATAGATTAGCACCTTGTTTAATGATCGAGCATGCTCTTCCAATTGCTTCGCTCTCCTTAGAACAATGATCTGGGTCTTTTTCTTATCAACACCTCTCAATGTTTTAATTTATTTTCATACTCAAGTGCCGCCTTTCATCGTTGTTTATTTGAGAACACGCTTTTTTCAGGACGCACTGATAATAGCTTTTCAAAATATATTTGTACATACAATAAAAAAAAAAAAAGCAAATTATAAACTCAACGTCAAACTTTTTTTTGAAAAGGTGCTTCTTGCACTTCAGGGCAACAAACGCACACGGTTATCAGTGCACCCGAGGAAGGTTGCTTCATTTTGAGAATAATTTTTTTTTTTTTTTTTATTTATTTGACTTAGCGGCGCACATTGAACTTGGAGCTATTTTTATGTACTTAAAGAAAAATAACAACAAAGAAAATTTCGTTGGTGTGTTTCATTGACTCTTAAGTCGCATAGCATAAGAAGCTACATCTTGGAATCATTTTAATATATTCTCTTAAATGCATAAATAATCATTGATCAGTGATTATCCCTGTACCTATGTATGTATGTATGTACTTAAATTCCTTACGTTTAGATTAGAGGGAATAGGTTTTCTAGAGCGATCATATTCAGAAGTGTAAGTCCGAAATGAGTCCGAAATTGTTCCAAAATGAGCTCGAAATGAGTCCTAAATGAGTCCGAAATAAGTCCGAAAGAGTCCGAAATGAGTCCTAAATGAGTTCGAGATAAGTCCTAAATGAATTCGAAGTTAGTCCGAAG
The DNA here is from genome assembly GCA_020466095.1 of Chlorops oryzae. NCBI lineage: Eukaryota > Metazoa > Arthropoda > Insecta > Diptera > Chloropidae > Chlorops > Chlorops oryzae. Next base: position 166,086,466 of record CM035806.1, read on the forward strand.
TTAGTCCGAAATAAGTTCGAAAGAGTCCGAAATGAGTCTGAAATGAGGCCTAAATGAGTTTGAAGTTTGCCCGAAACGAGTGAGAAGAAAGTCCGAACTGAGTCTCAAATTAGTCTGAAATGAACCTGAAATGATTTTGAAATGAATCCTAAATGAGTCTAGATAAGTGCTAATTGAGTCCGAAATGAGTCTGAAATGAGTCCTAAATGAATCCGAACTTAATCCAAAACGAGTCAGAAAAAAGTCCGAACTGAGTCTCAAATTAAGTCTGAAATGAAATGAGTATGAGATGAGTCCGAAATGAGTCCTAGATAAGTCCTAAATGAGTCCGAAATGAGTCTGAAATGAGTCCTAAATGAATCCGAACTTAATCCAAAACGAGTCCGAAAAAAGTCTGAAGTGAGTCTCAAATAAGTCTGAACGGAATCTGAAATGAGTTTGAGATGAATCCGAAATGAGTCCAAAATGAGTCTCGAATTAATTTAAAGTGAATCTGAAATGTGTTTGTTATGAGTCCGAGATAAGCCCTAAATGAATCCGAACTTAATCCGAAACGAGTCCGAAAAAAGTCCGAAATGAGTCTCAAATTAGTCTGAAATGAATCTGAAATGAGTTTGAGATGAGTCCGAAATGAGTCCTAGATAAGTCCAAAATGAGTCTGAAATGAGTCCTAAATGAATCCGAAGTTAGTCCGAAACGAGTCCGAAAAAAGTCCGAATGAGTCTCAAATAAGTCTGAACTGAATCTGAAATGAGTTTGAGATGAGTCCGAAATATAGTCCTAAATGAGTCCAAAATGAGTCCTGAATTAATGAGTCCTATGAAAATTAGAAGTCCGAAAAGTCGATAGTCTCAATAAGTCGACGAATCTGAAGAGTTTATGATCGAAATGATCTAATGAGCAAATGAGTCGAAATAGTATCGAATGATTTTGAATAAGTCCTAAATGAGTCCAAATGAGTCCAAAATGAATCCAAAATGAGTCCGAAATAAGTCCGAATTGAGTCTGAAATGAGTATGAAATATGTGAGATATACAGTACAAGACAAAATGTATGTAAGACCCATAATTCAGATACCTGACGAGTCCAAATGCATTTTAAGAAAAACTAATGAAGCAGTTTTTTTTTAATGTTTTTTTAATGAGTTACAAAGAATAAAAGATTTTCCACTGTATCCTTAAAAAATTATTCACAAAAAACGAAAAAAATACACATTGTATGTACATATATTGTATGTAAATTTGAGGCTTAAAAATGTGAGCCAATACATATAAGGCAAGTCAGATATTTGTGCGGAAAGACTCAAACATATATGGCTCTAACATGGATGGATTGATTTGAAACCACTTAAAGTCTTTCATTATGAATGCTCCGAATTTGAATTAGGAACCATATATTTCTGCTCTAGGACTTAAAAGGCTTTCTTGGTTCACAGTCATTCGACAGTTCTTTGGCTTCAAAACGAAAAGAATCAAACAAATGATTCGAATAGGAATTTAATTAAGAAAAATCAAAAATCAAATAAATTCTTCACCTTCATCGTTCGCCCTTACTTTCCCTTTTAGATATTCTCATTAACGATTTATTGTACCTCATACCCTTGCTTTATGCTGACGTTGTCGATGATGCTCCATCAAACACGCACACCTCTCGGTTCCTTCTTCTGGTACAGCTGACTTCATTTAAACTCTCATATCCGGTATATGTATTTTGGTCTCTCGTAACTTAATCAAGTTTCCCGGCAAGCGTGAATGCATAAGGTATCGTTCCTCGAACCGTTGTACCTTCAAACCCTCAGGAAAGCCCCATCATCGATTGCTCCACACGTCAAAACGATTAACCGCGATTGCTTTTGTTTTTGTTCTTAACTGCTGTGTCGACTGCGGCTCAACGCGAGGCGCATTAAGCAGTGCCAAACGTGATAAGAAAGAGTGAGTAAGAGCAACAGCAAGAGGCGGAGGAGAAGTGCGGCATTCAAGCCGTGACACGTGGATGCCAAGAAAAGGTCACTAACGCACACGTGGCGGTATTACTGGTAGCACTTTTGCCTGCTTCTGTGACAGCGGCTGCGGCTGCGGCTGTGCCTTCTCTCGCTTGCACTTGTCTTCGAATTCTTGCAAGCTCTTCATGAATTTGTATTTCTCCGAACGGTTGAGGGAAGTTGAGTGGGAGCTAAAGGGAAGTCTATGCAATCATTTCTGATAATGTGGTTATCTGATTCCTCAGGCTTATGGTTCTTTTTTCTGTTGAGTGATATGGAATAACTACTTCTCTCTTTCTCTCTTTCTCTTCTTTCTCTCTTTTCTCTCTTTCTCTCTTTCTCTCTTTCTCTCTTTCTCTCTTTCTCTCTTTCTCTCTTCTCTTCTCTTTCTCTCTTTCTCTCTTTCTCTCTTTCTCTCTCTCTTTCTCTCTCTTTCTCTCTCTTTCTCTCTCTTTCTCTCTTTCTCTCTTTCTCTCTTTCTCTCTTTCTCTCTTTCTCTCTTTCTCTCTTTCTCTCTTTCTCTCTTTCTCTCTTTCTCTCTTTCTCTCTTTCTCTCTTTCTCTCTTTCTCTCTTTCTTCTCTCTTCTCTCTTTCTCTCTTTCTCTCTTTCTCTCTTTCTCTCTTTCTCTCTTTCTCTCTTCTCTCTCTTTCTTCTCTTTCTCTCTTTTCTCTCTTTCTCCTTCTTCTTCTCTCTTTCTCTCTTTCTCTCTTTCTCTCTTTCTCTCTTTCTCTCTTTCTCTCTTTCTCTCTTTCTCTCTTTCTCTCTCTTTCTCTCTCTTTCTCTCTTTCTCTTTCTTTCTCTCTGTCTCTCTTTATCTCTCTTTCTCTCTTTTCTTCTTCTCTCTTTTCTCTCTTTCTCTCTTTCTCTCTTTCTCTCTTTCTCTCTTTCTTCTCTCTTTCTCTCTTTCTCTCTTTCTTCTTTTCTCTTTCTCCTCTTTCTCTCTTTCTCTCTTTCTCTCTTTCTCCTTTCTCTCTTTCTCTTCCTCTTCTCTCTCTTTCTCTTCTCTTCTCTCTTTTTCTCTCTTCTCTCTCTCTTTCTCTCTTCTCTCTCTTCTCTCTCTTCTCTCTCTCTCTTCTCTCTCTCTCTCTCTCTATCTCTCTCTCTCCCTCTCTCTCTTGAAATTTTATTTTGATCTCATTGATGCAACCATATTTGAGATCGTCCGAACCTAATCTCCTTAGATCAAAAATCTGTTTTCAAATGAATGCTTAAAACCAGCAAAGCCCTTCAAAGGCATTCCCTTCAGCCACGAGACGACCTGGCCTGGAGCGGTCGGACCATTGCAAATTGTTGTTCATTTTCTTCTTTGTGTTTTGTTCCTTTTATTTTTATCACGCATTGGCGATCATTTTGCAAACATCTGTCGCTATCGTCAACGTCCAGTCGATTGGACCATTTGGCTTTTGTGGTCTACACAAAAGAGCCTGCCCAAAGAAGAAGCACAACGAAAAGGGCAAGGAAAGGTTAGAAGAAGAATAAAAATGCAACGTGATTCAAATAATCAATTTCGATTTTGTTCGATTTTTGGTTGAGCACAAAAATCTCATCATCATTTGTGAGTGCTAAGCCATCCTTTCATCATTTCGAAAATGTTCTTAAGTCTCAATCTCCATCTGTGCGTCCGAAGCGCATTTCTCTTTAAGAAATTGATCCTTTTTTTAAGGATAAAGATCGTCTTTACTTTTATTTATAATTTTTTTCTTCGTTTTTTTTTTTTTTTTTTTTTTGTTGCTTCCAATCTTTTAAGTTCATTGTAGCAAAAATTAATTGTTGGCCAACAAAATTCGATGCCTTTTTTTGGTGAAATTTAATCCACTAGTTCCGGTAGTGAATCCAGGAAGCGGCTGCTTCAGAGTTGCATATATGACTATTTACTGTTGCCAGCGTAGGGGAATGTTCCCTAAATTAAGGTAAATTTCTGATCTTTCGTGTAGTCTCAGGGCAGAAAAGTGGTCAGGAAAATGTTTTGTTTTTAGGAATATTTCAAAATCAAATTTATGAGAATTTTCGCCTTATTTTGAGCCATTCAAGGGATATGTACCCTTAAAAAATGCTGGCTACAATGATTTTGTTGGTGAGACGAAAGTTTTTACTATTTCAGTCGAGATGAACAATTTTGGAGCATCGAAAAAAGAGTAAAAGTCCGAGTTTCGCCGTAAAACATAAAAACTACCTACTTATTAAGGGGAATTCTCCTTAAAGGGACTTGGATTGAACATGTTGTCGATTGAAGGTCGAGAAGAGACATGCTGAGCCGCTTTCATACTGTTTTTGAAATGGGGAGAAACTCATTTGAACTCAGTCAACACTTCAATCACATGTTCAGTAAGGAGAAACAGTAAGAGTAAATAGAACCCGCTGAGAAGACTTCCCCGGGAGTAAACGTTCAATACACATGGGTTGAAAGATACAACAAAAATATCACACTGGTTTATTTATGGATTTTTTAAAATTGACTTTTGACGTAACATCAATAGAAACATTGTCCAAGTTCCGCTTACAGCTCACTCACATTTACAGGAGCACAATTGCAGGCACAGCCGGATGAAAAATTTGAAAAATTAACACAGCTATTCCGCGAGTCCTTGGCCATAAGAAGGGAGATGCAGCCACGGGCAAAGGTACTGCGAACAGATTTAATAGAGCAAATGGACCATAAGACATTGGCCCGACACCAACCTAAGCCCTCTGTTATTGATACTACCGTGGCCAACAAAGTATTACCACCAAAAAAAAAAAAAAAAAAAAAAAAAAAAAAAAAAACCAGCGTCACCATTACCAGAAGTCGACTGCCTCAGTCTGGATGGCTACCACTTCACGTTCGATACATGGGATACCTACGAGTCTGAAACCAATAGGAATGATGAAACCAGGGCCTATACAGGAGCATACACCATAAACATAATACCCACGAATGGTTTTGCCCAGTTTAAATTGTATGGAAATACTTTCCTACCTCACATGTAGTGATTTGCCCCAATACCCAATTAAAGTCCCTGTTGACTGCAAAAATTTCGGACCAAATTTGACTTGAAATGTTTGAGGACCCTACTAGGCTGTATTCAATGAGGGAGAAAAATATGTTCTTTCAATAGAGGTGTCCGAAGTAATGTGGAAATTAATCCTTTGTTTGAGAAGGGGGGTATGGTGATTCGGCCGTTAGGAGTCCGGCACACCGGTTTGGCGACGTCCTTACTGATGGTCCACCCGCGAAAAAAAAAAGAAAAAAAATAGAGGTGTCCGCTTAAGAGAAAACTATTTGAGAAGGAAGTTTTGAGGACAATTTATCGATAAATATCTTCGATCGAGTTCCCTACCTCAGGAAAGTCGAACTTGTCTTTTCGACTGCGATTTTTTCCTAACCGTCTGTCCTTCTTTCTGTCTGTCCATCTGTCATGTGCAAGATAATAGTTCAGAGAAATTGTTTCGTTGGATTTTTCTCAATTTTCGTGATCTTTTCTTTCGCATTCTCCTGAAGAATTGTTAGTCTCGTCTATTGTTGTCTTTTAAATACGTAACATTACACGTGAGGCAAACAAAGCGATCAATTCAATGAGGACATCCTTCTTCGTGCGTAACAAGAAATTTCAACCATCGGCAACAACAAAACATCAGCCATCAGGACAAAAGGGACCCATGATTATGGCGAAAAATTTTGCTTTTGTTTTGTATCGTTTTTAGCCGACGTTCAGCCCATTGTGGCAATGATAATTGCGCTTTTCATGGTCGATCGAGAGGAAAAGAAAAAAATCGTTTTTAAAGAAATATCAATACAACGAACGAAAGAAAGAAAGAAAGAAAGGAAGAAAAAAAAGACATTTAAGAAAGATGTTTGTCAAGGCGACAAAGAATGACAGGGATGATGACGACGACGACGACCATGATGATGATGATGATGATGATGTGAGAAGGAAGTTTCTAACAAGCCACATAAATGCGGGCCTGGTGAACAATTCAATTACGAGAGACAATAGACGCAATCGACAGCAGGAAAACAACTCGGATTGAGTGCCCTTTTTTATTTGATTTTTTCCAAAATTTTTTCTTACTATACTCGTTGCATATACTATACGAAGGGACATTTTGAAAAGAAGGACTCACTTCGTCTTGTCGCAGCATGAACGCCACGTACTTAACATAGGCGTTGGTAGCATAAACGTTTGATCATTCGTTGCTTGGGCGTATTGTTCTAAGCGGTGCATGTCCTTTTCTCTGTGCTCCGGTCAGCTAAATATCCTTTTTTTTTAAATCATTTTTTTTTGTATTTTTTTTGTATTTTTTCTGTAATTCCGACTAGAGTTACACTTAGTTGAAATGTTGGCTTTATCATGAAAATTCCATGATAACATGATTCCTCAAAATGTGCAGCTGCAAATTGCTTGCATCTTTCCATTTCATTTGTTTCTTTATCTTTGTCGTTTCGTCCTCTCTGGGGTCCTTTAAACTCGGCTTCTATGGTAGCTCTATGGTTCTCTTCATGCTTGCTCCTTATTTGTTTTCGTTATAGATTTGTCGCCAGCGAATTGACAGTTTTATTGGCTTGGTAGGTGGTGGTGCCATGGTCCGCTAATTGGAGAAGTGAGATAAGATTTTTTTTTTTAAGGATCATTGTTTTTTTTTTCTTCCTTAAAATCAATTAAACAGTAGCAGCTGCCTCCTTCGCTTCGCTTCGCGAATTAAAGATCCTTAAATATAAATCTTTTGGCTTTTATCATTTATTCAATATGAAACTTAAATATTTTCGAAATTTTACCTTCATCCCCTTCGCATTTGGTTTATTTTCTTTTCATTCTATTGTTTTCTTTAACCCTTCCAACCCTTTTAGTAGCAAGAAGTGTAATCGAATGTTTTCGAAATACATAAGAATCGATGGGTGTTAAAATTGAAATCCTCTGAATCCTTCAAGTGTTTATATTAAATGTCTATTCCTTATTTACGCAAGGCTTGAAGATTGAATAAATAATATTTTGTATCCTTGAAGCCCATCGTTGCTTTTCCATCTTGTTGTTGTTGTTCTCCCCCTCTCTCTCTCTCTCTCTCTCTCTCTCTCTCTCTCTCTCTCTCTTCTATCTCTCTCTCTCTCTCTCTCCAACCAAATATATTGATAAAAACTGCCGCTGCGCTAAAAACAAAAACAATAGGGGTCATTTTGGCTTTTAGAAATTGAATATAATAGGGAAAGGTGGTCACCATAAGTGAAATGTCACTTAGAGTGGACCACTTGAATGTTTTCAATGCTGTGACAGTTAAAATTTCAAACTAATAGGGGTATTCACAAAGGCGTCCGAAAATAGTAAAGTCGGAAAATCGGAAAATTTTATCTGCTTAAAAAGTGTGTGTAAGATACAAAAAAAAGTTTAAAAATTTTTTAAGAAGTCGCAATTTTCCGACTTTCCAACGTTTTTAACACGCCTTTGTGAATACCCCTAATGATTAAAATTGAGATTATAGGACTAGAATTTTATTTATTTTTTTATTCGGTTTTCTATTCTATCAATTCTCCAATCTTAAATTCCCCAAGAAATTTCATTCTTCTCTGTGAATGTATGTGTATACATACGTACTTCTAAAAAACATTCTGTGCCAAAGTCGTCCCCTATCCTTTTCGACGGTTTCAATATCCTACGATGATTCATGAAAGAGACATTTTTAGCCAATATTTTTTAAAAGTTTTTTTTTTTTAGTTTTGTTTTTAGAAAGCCATTGAATGTGTCTGCATGGCTTCATAATTTCATTTCGAAACCACAAAATTGTGGGCGCGCAACATTTTATGACCCATGGTCACGCTGGAGTCAAGTGACCGACCGACCAGCGCGCTCGGTTTTATTAAAGGAATCTTTTGTAAGGATTCCCTCAAATCACTTGCCGCACAGTTAAGTTGAGAAGACAGGAAGGGCGGGAGATTCGAACAGCCAGGGGGGATATTCGAGTGGAGACGAAGTTGGCGAGTGCGAGTTGGAGAAGTCCCACAAATTTATTTGACGTGGCATGTGTGGTCAAAATATATACATATATATATTGTTTTTATGTACATTAAATATGTGATAAGAGCTTGCGTGTTAAGTGCTCATTTTAAGCGCTTCTTGACTTGTTAGGTCATCAAAGCACATCACATGCTCTACCCTATCCAGATTTGATATTCCAAACTTCACTAATTGCTCTCCTCAGTTTGGTTTTTTTTTTCCTTTCTTTTTCTTTCGTTTTGTTATCAATTCTCTCTTGCTTGCCATACCTTTACATGAGAGGTTATTCAATTTGTTTTACTTTTGAATTATTATGGCTTCTTGCCACCGCTGGGTGTTGACTTTTTTAATGCTTTAATATGCTTTGTGGTTTGCTGCTCATGTATTGGGAAAGTATATCCTTTTTAACACAAAAGTATTTTTGATTTAACGTAGAGCAGCACGCCCGTTTTTAACGCTCGAATTCTCGCTTTTGTATTTGCTGGAAATAATTCACCTTTGGTTCTTGTTTTGTTCTCTGCTCCACTCCGCTTCGCATTGCTTCGCCTTTTCGTCTTGGTTTTGTCATTTGAGCTTCGGATCTTTCATTGTGAGTATTCCAGCGTGCCATCGTGCCTTCCTGTCTGCCTTCCTTCCTTGCTCGTTCCTTCTGGATTGTGCCTGTGTGCTCTGGATTTTTTCGTTCCTTCATAATACAATTCATAATTTCCCTCTCGCCGCTGCCAGTCCCAATAAATTCATTTATTTTGGAAAGTTTATGGAACTAAACGAGCTCGATTACACAATTGCATTGAGGGAAACGTTTCGTCGCTAGATTTTTCTTTTTTTTTATATTCCTTTCATGTTGTGTGGATGCAATTCAAGTAAAAATTGAATTAAATTTATGTCATTTCTTGGGAATCGATGTGTGACGTTAAACCTAGAGCAAACATAGGAAAAAGCATTGAATAAAAATTTGGCGAATACTGACGCGCTTAAAGGCTGCCGGGTTTTCCCAAAAGTATCGTCGAAATGTATTCTTCTCTGTGAAAACATGTTATATGTGAATTTGAAAATATTGCAATTAACGATATATTTTTAATTTTTTTAGTAATATCAAAATTATAGATTATATTATCTATTAATTTATATATTATAATTAATACTAATCTTACATATGTATAATTATATTTGCAATATTATTAATTTAATGTATATTAATTAATTTCAATAATTTAATAATGTATTGAAATTAATATTAATAATTAATAATTAAAAACGGATTAATTAATTAATTTTAAATTTAATAATTAATATTAATAATTTAATAATTAATTAATTTAATAATTAATAATAATAATTAATAATTAATAATTAATAATAATAATTAATAATTAATAATTAATAATTAATAATTAATAATTAATAATTAATATTAATTAATAATTAATAATTAATAATTATAATAATAATATAATAATTAATTAATAATAATAATTAATAATTAATAATTATATAATAATTAATAATTAATAATTAATAATTAATAATTAATAATTAATATATAATAATAATTAATAATTAATTAATTTAATAATTAATAATTAATAATTAATAATTAATAATAATATAATAATTATAATTAATTAATAATTAATAATTAATAATTTAATAATATTAATAATTAATAATTAATAATTAATAATTAATAATTAATAATTAATAATTAATAATTAATAATTAATAATATAATAATTATAATAATTAATAATTATAATAATTAATTAATAATTAATAATTAATAATTAATAATTAATAATTAATAATTAATAATTAATAATTATAATAATATTAATAATTAATAATTAATAATTATAATTAATAATTATAATAATTTAATAATTAATAATTAATAATTAATAATTAATAATTTAATAATTTTAATAATATAATAATTTATAATTATAATTAATTTAATAATTAATAATTAATAATTAATAATTAATAATTATAATTATAATTAATAATTATAATTTAATAATTAATAATTTATAATTTATAATTTATAATTTATATTATAATTTATAATTTATTATAATTTATAATTTATTAAATTTATAATTTATAATTTATAATTTATAATTATAATATAATTTATAATTTTATAATTTATAATTTATAATTTAATTTATAATTTATAATTTATATATTATAATTTATAATTTATAATTTATAATTTAATAATTTATAATTTATAATTTATTAAATTTATATTTATATTTATAATTTATAATTTATAATTTATAATTTATAATTTATAATTTATAATTTATAATTAATAATTAAGTCTAAGTAAAATAAATGATGGTGTCCTTTCTATTTTTTTTCCTTTCTTTTCGATTCGCTCTGTTGCACGTCCATATGTTTTCAAGTGCACAGTCCACAATTAAGCAAACGTTGTGCTCCAACAATGCCGAGAATAGTCGCCAATGACTTCCTGGCTCCCGAAAATTCTCGGAAGGAATGCTATAATTTAAATTTCGAAAACAATTTTCATACAATTAAAACGAAATTTGAATAAATAAAAACATTGTTCGCTACATGTGGAACTCATTTAAGTTGGATGGTCTGCCGAATACTGTCAGTCACATAATTACTCGACACACTGGAAATTCTTTTCAATTTCCTTATGAAGTTTCCGTTAGCCCCAAAAACCGAATCGCTTGAAGCGACTAAGGCATACATATATTATAGACTTAAAAATTGATGCAATGTTAGGATCTTGAATTGTTTGCTCCTCATATCTCTGGTATTAATGAATAAATGTACTGTATTGAAGGGTGGTTACAATACTCATGACCGGCACTGTAAGTGTCTGAAGTGTATAAACTCATATGTATTTAATATGCGGTGGAGCGATGCAATGCGACCGATACTCAGAAACAACTCATAAAACTGTCATAACTTATGTTAAACATTGTCCCGGAAAACTGAAAAATGTTATCCTCCCTCCCCTTTGAAAAAAATATAAAAAAATAAAAAAATAAAAGAAAAGGAAAGGAAAAGAATTACACAGAAAAGAAAGACAAAAATCAAATGGGGGAAATTAAAAATGCATTTCTCGCGCCATGGTCCCTCCAATTTTCTTTTAACTTCTTTGAATAAACGGCGCCAGAAGTATGAAAAGAAAAAAAAAAAAAACGATGCGATCCATTGTTAAGGTGCGCATGCATATCCAGACACCATGCGGTGTAACCGAAAAACTCGAATTGCGTTCTCTAAGCCACATGAGTAGCTCAATTTTGGGTGCTGGATTATTAATTTCCCATTCGAAAGATTATAAAAAAAAAAAAAAAAAATATTTAAAAAATCTGATTAAGACCCCCAGAGAGAAAGAAGTCTCAGACTTAACGAATTGGGAACATGAATTTTTCCTTCCCACCTCACTTACCTTTCTATAGACCTACACATATTTCATTAATGTCGAGATTTATTTTTTTTTTTTTTTTTTGCCGAAATCATGGGTAAATTTTTCATATGAGGTCGCATCTCGAAATGATCCGCCATAACTTGGTCCAGATAAGCTGTCAACGATTTTCCATTGATTGGAATCTTTAAAAGACCTATATATCTATCATAAGAATGCTTGGACCTGTGTGTTTGTAAGGTACAGGTACCAGACAGAAATGACTGGAATCGAAATAGACCCAAAATCGAAGGCGACTACCATCTGTGGTACACAGATGGGTCAAAAACCGACGAGGGGGTGGGGGCACAGGGGTTTATGGAGTTAAACCTAAGAGAGAAATATTTGCGAACATGAGCCAAGATAACTCAGTATTTCAGGTCGAAATTCACGCAATTGATCTCTGTCTAAGGGAATATAAAGGTGCAGCCACCAACGGTAAAAACATCTATATATTTTTTGACAGCAAAGCAGCACTCCTTGCTGTTAAACTCCTTTAGATTTACGTCTAAATTAGTATGGGAATGTCTGATGATTCTCATTGAACTTGCATCCCTAAACAGAGTCCACCTCGTTTGGATTCCAGGGCATAGTGGATTTGTTGAAGGTAATGAGAAAGCTGATAAATTGGCAAGGAAAGGAGCGGCCGCAACATTCGTTGGGCCCAGACCAATCTGCGGTCCGTCATGGAGTTTCTTTAAGCTCAAAGTAAATGAATGGGGCTTGAAAAATCAGCTCAGACTGAATGGAACGACACTACTGGCCACAGACAAGCTAGAGAGTTCATGCCATTCTTCTCAAAGGTCAGAACGAAAGAGTTTTTACTGTTCAATAGGACGGCAATTCGACTTGTCACAGGCTTTTTCACTGGACACTGTAGAGTAAACAAACATCTGTCGAATCTGGGCCTAGCCAGATATGACAGCTGTAGACTCTGTAACGAAAAAGAGGAGACAGCGGAGCATATTATGTGCCGCTGTGATAGTCTGGCGAGACTCAGACTCTTTTACTTATACCTCGCCTACCCCTCAACAATAGAGGTTGGTAGGGTATCTCCACGGGACATCTTAACTATCCCGGTCTATCCCGGGGTCCGCAAAACGCGACCAGTTCCTCCATTTTGTTCTGTCGGTTGCATCATCCGAGGTAAGTCCTACAGCCTCTAGGTCCCATTTTATTGTGTCCATCCAGCGCTGTTTCGGACGCCCCCGTTTTCTGCAGCCTTGGATTTCCAGTGCGTAGCCTTTCTTTGCCAAGTGGCATTTTTAAATGCCACTCACCTATGGAATTAGAGAAGGGTAGTCACAATTATCCTTGTAGGATGCAGTGACATGGAGACTTGGTTCCACAATTAATCCTTTAATCAGTCACAATCTAATCTAATCTAATCTAATCTAATCTAAGGTATAGGTACACTGAGATCTCTAATGTTCGGACACTCCTATAAAATTGAAAAATTTTTTAAGAGCTTTTTTACAATGGATAGATTATACGAGGGCGGTTCAATAAGTAGCCGTGTTCAAAAATGAAGACACCATTTTTTCAAAATAAAAAAAAATTTTTTTTTTTTTCAAAATAGTCCCCTTTTATTGTTGCTATTCAAGGGGGGAATTACAAAATCCACACGTATCTCGAGGACACCTCTAGATTATCGTTAATTTCGAAATTGATTGGCTTCCCTTGTCGTCGAAGCCTCCCCTCTAATTATCTCCAATCGAACTTCTGTTAAGTGAAAGGACAGTGTGAAACTTCCAAAAAATGCTCTCATATTCTGTAGAATATTTGAAATTGTGCCCAAAGTTTTTAGTTTAAATTTTGAATAATTTAAGAGATTTCGCTACGCTTCGAGTTATCCAAATGAAAATGAGTTCTTAAAAGGATATTTCTTTGACTTTACAACTTTCGCGTTTTATATCCAATTAGCACGAAGGCATGTCATAAATTTAAGTGCGCGACCGAGAAACATTTTTTGAGTTTTTTGTTTTTATTTCTTCATTTCTATACGCTTTTGCCCCTCTTGAGTGCAGCGATGAAATCGAATACAAAACCAACAACAACAACAACAACTGGCATCGTAAGTGAAAACAGAAAAAATGCCAGGCACTCTGGTTCAAATCAGGTAAACACTGATTCCATCGATTTCATATGCAGATAACGTAATCCCGACGCACATTCCGAGCATGTAAAAAGTGCCAGCCGAGTGAAGGCAAAATTGTGATGGAAATTTTTTCTAATTGCTTTTTCATAATTTCATGTTTTATGGGATCCAAAAAGAGGCACACACACACACACACGAGAGAGAAAAAAAGTGCTTCGAATTCGGTTATGTTTTTTTTTCTTCTACTGTTTCCGATTCGAGTTGGCGCCAGAGTCAAAACATGGAATAATTCGATTGCTCCTTTTCTAATCCATTTATAAATGCGGTTGTACGATTACGAATGCATACACGAATGCACATACATACATACATTCATACCTACATGGATTTATTGCTGAAAAGCTGTTGACTAGCATTCAAATGTCCATACAATTTAAATCCTTTTTTTTTTTTCTTTCAACCTCATGCACCTTAGAGAATTCTATTCTAGTGGCAGAGTTCTTCTCCCTTTCATGTGCTTGAATATTCCTTCTTGAACGCTTCATTGACTTTGGCAACTACATTTACTTATGTACATATGTATGTATGATAATGCCCAGCGGGAAATGTCCCGCGGACATCCCCGATGATGTCCTAGTGACTTCGGAGCCGGAATGCATGCTATTTCCGGTGACACTTTGTATGACATTTACACAGGAGCTGACAGGAACTTCAGCGGTGACATTATCACCGGAAGATAAGAAAATGTCACTGATCATGCTAGGGGATGCGATGGCGAAAAAAGCATTTGAGAGCAGCACACTGCTCTTTTCTCTCTAAATGTCAATTTATAGAAACCACAATTTTGATAACTCTTCTTCTTTGCTCTCTCTCTCTTTGAATGTTTCGAAAATTTTTAAAAATCTATTTTTAACAATTTTTGTTCGCCTCTGCCAGGGATCGATCCCGCGATCTTCGGATTCTGAGTCGAGCACTCATCCACTACGCCACATCATGCTAACGTTCTACTGACGCTCAAAGCTTATATAAATTTCAGAAGCCAATGAGAGTCAAGCACATGAACAGCATCCCTCCACGATGACATGTCCTCCAAGATGTCATGCATGACAATGTCACCTATATGTCATCGATGACATCATTGGTGACTTTGTCATGCAGGAGATAATTTTCCGCTGGGTGAGTTCATAGCCTAACATGAAAGTTCTCCTCAATATGACCATTCGTACGATTGATGGCAAATCACTGCAATCATAAATCCTTTCAAAAAAAAGTCTCAAAATTGTATCGAATTTCGTTTTGAGCCTTTGAGTTTTCCTTAAGTTCCTCCTTTGCATAAGAATTTCCACGAATTTTCATTCGGGCGTAAAATTTCCAATTTCTACTAATTTTAATCCATTATATTTCTTTTGTTTGGTTTCGGATTTATCCCTGGAATTATAATCCCGTTAACATGGAATTCGAAGAAGAACAACAGTCTCAAAGGGTCAATCCTTTTTGTGGCGTGGACACGAAAAAAAATTGCACTGATTTCGATGGCGATTGAAATTTCGTTTTCGATTTCGATTCCGATCCAATCCGATCTGATCTGATCCGATGTGATGTGATACGATGCTTTGATAATTCCGCACCCAATTTGGTCAATCTATCGTGTCTGTCTTTATGCTCAATGTGTATTTATGTATGTGTGCGTCCCTTTTCCGTATAACATATTTGGCTTTTATCCTTTTAGAAAGGAAAATTGACCCTTTTTTTTTTTTGTTCGATTTCCTTTTCACTTTTACTGTCGCTCAATCTTGTCACATGGTGTTAATCCCGAGTAAAGTAGTTCCAAGGTATCAATAGACTGTCGATCAAACAAGTACGAAAACATACAAATACTTATTTACATACATGCACAAAATCATAATCCTCCAGTAATGAAAAGGTCAAGTTAAGAAAAAGGATTAGGTACTGAGGTTACTCAGAATATGAGTAGTCAAAATTTAGAGTTTTTTTTTCATACATATGTACAATATATGGGGCATTTCACGTCAAGTGTACCCGCTCAAAAAACTTCATAGCTGGGATTTCGATGAAACTTGGTGGAAATGTTGCGCTGTGAGAGTACATGAATTGTGCAAAAGGAGGAGGGGAAATATTTACCGGGTGCCTAGATACAGGGTGTCAAACTTTCAGGCCTTTTTGTATTCAAAAAATTCTACGTCTTGCAAATTGGAAAATGAAAAAAATGTAATAAAGGATTTTAATAGATTTTTTTCTGCTCTTTCCGAAAAAAAATATTACAATCTCCAGAAATTATTATTTATGCACAAAAAAACGGTTTTTATTTTTAAAATCAGTTTTTCGCTCAATGCGACATTTTTAATTTTTTTTTAAATAATTTTAAACGAAAGCTGAGCTTTTTTTCTATAAGATAAAGTCTTAATTGAAGTGGGATCTCCAAAACTTACGAGTAAACGGAGGTGTTGAACCCAGCACGACCCTCGCGCCAAGCACGCAGAGCCGCTATTCAGCTGTGGCTGCTGAACTTTTCTAGTTGATAAAGCTGAATAGCGGCTTCTGCGTGCTTGGCGCGAGGGTCGTGCTGGGTTCAACACCTCCGTTTACTCGTAAGTTTTGGAGATCCCACTTCAATTAAGACTTTATCTTATAGAAAAAAAGCTCAGCTTTCGTTTAAAATTATTTAAAAAAAAATTAAAAATGTCGCATTGAGCGAAAAACTGATTTTAAAAATAAAAACCGTTTTTTTTTGCATAAATAATAATTTCTGGAGATTGTAATATTTTTTTTCGGAAAGAGCAGAAAAAAATCAATAAAAATCCTTTATTACATTTTTTTCATTTTCCAATTTGCAAGACGTAGAATTTTTTGAATACAAAAAGGCCTGAAAGTTTGACACCCTGTATCTAGGCACCCGGTAAATATTTCCCCTCCTGCTTTTGCACAATTCATGTACTCTCATAGCGCAACATTTCCACCAAGTTTCATCGAAATCCCAGCTATGAAGTTTTTTGAGCGGGTACACTTGACGTGAAATGCCCCATATATAAAAATAGATGAGAAACAGTTTTGTTAAAAAATTTTACCAACTAAAAATTATTACAGAAAAAACAAGGTATTTTTTTGAAACAATCAAAAGGTTTTACAAAAACTGAAATACACTGAAAAAAATAGTTCAATTTTTGTTTTCTTTTTTGTGCAAAAATTTTTCTCAGTGTAAAATTTAAAAATAAATTTTCTATATTCCTTGTTTTATTAGCAATAAGTCACCGTTTGTTTCATCTTTTTATCTTAATTATTTCTGGAGATATTAATTTTTTAAGAACATGCCGTATGAGTAATGTGTTTTGTATAATTTTCGCACATTTGTACTGGATATTAGCTTACTAGAGCATCTATGTGCACTTGTATTTTTTTGAATATCTCACTGTTGCGCCATTTTATTTGAATGAAACTTTTTTTTAAATGAAAGCAAACACTTAGAGGTATTTAAAAAAAATTTTTGTAGAGCGGCGTCAAACAGGGAATACACTGAAAAAATTTTTTAAAATTGTCTTTTTAGTTTTGCGGGGAAATTTTTCTCAGTGTAAAAATTTTAAAAAAAATTTTTTGATTTCCTGTTATATTAGCAATCGGCCAACGTTTGTTTCATCTTCTAATCTTAATTAGTTTTTGAGGTATACAATTTTGAAAAAAGGCTTATTAAAAAGGATATTTCAAGGACCGTTCAAAATAAAAATCTAAAAATTAGTCTCCACAGAGTTTTGGCACCTATAAAAAAATCAACAAAAATTAAAAATTCCTTTCATGATGCCGCAACCCGCCAGACCCTTTCTACCTAGTGAAAAATGCTTTTTAAATTGAATTTTTCTTATTTTGATTCTTAGCATAATTTTAGGCATGAGAAATAATAAAATTTTGCTTGAAAAATCATCATAAATTGGCCATTTTAAGATATTTATTAAAGAAAATATAGAATTTTTTCAACGGCTCGAGTTTTGAGGGACGTTAAAATGATTGTTTCTCTGCATTTTGAGATGTTTTCACCAACAATGATGACCAAAATAAGTCGAATATGGCATGAAAAACTTTTGTTTGCAAAAGCGGAAGGTTAAAATTCATATTTGACCTATAGTTTCTTCGTCATAATTATTAAATATGGGCCATAGAATAATATTCTGCTAGGGAAATTAGAGGTTACAAAATCGATCCACCTTAATATTTATATATGTATGTATTTATGGTAACCGTCTCGGCTGGTTCTGGGTGTCACACACAACCAGATAAACGGAATGTAGTTCGAGGCATTGGTTTGGCAAACTACAAGGTAATAGTCCTGTTATTTTTGTGACTAACTAGTCGGGGAGTAGTAGGATTAGCCACACGGAAGCTATTCACATTCCTTGCCTATTGTGCTGGCCTACTATACATACATATATGTACAGGTTTTCCAGGCAATTTTATACATAATTTTAATATGCGATCGCTTATGTCAAGAGTATGTTTTTTTTTTTGTTCTTTCACCACTTGCCTAAAAGGTACCGTTATGGAGCTATAGAACTTTAAAGTAGGATGCATTTTTGAATGCACTTTTAAAGTTCTTGTGGACCTTTAAAGAGGCTTTTTTATGGAAAGCGCCGAATTTCGCCGTTTTTTCCAAAGAATGTTCGAAACACAATGCTTTGAGGTTCATGAGGGAGCATTGTTACTTGGCCATTTGCTCGCTCTTTACTCCATATATAATCGAAATTTGACATCTAAATTTGGTATACCTATGTACATATGACACCATTTCAAGCATCGTTCAGTAAAATTTCGCTGTTACTATTACGGTGAAAGAACTTCATAAAGAGCGAAATAAATAAGAAATAACATCTGGTTTTATCACCACAAATGGTCAGTTTTTCTCTCCGGCGCTAATGGGTTAATGTATGATTCGTATCGCCAGGACCGCAAATAACCAGCTGCGAATCTTGATAGTTACTTGTCATTTTCCCCTTTGCCTTTAATGACCATCCCATGACAATGTCAACACAGTAAAAAATGAGGAATTCCTGCCCGTATATTCTCGAAAGAAGTAAAAAGTTCCTTCCCCACGACGGTAGAAGATATTAGTTTTCTTTTTACATTTCATAACATTAAGAAGAAGAAGAAGAAAACTCCATGTTCGGACATCCGGGGATAAAATAAAAAAAATAAGAATAAAAATAAAACATCAAAAGAGCAACTTCGGACTCTCTGTGTTGACTTTTCCGCTTTGTGAAATGTATGCTGAATTCTCTTCATTGAAAAGGATTCAGTAAAATCGGTTTCGATACCAGCAACTTGATAGTAGGGCAACAATAAAGGATACACAAACTTAACACCCCCTCTCCTGTATTCGTACCCTTGCACGGCTTTAAAATGGTTAAGCCCATTGTTCATTGTGCGCTCCTTTTCATCTGTCGGCTTTGGTGTTTGGTGCCTGCTTCGGCGAGAAATTTCCATTGCAGAATGAAACAAATGGAACAATTGAAACGTATTCTCGTGACATGTGTTTTTGTTGCTGTGAATTTGCAAATTGTTGCTCTCGTTCGCGTTCTCGTTCTCGTTGTTATTGTTGTTGTTTCTTATACGATTGTTAGTGTAATTGTCGACTGTTAAAGGATTTCGTTGATTGAAGTTTATGCATGCTTCCCGTTGCCGTACATTGGTTATCTATTCGGGATCTACATTGAACCCTACCATTTGCTCTCTCTCTCTCTCTCTCGGTGCTTCGCTCGGTGCGCTACTGATTTCTATCTTTTCCGTTCTCTTTTTAATAGGGTTTCTAAATTGTATTTGGGTCAATTAGTTCGAACTTCTGCAAGTTGGTATTGCATTGAATTTTGATGCTGATGGCGATAACGATGGTGTGACGATGACTGTGATTGTGTGGGCGTTGTGTTGTGTTGTGTGTTCCGTTGCGCATATTGAAGAGATATTACCATTTACCGATAAAGAGCATAATGGGCCAAGTGTTGTCATTTTCGAATTTTAATTACTGAAAAAAAAATTTTCAAACACGAATCTTTATTGATGTAACATTTGTCCCAATTTTGCGTTTTGCTTTTGCGCTCCGTTTACAACTCCTACGTAAAATCAATAGGGGTATTCACAAAGGTGTCGGAAAATCGAAAAATTTGTAACAAAAATTTTTTTCAAAAGTTGTGCAAGATACAAAAAAAAATTTTTTTTAATTTTTTAAAAAGTCGCAATTTACCAATTTTCCGACTTTCCAACGTTTTTACCACACGCCTCACAGTGGGATTTCAGCGGAAATAGGATTTTTTGACCATCCTAATTTTATGATTTGTCCCATTTCATCTAACAGAGAAATATCTAGATAAGAAAAATTCAAAACATAATTTTTTTTACATAAAAAATTAAGCTAAAGATAGAAAATGTTTTTTCTTCGAAAAATTGAAAAAAAAATTTCCGAATTGGTTTCCATTTTTTTCGGATTAAATCTACCACTGTTGCTATAAAGGTGATTTTTTTAATGAAAATTTAGAGTTTGATATTTAAAAGGAATTGAAATTGTGGCATTTTATTGAATATCGAAGAGGAGGTGGTGGGCTATCAAAAATTCTACCTCGAAAATGACGCCTTTCCTTTTTTCAATGGACAAAAAGTTCATATGCTTTGTCGTGCTTTGTCTTCTAGTTGATAAAAAAAATAAAAGTCTGGAGTCTGTTCTAACGATCTATGAAAAAAAAATTTACCGCCCACTTACGATTGTCTCGAAAAAGTCCATTTTTTTATTTTAAAAATCACCGGGCAAATGTCTGGATATTAAGAGAGAAAAAATCGTTGCATATGTTTAGGATGATCAATATTCATTAACGCTTTATTACAATTTCTGATGGCAATGTTTATAAGAAATTAAGAACTAACTAAGGTTCAATTACAAAAACAAAAAATTATATGAAAATTTTTGTTTGCGAATGTGAGAACATACGAAACTATGATGACATTTATACTGAAAAAGCTGTTATCCAGGGGAGGTACCCCTAGGGACTGTCATTTTTTGTACGTATTCGTTTTTGAGTATAAACAACATTCTGACAAAGTTTCATTAAAATCGGTTGAGTTTCAGATGTAGCTGCCATACAAAACTGCATGTGGGGGTCTATGGGGGGTACCCGAAAGGGTGAACCGATTTCGAATAAATTTTGATTCATATCTTAATGACCCAATTTACATCCGCATACCAATTTTCATTGTGATAGGACTATTGCTTCTATTTTTTTGCCGCACGATGTATGGAGCAATCCCACTGTGCGCCTTTGTGAATACCCCTAAAATGTGCACATTAAGGTGGATCGATTTTGTAACCTCCAATTTCCCAAGCAGAATATTATTCTATGGCCCATACTTAATAATTATGACGAAGAAACTATAGGTCAAATGTGATTTTGAACCTTCCGCTTTTGCAAAACAAAGGTTTTTCATGCTATATTCGACTTATTTTGGTCATCATTGTTGGTGAAAACATCTCAAAAAGCAGCGAAACAATCACTTGAACGTCCTTCAAAAGTCGAGCCGTTGAAAAAATTCTATATTTTCTTTAATAACTATCTTAAAATGGCCAATTTATGATGATTTTTCAAGGAAAATTTTATTATTTCTCATGCCTAAAATTATGCTAAGAATCAAAATAAGAAAAATTCAATTTAAAAACTATTTTTGATTAGCAGGGCTGTGATTTTGTTGACTTTTATAAATTTAAAGTATACTTCATGGGGAAAAAAATATTTCTTACCAACCTTTTGCGAATAAGTTGAGGGATTTTGAACCTTAAATCGCTTTTCTAACTGCAAAAAAATTCATATTGAAATTAAAAATCGATTTGAATCTTAATTTTATGTGAGTTGAACATAAATTTTACTCCATAAAGTATGCTTTAAATTTATAAAAGTCAACAAAATCCGAGCCCTGTTGATTAGGTAGAAATATCAATAATTTGTAGCATGCTTTTAGGCATATTTAAGATGGAACTTCTTTTTAAAAAACGGAAGAAAAAAATTCGGGTTTGACCTATGGTTCCATGGGCATTCTTTCTCCAAAAAAAAATTGTAGAATCTTATTTCACTAGGGAAATTTTATTTTTTTTTTTTTTTTTTTGGTCGAACAAAACGATCCACCTTAGTGCACATGAATCTCCATAGATGCTCGCCCAGTTGTGATAATGATAGTGAGAGTGATAGAGAGGTTAAAGAAGTATTGTTACACAATGAAGATTCGAAATTATTGGACCATCGGATGAACCGTATCACCATAACCCGCGATGATCTGCTGCTCTCTTTCGATGAATTTCACTTCATAGATTTCACAGCCAGCATTTCCTTTCCTTTTTTTTTTTTTTTTTTGCTTTTTCAAAACATCGAATCAAATTCATTGAAATCAAAACAAATAAATTAATGTTGATTGCAGTAGTTTAAAATCTTCTTTATTTTTTTATTTTTATTTTTTTTTCTTTCCTTTTTTGAAATCCAAAATTAGTCAAGCTCGTTTAAATTAATTTAAAAAAGAAATAAATGATTTTAAAATTGCGGCACAATTGGAATTGTTGCATTCGCTGCTTATGGGAACTGCGCGTTTGTGTGACAATTTCAGATTCGAAGATCACACAGCCGAAGCCGCCGTCATCACCCCTCGTTGAAGCTGCTGCGGCTGAAGCGTAGAAAGGCGAAGCGAGGTGAGGCCCACCACCCCTTGGTGAACTAGAAACTAGAGGCTTCGAGTGAGGCAACAATGCAGAAGTATTCCACTGCGATCGATCAATTGTGTCGTGTGGCACTGTTTATAGAAACTTAACCAACTGAAACGAATTATGCGTTTTATGGCCAGCGGGTCAAAGGAAGTGCACTTTTTCATTTTCCCTTTCCCCCATTCAATATATTTTATGGGTAATGGGAAACGGTATTTTAGAAAAAATTGTCGCTCTTTGTTTTCCAAGAAATTCAGCTCATTTCGTCGTTCTGCCGAATCGAAAAAAAAGAATTTTTGTTTTTTGTTTTTCATTTCAAGTGTTTTTAATTGCTTGTTTCTTTTTAGGTTTTTGTTTTTTTTTTTTTTCTATCATTCTCAATATCAATGCCTATAAATAACTTTAATTGTGCAATAAATTTCAATAAATAAGCAATTATAAACACCTTTTCATAGAAGCTAGTACACGAAGTGGGTACTATGCGCATGCGCAGCGTTTTGAATAATCCGTATAGCAAAGTCTACAACCTTGAGTTCCCTATCAGTTAAAAATGTCCCATTCTTATGTCGTTTTCAATCATTTTTCCCACCAAAAACAAAGCAATTGTTAATGGGGGAAAAACTACTACTTGTGTATACATACATACATACATATGTACAGCATTGAATTTCCCGTGACGAATTATTATTATTTCCCCTTTTGCTTTTCGTTTTCTTTTTATTCTACCATATACATATGTACATACTTAGGGACACGAGGCAATAGTTTTCTAATTTTCCATATCAAATTGATGGATCAGAGTTACAGTTGAGGTTGGCAACCATATCCAAAGTTCGTAGAGTATCTAACAGAAAGGCAATGTTAACGGTTTCGATAATAAGGCTACTTACCTACTCTAAAGTCGAAAGTGAAAGTAGTCACTACAATTGTCCTATCGGTCAACATAAAAATGTTGTCCTCGTATAGCGTTTTAGGCTAGAATTATAATCTTTTCAATAAACGTTAATACCAATGGAATCTTTATTCGTTTGCAACCAAGTTCCAAGTTCAATTGTTAGTTGACATCATCACTTTATCCCTAACAATTTATATGAGAATGTCCTTAAGCATTGATATATATGATTAGCAACTTTTACGATCTGTCCTGTCGACTAGAGTTTTACCCATTGCCCTTGAGAACTTGAAATTCTTAATCTGCGTAAATTTGTTTCCTTCATATATAAGAGATATGTATGTACCTATTACAATGAAAATAGCAAAACCAAAACCTTTTTGATGCCACTTTATGCAGTCAATAACATGGAAGGAAAAAGGCGAAAAAAAAAGCTTAAGCGCTTAGCGAATGGCCACTTTATGGCCAATACTACTCCAGTGACCTAAAAATGTTCAGCATTGTTGGTGCTTATCTTGTTCAAGGACAATGAATGGGGAATGAATGAGAGAAAGCCACTTTTATGGCCACGATCCATTAGGTTATATGGCCAGTCGATGAAACGCATTGAAGGGAAACTCCATCGGAGTCAAAATAAAAAAGAAATAAAATGGCCAAGACGATCGACTGAACACATAAAAAATGAATTCGTTAAAATGAGTCTCTTCTGTGTAAAAAATGGCGGATATAAGGTAGCTCACCGTAGAGAGAGAGGAGGGAGAAAGAGGAGAGAGAGTGAGAGGGAGAGAGGAATGAGAGGAGAGAGTGGAGAGAGAGGGAGAGAGAGGAGAGAGAGGAGAGGAGGAGAGAGAGGAGAGAGAGGGAGAGAGAGGGAGAGAGGAGAGAGAAGGGAGAGAGAGGGAGAGAGAGGGAGAGAGAGGAGAGAGGAGAGAGAGAGAGAGGAGAGAGAGAAGGAGAGAGAGTGGAGGAAGAGAGGAGAGAGAGAGGAAGAGAGGGAGAGAGAGGAGAGAGAGAGGGAGAGAGAGAGGAGAGAGGAGAGAGAGGGAGAGAGAGGGAGAGAGAGAGAGAGAGAGAGAGGGAGAGAGAGGGAGAGAGAGGAGAGAGAGAGGAGAGAGAGAGGAGAGAGAGGGAGAGAGAGGGAGAGAGAGGGAGAGAGAGGGAGAGAGAGGGAGAGAGAGAGGGAGAGAGAGGGAGAGAGAGGAGAGAGAGAGGGAGAGAGAGGGAGAGAGAGGGAGAGGAGAGAGGAGAGAGAGGGAGAGAGAGGAGGAGAGAGAGAAGGAGAGGAGAAGAGGGAGAGAGAGAGAGAAGAGAGAGAGAGAGAGAGAGAGAGAGAGAGAAGAGAAAGAGAGAGAAGATGAGAGAGAGAGAGAGGGAGGAGAAGAGAGAAGGGAGTAGGAGAGAGAGAGGGAGAAGAGAGAGAGTAGAGAGAGGAAGAGAGAGGAGAGAGAGATGAGAGAGGAGAGAGAGAGAGAGGTAGAGAGAGATAGAGAGAGATAGAGAGAGATAGAGAGAGATAGAGAGAGGAGAGAGAGAGGGATGAGAAGAGGAGAGAGAGAGAGATAGAGAGAAAGAGAAGAGAGAGGATAGAGAGAGATGAGAGAGAGAAGAGAGAGAGAGAGAGAGATAGAGGAGAGGTGAGAGAGAGAGATAGAGAGAGATAGAGAGAGATAGAGAGAGATAGAGAGAGATAGAGAGAGATGAGAGAAAGAGAGAGAAAGAGAGAGAGATGGAGAGAGAGAGGCGCACTGTTGCCAGTTTAGAGGATTCTTAGGGCGAAAAAGTGGTAACGAGAAATTTAATGGGACCTTATGGTACCAAGTATTTGTTTTTAGAAGATTTCCAAATTAAATTTTAGGGAATTCTGGCTTTGTTTTGAGACATTCAGGGGAATTTTAAAAAATTGGCACCAATCCAATGGCATCTTATTTGTGTTGCTAGCTAGTCTTCTTAGTGCGTCAATATGATGTCACTCAGCATTCTTCTTAGATTTGTGTGAATTTTCGAAACATTTCAAACCTCAAAAGTGGCCATAGGTCACTTCTAGGTCAGTTGCAAGGCTTTTGTTGCCATATATGTATATATGTATGTAGGTGTGTGCATTTTATCGATGAAGATTCCGACCCTCCTCTATCAAACCATTTTTATAGCAAAGCATTGCATCTCTGCAATCACGTTTTTGCGGTGTTATCCCGCTCTCAATGCTCGGACGCCAGTGCCGCGTTGGTGATGATAAGGGGATGGATGCCGATGGTAGGAAGGAAGGTAATGGCTTATATGAAATAATACTCAGCTTTAGTAGATTCAGAGCCTTTTTGGACTTTCCTTAAAATTGTCTTCTTAAATAGTTTTTTTTTTTGTTTTTTGTACATTTTCTTACTTTTTTCTTTATTTCGTTTTCGTCATACTTTTTTTTTCTTCTTCTTCTTTATTTCTTTATTTATTTTGTCATTTTTAAGCGTTAACGACAAACATTTTTATATTCTGTCATTTTTCTTGATTTCATGTTTTAACATGGTTGGCCTGTCCGTCGGCGTGTCTGTCCCTCCCATTAACGGTACATTGGCTTGTCGTGTTACTGTTCAAATAAAGTCATATTCTCTCCCCCAATCGAGAATGGTGTGGGTGGGAGGAGGGGGCCTGGGTACTGAATGGCTGGCAGTTAATGCTGTAATGTGGGAGCGGCCATTATTCGTTGTTGTTGTTGTTGTTTTGGTTTCGTTTTATTTTTTTTTTTTTCATTCGAAATATGTCACATTGTGACAGTTAGGGTTTGCGTGCCTTCAAAAATATCCCATCAAAATGTCAGGAAAAATTCCTGCGGTCATTCATAATGGGCCAAGATTGTTTGAGGATTGACAAAGTGGATCGTTCGTACGTTTGTTATTTTTAAAACTGAACGTGAAGTTCACCTCGTTGAGATATTAATTTTGGCGATTGGTTGCCATTTTTTTTTTTTTTTTTTTTTACATGATTTTTTCAAATTTTTTTTCTTTTACCTCCGACCCGCTCCGAAAGGTGCAATTTTGAAGGGAAATAAAATTTTTATATTTTTTTTTTTAAACAAAATTATTCAAATTTTTAGACCAAAAAATTGGAAAAATATTTCGAGAAATTTCTTTAGGTGCTGCGTTTCCGCAATCCGCAGGGCATTCCTGAATATAAAATTTCCATTAAAATAATTCTTACCTATTAGTCTATGGTTTTTTTTTTTTTTTTTTTTTTTTTTTTTTTTTTTGTTTTCTCTCATTATAAGCAAACAAACGAGAGGGAGAGAGAAAATATTTTTCCCATTATTTCAATAAGTAAGCCTTTCACCAAACGTTTGATTTTCCGCCCTCATACGTCCTTTGTCGATGTGTTGAAAACCCGAAAAAAGAACAACAACAACAACAAAAAAAAAGAAGTAGTCCTTGCGTGTTAAGCGTACATTAATTCTCAGTGCACATACAATGAGCAATGCGTGCCGAAAAATTTATCTATTTTCACTTAAGGAATTAGACAGCCACCAACCAGTACACACACACACAGTCAAATTTGCTCGCCTATTGACCAAACTCCCTTGCCCATCCATATCCATATACACATCCATATCCGAGTCCACATTCACGTCCCCTTTTTTTTCCGTTCTCCCTTTCGTTCGCATGTGTATGTGGGCCATTGTGTGAATGACGGAGCTTGGCCTACTCTAGATTGCGTGCTTTAAATGTCGGGATAACGGCGGTTGAATCTGGATTTCTTTCCCTATTCCTTGGAGCTCCTTCAACTTTTTTATGGATTTCTATTTTTTTTTTTTCTTCTATGTTTTCTTTTTTCTCATTGTTTTCGTTTTATTTGGCTTTTCTTGAATGCAGGTGGTTTAGCTTTTTACTGCGAGGCTTTTGAAATAATTCTCTTCTTCTTCGATTTAAGCTTGAAATTCTCGCGGAAATGTTTCCAGGCACGCAAATATTTTGGTATACCTAACTTCTTCGAGTTAAATCAGTCAACTTCTATGGTTCTACCTCTCAATTGCAATCATCCATCCATCCATCCATCATCCATTCATCGTCTTCGAGCCCTCTTCGCTGCCACATTAATTGACTGAAGAAATTTAATGCTCATCGAAAATGCGGGCAAATTGTACAAGAAAAAAAAAAACAGGGAAAAAACAAATGCGCATCTTCCACGCGTGCCCTGACGTGTGCCTAATTTTTCAGAAAAACTACCGCTTTGCCACCCATATTTGTGTACACTTCTCTATATACAATCGGCACCCTGCAGGAAGCCTGTCGCCATATGGCCCCATGTCTATATTGACGTCAATATAGACAAGAGAACTAGTTCCAACGTCAACAGTATTTATAGGCGGTCTCATTAGAGAAACTGTACTGTCAAGAGGTATAGTTCATCTTTATTGACCATGTCAACAACATGTCTCCTTAAAAAGCCAAAGAGTACTACTTTGGTCTACATAATAGTACCGACGTCAATAGTTCGTCAATAGTTTTTCGGTCTACTGTTGACATTCAATGACAACTCAATGTTAAATGTCAATAACGCAAAGCATTGCGACAGGTATAACTGGTCAGTAGTACTGTTGACGCAGTCAGTAGAGAAAGAGTATAGATTCACTATTGACATTTCCTGCAGGGTATGTCCATACATTCAATACACACATCCATACTAAATTCGATCAATTCAATTTTCATAATTGAAAAATCGTAAAATTTCAATTCTTGACTACGCATCCCAATGGCTTTCCATTCCCCACTCCCCTGTTCAGGGACTGCTTTTTCGCCTTCGCTTTCGTTAGACATTTTCAATTATTTTCGATTAATTTTAACTATTTCGAATTGCTTGTTCGGTGATTATTATATTGATTTGGATTTTATTTCGAAATATTATTACAAAATCAATGGCCTCAATTTAAGTACCTATGTATGTATGTATGTATGTATGTATGATGTTGAGTTCCTTGCTCTGGTACTCTCTTTAGTATTAATTAGTTGTATTTCTCTTTCGTATTCATCGTCTTCCTGTTTATTTCTTCTATTCTTTATTCCACCTGTTCTTCGTCTTCATCGTCTTCCTGTTTATTTCTTCTATTCTTTATTCCACCTGTTCTTCGTCTTAATCTTCTGATTTGTTTGCTCTTTCCCTTTTCTTTTCTCCTTAATTCGTCTGACCTCTGCCTTTTGCTTTTGTTCTCCCCAGTCATATCTTCTTCTTCTTCTATCTCCTTTTTCTACCCACTTTATTCTTCCCATTTTATGACGTCTTCGTGTATCGCTGCATACCTATCCCGACCGAGACATGGGTTCACTTTTCGTAGAATTATTCTTCATTGCTTTCAGTTTGAGTCGGATGGATACTCGAGGCCGTCCAGGCCCAT
Organism: Chlorops oryzae; assembly: GCA_020466095.1. Taxonomy (NCBI): domain Eukaryota; kingdom Metazoa; phylum Arthropoda; class Insecta; order Diptera; family Chloropidae; genus Chlorops; species Chlorops oryzae. Next base: position 166,114,948 of record CM035806.1, read on the forward strand.
TTATTACTGTTTCGAAAATTCTTTACGGGAACAGTTTCAAGCAGTCCTCAGACTCGGTTCTAAGGAAGAAATTTCGATAGGTTCGATAAATGTAAAGCTATTATCTTCTAGAAAGAGCTTAGGTGAAACTTTCCTGACTCGGCGGATTTGCTCATAGTCACAAGCAAGCAGTAGTAAATTGGACGGCTTAAGCGGATGTGTGCCAGAGGTCTAGTCATTAATAGCGAGACTCTTCAGAGCATTCGTTAATCGATAATCAAAATGATCCATGGATTCAACAACCGATAGTTTCGATGATCGATATTTTCAATAATCGATAGTTTCAACAATCGATCATGTAGTTCAAAAATCTATCAATTTAAAATCGATTGTTTCAATAATCGATAGTTAAAAAATCGATTGTTTCAATAATCGATCGTTTAAACAATCGATTTTTCCCATAATCGATAGTTTCGTTAATATATATTAAAAATTATCGATAGGTTCAACAATCGATAGATTCAATGATCGATAGGTATTTTCAAGAATCGATCGTCTCGGTAATCGATAATTTTGATAATCGATAATATTGACAATCGGAAGATGAATTTTCGATCGACTCTCGCCCTGATTTTTATAAATCTGTCCATTTCAAAAAGACGAAAGCCAGCAGCACCACGTTTCCCATGCTAAGGTAAATTTCCATAAATCAAAACTATCGATAGATAGCCTTCAAAAACCATCGAAGTTTTCGATAGTATTAAACCATCGATAGTATCGATAGTGGCTACCAGCTCGCAAAAAAAAACTCTATACAGCGGACCACAGGTAATCTGGCGTCTGGTTTATCCGGCATCCCCTGTAATCCGTCATTACAATCTTTCAGGTGGTTGTCTTGGAAATCGACTTGAAAATGAAAATTCGAAATTGGTATTTTAAATTATAATAATTACATAGAATCTGTAATATCCAGATAGACAAAGTGTACCAACTCTTTTGCAGCTAATTTCAGACAATAGGGGGTCCTGGGCAGTACCTACTCTCTTATCTGGCCAATTCGGTAGTTCGACAAAACGCTTCTCGAAATACCGGGCGTCCACTGTGAATCTGAATTGAATTCTGCCTTCGTTCGGCCCTATTCTAAGCCACAAAATATGGCCCGCATGAAATTTGAAGGAATAAACCAAAAAGGACAAAGAGCCACCAACCAGACCAAAAAATACCACGACAACAAATTATTACTCATGATTGAAATCGAAACTCTACGATCCGAAATCTGAATGTCAGTGAAGCGAACACATTTTCACATTGAATGGGGAAAATCGGCAGCCTAAACCGCACACTCAATACAGTGGACATTGGTCAATTTGCTCGTAATTTAAGTAGGCACAAATGATTTAATGATTGCATGAATGAATGACATACATACCCCAAATGAATTCAGTGTCCGAGTGTATGTATGTAGGTATGTATGTATTTGTATGGCCTAGAGATAATCGATGAGAAATTGAACTGCCATTTCATAATGTCTCTCTGCATTCGATTTTCATTCGATTGTTATGGCCTTCAAAGTTCAACTGCCGCTGATGCTCCTGCGGGCAGATGTCACTTTTCGTTAACGTCATCATGATTGTTTCGATTGAACCGAGGAGTTCATTGAAGATTTTCTATAAAAGTCTCTATCTCTGTCTTCTACAAATGACCACGTTAAGTAACCCAGCAGTAATGAGTCGGTCAATTTTCTAAGAAAGACTTGCCTTTGATAGTTCCAAATCCTACCGGTTATATTATGGCAGTTCGCTCCATCAAATTCGGCTAACCGGCGGTCGGTAATAAACGGGTTGGTTTAATGGGTAGCTTCTAAATGACACTAGAAAATCAACTAAGAAATTGGGTTTTTTATTTTCCCTATTTGACTACCTAGACTAAAACCAGACAAAATTACGACAATTGACCCAAAAAAAACAGGTCAGCCGTTTTGCAGACTAGTCCCTCTCCAATGACAGGCCCATGTTAAAAAGGTCAGTTGAATACATTAGAAGGGGACTAGTACTGGTAACATGAAGGACTGACCGAAGGCTACACTTGGGTCAGTCCATATTACCGCAGGGAATCTTGAAGAGTGTTCTTATGTGTGTATTGCGGTCTGTGTGTGTGGTGTGTGTGTGTGGTCAGTTGTTGGTTAATGGGATTTTTCCAAGTTGAAATTTTATTTGTTCCTCCTCCCAAGGGTGTCATTGAGTGTTTCGTTTTTAATTTTCTTCAATTTTCATTTAATTTTTCTTTTCGAATTTTTTCTGTTTTCAAAATTTACCAATTTTCTCTTTTTCCAATTCTCAAGTTGCTATTTTAAGAGATTTGTGAACTCTTCCCCGGGATAATCTGCTGAAAGGTGAAGAGGAAATTTCCCATCCTTCCTATAATTTGGTGAAAAAAAATCTTCTCAAACTCAACGATTCATCATCCCCCTTCCGAGTATTTTATATTAGTTTTTTTCTTCCGCATATTTATTCTCCGACTTCAAGTATTTCGTGTGATCGAAATAATCGCTTAAATGCCGCATTGATAAGCGGTAATTAGGCTCAAATAACGGTAGTTCAACTTCATGATTCTATTTATATTGCTTCTGTTTTTTTTTTCGTGTGCGTGTAAAATGCTTCTTTTCCCCTTTGACTAACATGCAGCGAGATCATATTTCATTCGAAAAATGTTGCCAAGGCGAAAGCGTGGGAAATCGTGAAGGCTCCGATATGGCCTTCATGCGGGTTGCCTATCTCATTGAAAATGGGGCTTTAATTGATTTAGGGCAAATTTTAAAACATAATTTCGAATGTCTTATCAGGTTGCAGCATAATTTTTTGAAAATTTCCCAAAACCAAATCAATCAGCTAATAATTTATATGTATGGCGATTTGTGTTCCCCTTAATTATCATTATAGCGCGCCGCGCCCCTACGAGGGAAAAGAGTTCCAATTGTTTCCTTTCCTTTCATGATTTTGAAAATTCTCTCAACAAATCAATTGCGCGCCGCATGCATTTTTGAAAACCCCTTTTTCCAGAGTCAGAGTCCCCATATCATTAATATTCTAAATCTCTTTTTGTGTGATTCTTTTGTTTTCTTGTTCAATGCTCTTCAATCGATTATTGGATTTTGTCGTTATAAATCTTAATCATCAAATGCTTTGATTGACAAATTATTGTTAGCCAATAATCTCTGTTTCAACTAGCCTCGTCCGTCCATCAGTCCATCAATTCATCTGTCAGTTCAATTGTCAAATAAATAATGCTGGTCCAAATGGAAAAAAAATAAAAATTCTGAAAAATAACGCCGCCTCAAGAATATCCCATCAAATCTTATAGCACAATTAAATCAAAAAAAAAAAAAAAAAAAAAAAAAAAAACCGGACCATCCCTGAATGAGACGGCACTGAGAGCTTGATTGTCATAAATATGGCCAATTTGTAGTGGATTTAATTGCAAATTAATTGAGCGAAAACGATAGTGAATATGAGATATGCGTACGGAAATAAATCTCCTTAATCGGATTACTTATTGTTTTCAATTTTTCCCTCATCAAGATTAAATCGCTTCATTAAGGTATGAACAACAAATACCTATACTTATAATAAAAAAAAAAAAAAAATAAGTAGCATGAAAAAAAAAGCGGTTGGCAGTTGCTTTGCATGCAACATTCTAATTTAAATTCTCTTTTAATAATTCACCCAAAAGCTAAGTAGCTAAATTCTCCCGGTCCGCGTGATTTTATTATTCCAGCTTATTTTAGCTACATACATTTCCCACTTAGGAGGTACACACCAGGATAAAATCCGCTTAACAAGCTCCAACTCATTTACTTGCATGCAAATTTTGTTATTATTTCAACTCCCCGCAGTAATCAGGCGGTCAATTTCCTAAGAAAGGACTGGCCTTTAACCGGTCCAAATCTTACCGGTTACATTATGGCAGTTCGCTCCATTGAATTCGACTAACCGGCGGTCGGTAATAAACGGGTTGGTTTAATGGGTAGCTTCTAAATGACACTAGAAAATCAACTAAGAAATTGGGTTTTTTATTTTCCATATTCGACTATCCTAAAACCAGACAAAATTACGACAATTGACCCAAAAAAACTGACCTACGGTCAGCCGTTTTGCGGACTAGTCCCACTCCAATGACAGGCCCATGTTAAAAAGGTCAGTTGAATGCATTAGAAATGGAATTGTATGATGGACTAGTACTGGTAACATGAGGGACTGACCGAAGGCTACACTTGGGTCAGTCCATATTACTGCAGGGCTCTTATTCGGGCCTTTCATTCGAACGGTTCGATATCAAGCCCAGCAACGCGTGAGTACCAGTGGCGTAGGGTGGGTTCCAGCCTACCGGGGAATCCGTCATCCGGGTCGGGGGGAAAGAATAACATACGGAGAATCCCCGCAAGTTAGAATAGACATTTTTTCCAGAAGTCTCTAGTAAATATCATTAAAGAAAAGGAGGGGAGCTTTTCCCCAGTGCGTGACGAGTTCAAATCGAAAATATTCCGACCGAATTCCATCGTCCTTGTGAATACCCCTATTGAAAAGAAAATTTCAAACTTCAAACGAAACTCTATAGCGAACTCCTCTATAATGAATTTCTCTCGCTTCTAACGCTTCTTCTGAAGGCCCTTTCGCTACATTTTTAGTGCCTTTTTTTTCTCCTTATAACGAATTCTCTCTGTAACGAATTTTTTCCCCGGTCACTTGGAATTCGATACCTATAGAGAGTTTCGATTCTTTTGAACTTTGGCCCGTTTGTGTTACTGTTTTCGTTAGAGAATTTAGTCACGATATCCTCTCGAAATGTGAACAAAAATATTTTTTTTTTGGTTTTCGGAATAAAATTGAATCGGACACAATAGCAAACGGCCTATAGTCGGTTATTTCTTGATCGTTACTTTTTACCAGTAGTGAATAATATGTCGGAACAACTCCCTTCAATGGTCGCGGGAGAACTCAAAATTAATGCAATTAAAATAAGCAACAACAAGAAAAACCATATAGAAAAGTAGTGCCTTGTTTCTTTTATTTCTGGGACTTAGGTTTGATAAGATGATTAGACCCTTGTCATTACCATTGTGGATACTAAAATAATCGCAGAAAAAAGGTTTTTTTAATTTTAAAACTACATATTTTGATACCAATTGAAGCTTTTAACAGAGTAAAGAACAAATATGAAAGGTTCCTTTACAAAAATTATTCAAAATCTTAATGCATTGGTGAAGTCATTTACCGGTTACTAGTTCCAACGTGTGCAACAATAGCCCCCATCAACGATGTTTTTTTTTTTCCTTTTTATTGTGTATTTTTCGTTTCTGGATTATTTCTGTTTTATTTATTTTTTCTGCTTTCTTTCTTGTTTTTTTTTTTTTTTTTTCATTTGCTAAAGTGTTGCCCCTAACTGCATTTTTATGGGTGTAATTTAAAGTAAAAATCATGCTAAACCGACACGGCTGGAATCGGCAAAATCACTTTAGCCTACATAGTTCAGCCTGCCTGGACGCCTTTCTGCCAGTCAGTCAAATCGATTCATCTAGCGGTAGTTAGTTACACTCCTAGTCATTAGGGACTTGTATTTTGCATGCCGTAAGGACTGTTTTAATGGATTTTCACATGTAGCCGGCGCGTGATAGCGTGCAGGATTTAAGTGTTTCGTGACACAGGCCGAACTGAGCCCATTTCAGTAGGAATCCACGTTGGCGGCATTCATAGGAAGTTGCCACCGAAAAGGTTCCACACTGAAAAGACACCCTGAGAATAAAAAAAAAAAATAGATTTTTTTTTTCTTATTATTTGTTCGACTTGTACCTCTTCACAATGTTTGTGTGCGTTACCGTGACCCTATCCAGCGGAAAATTATCTCCTGCATGACAAAGTCACCAATGATGTCATCGATGAGATATAGGTGAAATTGTCATGCATGACATCTTGGAGGACATGTCATCGCTGTTCATGTGCTTGACTCTCATTGGCTACTGAAATTTAAATAAGCTTTTAGCGTCAGTAGAACGTTAGCATTATGTAGCGTAGTGGATGAGTGCTCGACTCAGAATCCGAAAATCGCGGGTTCGATCCCTGGCAGAGGAGGCGAACGAAAATTGTTAAAAATAGATTTTTAAAAATTTTCGAAACATTCAAAGAGAGGGCAAAGAAGAAGAGTTATCAAACTGGTGGTTTTCTATAAATTAACATTTAGAGAGAAAAGAGAGCAATGTGTGCTGCTCTCAAATGCTTTTTTCGCCATCGCATCCCCTAGCATGACCAGTGACATTTTCTAATCTTCCGGTGATAATGTCACCGCTGAAGTCCCTGTCAGCTCCTGTGTAAATGTCATACAAAGTGTCACCGGAAATAGCATGCATTTCGGCTCCGAAGTCACTAGGACATCATCGGGGATGTCCGCGGGACATTTCCCGCTGGGTAATATCAAAATTTCTGATCTTTAACTTCCGGTTGGAATTTTACTCCGCAAGGAGATATGGGGCTCGACTCGCTCAATTGACTGACATTGAGAGGTTATATACCTATGTTATACGTACATACATATGTATATATGTGGTATATAGCATTTGTCTATTCTAAGAAGTGCAAAAATTAATACTCCGAGAACAATTAATAAACGCACAATTGAACAATTATAAAATTCGATCAATCGCAACAAAATATTCAATTGAATGTGATTGGGTTAAGTATGTGTGGTGACACCCACACACGTTATGGCAAGACAGCAGCTGCGATTTCCAGAAAAAAAAAAAAAAAAAAAACGAAACGAAAACAATACAAAAGGAAGAGCGCTCAAAACGCAATGCGAAAACACAAAAACGTGTGTGTAATTCCATCAATAGACCGCAACGCTCCCTCCCTAATTGGATGAGAAGAAAAGCCGAGGCGAGGAGTCCTTTACAACCAGACAATGGAGCTTATCCTTTCGTTTCGTTTCCTTTCCTTTCTTTATAATGTGATCAGACGATCTGCTCGATTTAACACGCCAAAGTGTCGAAAAAAAAGGATGCAGCGTCTAAGTGAACCCGCTAGGAATGAATTCGTTTGATGACTAAAATATTAAGAAATATCACCGACGTCAATGCTATATTCCCATCTGGGTAGCTCTGACACGAATGTATTCACTTATTTCTTTTCATTTCCATCAGCTGAAAATTTTTGCTCTTTTTTTTTTTTGCTGATGGGATGCGACGATGGTGCAATTCGTGCCATCAGAGCGAATCGAGTGAAATGAAATGAAAAAGAAAAAATTGCTTAGAAGCCGACGACACTGAAACGGCAGGGATGCGCGTGAATCGGGATTTCAGCTTCGTGTCGTGGGTGAATGCATGACCACCCAAAGAAGAGTATACAGGGTGTTCCATACTCAATGGATCAAAAAAAAGGAGGCGATAGGGGGAACCCATACAAGCAAAAAATTGTATGGAAAGGGGGGTTCATCTTGCACTCGTAAGGAGCTAGAGGCGCGGAAAGAATTCAACTAAATTGGTGAGCATACTTTTAGGCGGATATGTAAAACTAAAACACTATTCAGAAATTTTTAAATTTCTTAGATTTTACTTTTTCTCATACTGCCTAAAAGTGTGCTCAATAATACAAAATAATTATTTTCAAACCTTAGTTTTGCATTGATTGAGAAACTTTTTTTTAGCAACCATGGTCATCAAATTGAAGAGAAAAACTCAAAGTTTTCGAAAAGAGTAAAAAAAAGAGGCTCGATCGTATTTCTTTTTGAATTAAATCACTTTAAAAGCCAAAATTACACTATTTTAGGCTTAGATGGTAGTACCAGAGAAAACGGAGTTGAATTATTTAAAATCGTAGTATGCAGTGTTAACGGAAAACCGCCAAGCTTTTCATATCATATGTGATTTTGAATTTACGGCCTGTAAGTGAGGAGCACCAGTGAAAAAACCAAAATATTGTTTTTTTCATTTAACTCCTCAGGGGTGCATTTGCGAACCACCCCGCCCCCCTGCCATACGATTTTTGGTCCATCTGGACCCACCTATTACCTCCTTTTTTTTGATCTATTGAGTATGGAACACCCTGTATGTAAGTCTAAATTTTTTGGTCCTACCGAAATAAAGAGAGGAAGTTTAGAGAGTTATGGGCCAAAAACCAAAAAAATCCGAAAAATTCATGGCGTCCGATTTGGATGAAAATTTATATATATAAAAGTGAAAAATTCTAAGAATTTTAGCACTGAAATTTTTTTTAAAAAACTGGTCCTTTTTGGACCAGTTTGGAACTAGACCCTAACTAGACTAGTTGTAATCCGTTTCTTGAAAAAATTTTGACGCCAAAATTCGTAGAATTCTTCACTTATTCTATGTTTAAATTTTCATCCCAATCGGACGCCATGAATTTTTTAGATTTTTTTGGTTTTTCGCCCAAAACTCTCTAAACTTCCTCTAACCCCCCTCCCCACCCAAAATTTTTTGGGATTAATGTCTTATAATTGTTCAATATACCACTGTGGAAAATATAAGCACTATCAAAGCACTCTTTCTCTGGATACGCCACTGGTAAGGACGTCGCCAAACCGGTGTGTCGGACTCCTACCGGGCAAACCACCATACCCCTTCTCTCACAAAGAATTTATTCCTCCTATTATACTATTTTCGCATTACTTCGGCTCGAGCTGATAAAGTCAATATGCTTTTCAGCATGAATTTTCAAAAATAATCAAAATTCCGTTTCTTCCAATTTTAAAAACACCAACGAATTTACTACTATCAGTCATGATTCAAACAGTAGTGACGTCATACGCTCGGAGCGTTTTTAAGTTGACGAAATCGTGGCGTTTTGAATCGAAATTTTCGTTGTTGACATTTATCAGTTGATGGAAAACAGCTGTTCTTCATTGTTATTAAAAATAAACATGACGAAATGAGCAAAAAAAAAAACAAACAAAGCGTAATAGAATATAAACAATAAGAATGGGTGAATCGAAGAAATCAAATGAAGTAACATTTCCATCTTGCTGGAACGATGATGAACGCATTGCGGTATTGTTTGCTCCGTTTCGAGTACGTGATGTCAATCCGGAGAACTATGATTCGAAAATGAAATTCTGGCAGGATATGATTTGGAATTATTGCACTCAAACGGGTACGATCGTCTTCAATAAGCTTTCAATTCAGACTGCCTTCGAACGGAAATCATGCATTGCCCATGGCCTGGATACTGTGATAGATGAACTATTGAGCAGTAAGAAAATCCGTCTGCGTACCGAATTCGAGTACGATCCGCAAAATGGCTGGACAACTTGGGCTTTGAATGGTCTTCTTTGGAGGCCACTCAATCGTAGTGTCTTCAAATTGAAGAGTATGATTGGTTACGCCGATGCGAAGGCATTAGCTGGCAATCTCGAGTACGTGCATTTGACAGTTGCTAAAAAGTGCTGCGACGAGTTGCGATCCAAGGTTTTACAGAAACAATTGGGCAAGGTAATCGAATATACGGATTTTCGAGAACTCGCCGATACAGCTGGTATAAAAATTAACAATGAATCGCTTGAATTGTGTCTGCGTAGCCTTAGCTGTGAACGCGTCGTGGTACTGGCTTACAAGAATTCAACAAAATTTCAAGAGATTGACTTCATTAAGATACCAGGTAAAATTTCATCAACAATAAATTCCTTCTTTTGTGTATTGTTCTTCATCTCTAAGAATTCTTTGCTACCGTAGCCAATAACGATAAAAACGGTGCTTCGATCACGGAAACAGATTATGCGATACGTAATCTGCAACTTGCACAAAAAAATCTAAGCAATTTGTTGGAAGATCTAGACGAAAGGATAACAACTGTCACGGAAAAGGCACGACAATACCTATTGGAAAATAAACGTCAAATGGCAAAGAGTCACTTACGAAAGAAGCACTTACTGGAAAAGAGTTATGGTAATCTCGTTTCCGATGGAGAGGAGTCATCAATGATGATTTGATTCGATCAATTTTTATTTTTTTTTTTTTTTTTTTCAATAGAAAAACGTTCTGAAACTCTTCACAATATCGAGGAACTTCTAAATAGCGTTAATGAGGCACGTAGTCACGGAGAGATTCTGGATGCGTACAAATCTGGTTCGCTTGCGCTAAAAAATATGCTATCAAAACTCAATTACGATACCGTGGACGATGTGATTGCAGAAGTTCGCGATGTGATTAGCTCACAGCGTGAGATAGAAGATGCAATGGCGAATGTTTCGCTGGCGAATGCATCTCTAACTTCAGTTGAAAATGATGAACTGGAGCGTGAACTTCAAGATTTAGTCGAGAGTAAAAATATACAGCAAGATAAACCAATAACAAATACAGTCAAAAAGTTACCAGCAGCCAATAATCAATCGCTAGAAGTGACTATCGATGATGCGGAACTCTTGAGTATGTTGGATAATCTTGAAATCGAAAACGAATCGCCCAACAAAGACCAAAAGCCTGCTGTCAGAGAAAATGGGACCTGATAACACCACAATTAGAACAAAAAAAAAAAGAAGAAGATATTTTGATGGGGAAAATTATCTATCGATTTCCATGGCACCTCTTATAATTTCTCTTTTTGGAGATAAAACCGCAACAACAAAAAAAATTCAATAAAAATCTTTCATAATTGAAATAAAGCAAAGAACAAACTTTCTTAAAAACAGATTAATTAATCAAACCCAGTGGCGTAGCTAAACATTTTCGGCGCCCGGGACGCAATACAGAAAATGGCGCCGCTCCCCTTTGTCTAAATGAAAATACCTTTATTAAAAATTTTAAAAAATGATTTCGCCCCCAGACCGGATGCTCCCTTCAAGCACCCTACACTACGCTAGTGATCAGCCCTATGGTAAATGGGTATTCATTTTTTGATTTCAGTAATCTTATCGTCAATTAAAGGGAAAATGTGATGAAATTTTCTTAAAATATTTGAAATTCTTGCTTCCTTTACATTACCTTCTTGGCAATATTTAGAATCGGGCAGAATATCCTTTTTACAAACTCCTTTAGTTCATGGTCGTGACCCTTCACAAATGCCCAATCGCTGTAGATACGGTTTCTCAATTTGAAAAAAAAAAAAAAAAAATACCCTACCAACGATACCATATTGAGATACTTCCGTTTAGTTCCACCAAAGATCTTAAAACTATAACAGGTTGGCTGATAAGTCCCCGGTCTGACACATAGATGGCGTCGCTAGTATTAAATGCATATTATTTTTATATAGTGGCAACCTTCAAATGATTCGTGTCAAAATTTGACGTCTGTAAGTCAATTAGTTTGTGAGATAGAGCGTCTTTTGTGAAGCAACTTTTGTTATTGTGAAAAAAATGGAAAAAAAGGAATTTCGTGTTTTGATAAAATACTGTTTTCTGAAGGGAAAAAATACAGTGGAAGCAAAAACTTGGCTTGATAATGAGTTTCCGGACTCTGCCCCAGGAAAATCAACAATAATTGATTGGTATGCAAAATTCAAGCGTGGTGAAATGAGCACGGAGGACGGTGAACGCAGTGGACGCCCGAAAGAGGTGGTTACCGACGAAAACATCAAAAAAATTCACAAAATGATTTTGAATGACCGTAAAATGAAGTTGATCGAGATAGCAGAGGCCTTAAAGATATCAAAGGAACGTGTTGGTCATATCATTCATCAATATTTGGATATGAAAAAGCTCTGTGCAAAATGGGTGCCGCGCGAGCTCACATTTGACCAAAAACAACAACGTGTTGATGATTCTGAGCGGTGTTTGCCGCTGTTAACTCGCAATACACCCGAGTTTTTTGCGTCGATATGTGACAATGGATGAAACATGGCTCTATCACTACACTCCTGAGTCCAATCGACAGTCGGCTGAGTGGACAGCGATCGGTGAACCGTCTCCGAAGCGTGGAAAGACTCAAAAGTCCGCTGGCAAAGTAATGGCCTCTGTTTTTTGGGATGGGCATGGAATAATTTTTATCGATTATCTTGAGAAGGGAAAAACCATCAACAGTGACTATTATATGTCGTTATTGGAGCGTTTGAAGGTCGAAATCGCGGCAAAACGGCCCCATATGAAGAAGAAAAAAGTGTTGTTCCACCAAGACAACGCACCGTGCCACAAGTCATTGAGAACGATGGCAAAAATTCATAAATTAGGCTTCGAATTGCTTCCCCACCCACCGTATTCTCCAGATCTGGCCCCCAGCGACTTTTTCTTGTTCTCAGACCTCAAAAGGATGCTCGCAGGGAAAAAATTTGGCTGCAATGAAGAGGTGATCGCCGAAACTGAGGCCTATTTTGAGGCAAAACCGAAGGAGTACTACCAAAATGGTATCAAAAAATTGAAAGGTCGTTATAATCGTTGTATCGCTCTTGAAGGGAACTATGTTGAATAATAAAAACGAATTTTGACAAAAAAAATGTGTTTTTCTTTGTTAGACCGGGGACTTATCAGCCAACCTGTTAGTTATAAGGTCTTTGGTTCCACTCTAGACAAGTGGCTTTCTTCCTTCTGTTGTTCTAATAGCAGATATAAAGAGTTTCCTTTGCTTCTTCATGAATGGACTTATTCAATGTCATACCTACGATTGATGCATTTGAAACATTGCAACAATTGTGCTCCACACATCTATAATCTCTTTAAAAAATCTTAAAAACTCGAATTTCTCCCGCACACCATTTGAATTCGTCCTTGACAACAACTTTCAAATTAATAATAAAAGACAGTGTTCGATCTTCAAAAAAAAGTTATATATATATATGTATATTGTCCCGGAAGAAAAAAAAGAAAAAAAAAAGACATACTGGAAGGTGATTCTATTAAACCGTCATTAACATATTCTTCATCACATTTGCTTTTGGCTTCGTTGTTGTTGTTGTTTTGTTCTTTCTTCATTTTTGCTTTGATTTCTTGTTTAATATTGCACAAATGTTCGTTCGAAAATCAAATTTCAAGCCAAGGTAAAATAATCTTAATAAATTTGAGTGCCGTTCGATTTTTTTTTTTTTTTTTTTTCTGATTCTGATTGCCTGTCTTCATCGTTGATGGTCGTTTTAATCTACAATGGGTGCATTCAGTCGACTCAACTGTTGTGCAACTGTTGGAGTAAAATTCGGCAAAAAAAAAAAAAAACAATGCGCTACCAACTGAGCTTACGCAGCATGTTAACTGAGCGGACTACATACTTATATTCTTGTAAATAGGGCAACCGCGTAGTCAACATGCTGCGCAAGCTCAGATGGTAGCACATCTTTTTTAGCCGAATTTCACTCAACAGTTGAGTCTGCCGAATTCACCCAATGACTGCAATTTTTACAAATACTAAATTATACATATACATATATATAAATTACAAATACAATTAAATATGGGCATAAACATACATATCCACATAAATATTTTCGCCCATATATACAAAGAATAGTATATAGTTAGCATATTTTTTTCATATATATTTATATATAGAATAGATGTACCTATATAAATATCTTTATATTAATGTGTGTGTGTGTGTGTGTAAGTGTGTGTGTTTAGTGACCATCAAAACAGTGCAATAACCCCAATTGGTAATTGTTTTATCAATAACAAAATACTTGAATAGATCTAATTTTGCTTTTATACAGAAGATATCGTCAAAAATATTTCACTTTAAAGCCTGAAATCGACTAAAGAATTTTTTTTCCGTAGAGAAAATAGTGTGTAGAGTGCAGAGAATCTATCTTTGTTGTGTACGCTGAAGACCGTCTCATTAATTCTTCCAGTTCTACGTGGAGCTATCGTCGACATATTTAGAGTAGAACTCTTCTATGAACTTCACGACTTTTTAATTTGCAGAAGAATGTTTTATCTACGACTCTAAAGTAGAGAAAAACACTTTTGCAGTATATAAAGAGTCGTGGAGCAGACAGTAGAGCTCTACTCTAAATATGTCGACGACAGCTATACGTAGAACTGGTCTTCAGCGTAAACAACAAAGATAGATTCTCCGCACTCTACACACTATTTTCTCTACGTAAAAAAAAACTCTATAGTCGATTTCAGGCTTAAAATTGAAATCAATTACTTTTCGTTTTTTGTGGACCGTGTTAAATCGAACCCCCGTAAAATCGATCTTTTAAAAACAGAACTGAGAGGAATTGCGTCTGAGGCAAGAAATAAAATTTATTCACCAATTATAAACCAAAACCATCGCATTGATGTCATAGACAGGGCAACCAAAAATATTTAAATTGAACCCTAAAAGTATGCACGTCAATATTGAAGAAAAAAAAAAAAAAGCATTTAGAAGTATTTGCCTGTGGAACTTTGTTCCAGCCTCTTCACGATCCGTAAATTCGATAGCATCCTTATGAAGGTGTGTATAAATAGGCGTGTTTTGAAGAAAAACATGGAGTTCCAGCATCGGAAACATTTCAAAATATTGAGATGTATATTTTTAGGGCTCAATTTATAATATTTTTGGTTGCCCTGGTCCTGCTTGCAGAGCTTAAAATGGTTCGGATTAATAATCGAATATAAATGGCGATATTTTACCAAATTAATGGCCACTCTACACTAATCCATATACATATGTATACGCATTTTGAACGTGCGTACATGGGTGTGTATGTTTTTGTGTACCTGTGTGTGTGTGTGTGTTCGTGTTGCTGTGTGTGTTTGATTCAGTGTACAATTTTTTTTTTGGTTTTTTTGTATTCTTTGCTCCTTAAAAGCTAATGGCTAGACAAAGAGTTTTCCCTATAATTCATTGGAATAGACCGAGTGTACCGAAAAGATACGAAAACGATTGAATACGATTAAGACATAATGACGACCGACGAGTTGCGCTGACAGTGTTTAGTGATAGGACATGTTTTTTTGTTGTTTTTGTTGTTGTTGTTGTTGTTGTTATATAAGAATAAGTGTTACTGTTGTTGGTAAACGTTACAAGTTTCGTTTAAATCCAGCAAATTTTCAGCAAATCCAAATGAATATTCCCCACCATTTCAATGATCCAAGCATACATATTTCAAAACCATATCCATCCACCCCAAAATGGGTTATCTGCTTTATGCCGGTTGAATGCAATTCGACGCTTCCCCGTGTCTTCGATGATATGGAGTTACGACGCGTTGCTTAAAGGCTTGAAATCTTTTGCTGGGCTGTCTTTGTTATGTATAGATTTGGAAAAGTATTAAAATACTTAGAATCGTACAGATGAAGCAGATCAGAACGGGTAAAATTACGATGAAACGCAACGATCTGGAAATGAATGAATTTTCAGGTTTTTCATTCTAACTTAAATTTTTTTTTTTTTTGAATCGTTCAACTCACCGACGATGCCCCATGGCCGGATGTCAGAGATTCAAGTCAACGTCCGCTTCCAAGTCAATGTGATTAATCGAATTGGCTGTGCTATTGCAAATATGATTATCAGTTGTGCTTTCGCCGTTAGCATTACTGCTATCCGATGCCATATTTCGCTGTTTTGACGATTTCGATGAAGAGCCTAAAAGCCAAGAGAAAACTATTTTCGAATTTCGAACATTAATAATAAGATGTTTAGATGCAGCATGGGAATTAAGTGTAAACACATACGTACATACACGGTCTCACAATACACATAAATACACATTTTGATTGAAAGTAATCAAGCTCTCAAAAAAATAATAACAATTTAATGCCAGCAAAAAAAAAAAAATAATAAAAAATAAATAGCCACCGACATGGGAGAGACAATAGTCTGTAAAGAATATCTTAGCAGGGAGAAATTGTCAAGTTATTGATTGGCACGACAGAGAGGGATAAATTGTTAATATGTTGTGTTATTTTGAATCGGTATCTACCTTGAAGGCCTAACTCGATGGCACTGAGTGCCTAGCCAGTTATGACGACTGGGGGCGCCGCTGTTGTCTGTCTGTATACTGTTTTCTTATCGAAGGAGTTGAGCTATCTTGACGAAATTTAGGTATGCGTGCTCACGGGGAATGAGTAGAGAAGTTCGAAAATGGACCCGATCGGACCATTTTTAGGTACCTCCAGTACTAGGTCTGTTATAAAATACAAAAACTGTCTTAAAACATTTTTCAAGAATTTCATGAAATTTGAATTTGAACATTTTAAGGCCACTAACGATTCTAAAAATTGGAAAAATAGGCGTACAGAAGGGGTCTTTTGAAAATGTCTACACCGAAATTCAATTGGGCTTGGACTTATTCTAGATCATCTTTTCTAATTGCCTCAAAAATTTATTGGTCCATTATTAGGGTACTCCAGTCTAGGGTTCTTTTTTTTGCATATAAATTCTTTAAAGCGACCGATAAATTTTCAACTTTTCAATAATTATGATTTAATAGTTTGAGAGCGGAGTTGTTTACGATTTGCCTGATTAGAATTTTAAAAAATAATTCAAATGTTACTAATCAAAAGTGCCGCTCTTGGTTTTCATAATGAAATTTTAAAAATTTCGGTTATGAGTCCCCTTCTAAAATGGCTTAAATGTTCTAGTGTGGATTATCTATAATGGCAGTTTTTGGGTTTTAAAAATTCGATTGAGAAATAATGATTCGTGGTTCGGGTACATCCGCAGATTATACCGATTTTAGATGATTGTAACTTCAAATTAGCTTTTAGAACTGACACTTAAGCATCAACTGAAAATATAACCTGTATTAAATTCCTTGGACGTTTTTTATTTTGCAAATAACTTTAATTAAAATAATCATTCTTAATTTCGAAGTTATATTCGATTTCAAATGATATTTACAATTTGTCTAAAAAAGTGTTACATTAAATTTTTTCTTTGACATTAAATCTTTCAATTCAACTTAGATAAAATTTGGAATTTGGTCCTTAAGGTTAATGTAATTTCAAAATATTCAAAATTCTTAATTTTACTGAAAATAAACTTCAATTCCAATTTGCATTGTCTAGCACAACATCTTTTTATTGGCACGAATGATTTGGCGACACATGTGCGCCGCTGCTGTCTGTCTGTCTGTCTTTATACTGTTTTCTAATCGAAGGAGTTGAGCTATCTTGACGAAATTAGGTATGCGTGCTCACGGGGACATGAGTAAGAGTAAGTTCGAGAATTGACCCGATCGGACCATTTTTAGGGGTACCTCCAGTACTAGCGTCTGTTATGAAAATCACAAAAACTGCTCTAAAACCGCAGTTTTTCAAGACATTATGCATGAAATTTGATATTTGAACATTTTTAAAGGCCACTAACGTGACTTCTAAAATTGGGAAAAGTAGGCGTGGAAGAAGGGCGTCTTTCGAAAATTGTCTCCTACACCCGAAATTCAAATGGGACTTGGCACTTATGCTTCCTTTGTAATACTCCTAAAAAATATTCATGATCGGTCCATTATTAAGGGTACCTCCAGTACTAGGGTCTGTCACAAAACTTCTAAAGCTGCCCCGAATTAAACTTTTTCGAAATATTTCAATGAAATTTAGAATTTGAGCGTGTTTAGATTTGAGCGTGTTTAGATTTGAGCCTCCGATTAGAATTTAAAAAATTCGGAAATGTGGGCGTGAAAAAGGGGCGGTTTGGTTTTCATAATGAAATTTAACAAAATTCGGTATATGGGGCCCCTTATGGCCTTAAAAGTCTCTTGGATATTCTTTCTTTCTTAATGGTTCTGTTTTTGGGCGTGTTTTAAAAATTCTTTAAACATATGTGTGTCTGTGTCGGGTACTATCCCTGCAGGGAATCAAACCGATTTTAAAGTAATTTAAAGTTAGCTTTTTAATAAGCCCAACTGGTTGATTAATCGACTTCTTTCCTTGGCTTCAACTCACTATTTTAACGTGGCGATGTCCTAGGCAGTAGTCAATTGTCCGTTCCTGCATGACTTTGTAACTAAATAATAGCTGGCTACTTTTAAGTTGACTTAAAGTCAGAGAAAACGAAAACACTGATTTAAATTGGTTAAAAAATGTTCAATAAAAAATTACTTCCATTAGAATTCCCTTTTTCGGTTTCATCTTTTCTGTTTTCAGCAGCAGAAGAATAATTTATTTATGAATGTGAAAATGTTCTTCAAGCGATGCATCAGAAAGAATTCCATAGGCGACTATTTTGGCTGACTTACGTTTCGAACTGCCGTTCGGGGTCTCATCAGAGCAATTTTTACGGATTGGTTGACTATTGATTTGAATCTCGGTTAGCCTTTTAAACTAACTTTGAGTGCAATTCATACCCTTGAATTATATCATCAGAAATATATTATTTTCGTATCCAGTTTGGTTGATGTCTGCATGACTTTTCAATCGATTTCTAGTCAGTTGTGATGTAGTTGGCATAAAGTTAAATTTTAGAAATTTCCTATATTCCGCTTGTTTGATGTCTAGATGACTTTTTAACCGATTTCTAGGCAGTTGCGAAAAAGTTCGCTTTTCATTAACTTATTTACTAATCGGTTGATAAAAGTCCTGCAGGGATATTGTCAGGCTCGTCTGACTATAACACCCTTACTTGTTTTCAATACGATTAACAGTCAAAATGTTGAACATATGGACTCACTTACAATAAAATAAAAATATATCACCCGATTTTGAATATTCCCGGGGAATTTACTTTTCTTGAGACTAAAATTCTGCTTTTTTTTAAATAGATAGGGAAAGGAAAATGATGGGTATGGGTCAAATACCCATTTTCCCATCAAATTTATTCCCCCAAATATTGGAAAAAGAAGAAGTTTACTCTCGAAAAAAGTAAATTCCCAGGTATTCGTTTCCCGGGCATATTCAGAATTGGGCTGTATATATGTATAATATATATAGGTATAAAATAAAAGAGCACTAAAAATAAAAAAAGAACGAATTGCGTTCGAAATTATTAAAAATTAAAATTAAAAATTTTTGTACATGTAATGGCAACGCAATAAGTAGCTGCATTTATCACGATGAAGAAGTTTTTTTTTTGCTTTTGTTAATGCGACACCGATTAAATGCAGCTCTTGGAGCGCAAAATGCATTTTGCTCATTGATCACTCACCTCCTGTGAAGCAGAGACATCCATCGTCGTCACTACGCGAATCGCGCCTTGAGTTCTTCAACTCTTTATTCATTTCATTGATACAGCGCTGATAGTAGTCATAGTCCTTTAGATACCAAACTGGCGGCCAGCGATGCTCGCGTAAATATTCCTGATTATCCTGATGCAAGGCCTTAAGGCCCTTGAGAGAAAATTTACAAATAATATTGTAATTGACACACAAATACGACATACACCATTCGGCCAATTGATGAGCATTGTGCAACTAATTAATTAATATGGTGGGGGGGGGAGGAAAATGAAACCGATTAATTTAAAAATAATTAAATTTTTGAGCAATAAAAAAAAAAAAAAAATTAAAAAAAAAGACCGAATTCTACCTTAACTGGTTCCAACAACTTTAAGCAGTGGTCCACCGTCTCGTTAGTTTCATTTTGTGAAATCATTGTTAGATCCTCGATAACGCGGCACTCAATCAAATTGAGTAGACGTGGCAGACACAGACGATTCGCCAATTCAAGCAAATTAAGACATTTATCAGCCGAAATGGGTGGAATCTCATCTGTGTATAAATAACACAGCAATTTATGGAATGTATAAATTGTGACGCCGGGAAAAACGATCTGAAAAATTTCCAATTGATTTTCATATTTTTATTATTTAACAATTAAATGAATTTCAATATTTTTTATACATATGTATTAAATATATTTAATACTCGCCACACTTGAATGCGCCTCTCGAAAATCGCCTGCTAACATTGCACGCATAACTTCGCAACGTGCAACCAGAACGGCACGATGAGCCTTGATTTGTCCATCATCCAATTCGAATGTTATGTCGCTAAAGCACCCGTCACCGTTACAATGCTTTTCCATGTTTTCTCTAATACTCTAAAAGAGAATGTACCAAGACCAAGAGTATAAAAATGAGTAAAGAGCTTGCAATTCTCTCATTTATTAAATATAATTTAATAAATAATCAAAAATAATTAAAAACAAGTGAGGGTGTTATAGTCAGGCGAGCCTGACAATAGAATACCCGACACAGACACACATGTTCAAATAATTTTCAATATCAAGAGGTGTTTAAGGCATAAGGGGCCCCATATGTCGACTTTTGTTAAATTTCTTTATGAAAACCGCCCCTTTGCCACGCCCACTTTTCAATTTTTTTTGGCTTAAATATACGCTGAAATTCTATGTTTCATGGAAATATTTCGAAAAAGTTCAATTTTGAGGCAGTTTTTGTGATTTTCGTAACAGACCCTAGTACTGGAGGTATCCCTAAAAATGGTCCGATCGGGTCCATTCTTGAACTTGTTCTTACTCATGTCGCCGTGAGCACGCATACCAAATTTTGTCAAGATAGCTCAACTCCTTCGAGAAGATAATTGTATATAAACAGATGGACAGACAGACGGATGATATGAAAAGCTTGGCGGTTTTCCGTTAACACTGCATACTACGATTTTAAATAATTCAACTCCGTTTTCTCTGGTACTACCATCTAAGCCTAAAATAGTGTAATTTTGGCTTTTAAAGTGATTTAATTCAAAAAGAAATACGATCGAGCCTCTTTTTTTGACTCTTTTCGAAAACTTTGAGTTTTTCTCTTCAATTTGATGACCATGGTTGCTAAAAAAAAAGTTTCACAATCAATGCAAAACTAAGGTTTGAAAATAATTATTTTGTATTTTTGACTCCCAGAAAAGTTATTTTAATCAAATTTATTGAGCACACTTTTAGGCAGCATGAGAAAAGAAAAATCTAAGAAATTTAAAAATTTCTGAATAGTGCTTTAGTTTTATATATCCGCCTAAAAGTATGCTCACCAATTTAGTCGAATTCTTTCCGCGCCTCTAGCTCCTTACGAGTGCAAGATGAACCCCCCTTTCCATACAATTTTTTGCTTGTATGGGTACCCCCTATCACCTCCTTTTTTTTTTTTGATCCATTGCGTACGGAACACCCTGTATATGCACAATTTAGCCGACCTATGTCACATCGCTGAGGTGGTCATAGTGGCTAAGGTGTTTGGGTTAATGATACCTGATGATGAAACTGGTAAGCTAGGTTCGAAACCGCTCGTATCGGCTTTCCACACTTCTCGGCAATTTATGAAGAATAAATTTTTTCAATTGTCAAAAATTACATTTTTCACTCTAAGTGAAAAATGACGGACCCCCAAAAGTCCAAATAATAATTAAAAATATTTTTTTTTTTTACCATTTATACTTGGTTTAGATTTCTCTCCACTTACAATACAAATGTGCTGATTTGGTTCGTCAGTTAAAGTGGCCAAAACACTTCGGGATTTGCAAAGTAATACAGTCAATTTGGGCAGTTCTAAGTATTCAGCGGCTTGTTTTATTTCCTAAAAAAAAGGGTTTTTTTTTTTTAAAGATATTAATATTGGATTTCGACGATTATCTTTCCAATGCCATCATCACACTCACCTGCAAATTATAAAATTCCTTTTCAATTGTGCCTGTGTATATAAATCTTAAGCATTGCTGCAGTGCTTGTGGTGTTATGACTTTTGTTAGCGTGACTATGGTATGCATCACATTGATACCACGGCAATTGTCCACTTGAACCAATCGTATATTATGGAATAGTGGGTGATGAAGTTCTTTATAAATATCACTGGGCTTTTTCGATTCAATCAAGGGTAAAGCTTGATAGCTCGAACGTCGCTTTAATTGTTCCCACATTCTATGGAAAGAATTTTTTTTACATACAAACATATATATATATATAAAATAAAATTCGAAGAAATGATTGGAATTATTTAGCCCGATTCTGAATATTCCCGGGGAAGGAATTCCCGGGGAATTTAATTTTCTCGAGAGTAAACCACTTCTTTATTAAATATTTGGTGGAAGAAATTTGATGGGCAATGGATTTTTAACCAATACCCATAATTTTCCTTACCTAGTTAATAAAAAAAAAAGGAGAATTTTAGTATCGAGAAAAGTAAAGTCCACGGGAATTTGTTCCCCGGGAGTATTCAGAATCGGGCTGATTTAGAATATTTCTTTCGCACCTCTGTGTTCGTGACTCGTATCGTATCAGACACTCGGTGTCGTCGTTAAAATCAGCTGTTGTCGCTTCACCAAACGTTGAGCTCACCTGCAAATGGAAATATTATTTGCATTTTGCATACTAATAATAACCCAGTTGCAAATTTTATGCTCTCCGGATTGATCATTTGAACATTCCTAAGCGAGGGGATATCATAGACTTTTCCCATCACTCTTACACATCTACTTTGTTCGAGCATGGCCGCTTTGGGTAGGCCTACCCTATGCCTCTCATGAGCAGGCAGAAAGTGAGGTGTTCAAAAAAGTTTTGGTTTTGCGTTTGGTTTTGCTTTTGCTTTTAAATTTTAGTTCAATCCTGAAAATATGCTACTTTTTGATAAAAAAAAAAACACGCTATTCTTTGAACACATCACCTTTTCTCTGCTCAATGACTGCCACGAGAACTAATGCCTATTGACAGTGCTTGGGATAGTTCAAGTGATGCATCGCTTAGTAGAGGACTTCCCCTTATTTGCAACTGGGTAATGAAACTACAGAGAGAGAGAGAGAGAGAGAGAGTGAGAACTTACCATGCTAGACTCACTGCTGCTGCGTCCACCCATGTCTGAGAGTTCGGTATTAAGCAGACGATAGAATACAATGGACGCTGCGGCCAGCATGAACTTATGGACGGGGAACTTTGTTGTGCCCACAACCAGTGTGAGATCCGCATAGCTTTGCGATAGAAACATATTGTAGACATCCAGCGGATAGTTACCGACAACAACGGTCACTTCCGGCGGTGGTGGCTTGGGCGGTCGGAATGGTGCTTGCAGCAATGGCTTTTGTACCTTCTTCAAGTTTGTCATCCAGAAACGTTGCTGCCTTCGTGCAATCAATGCCGAGCGTATGGCATTCTCGAAAACCTCATTCACACCGAAATATGTAAACACACTGGTCTCATAATATGCAAGACCCAATTCTCTTGCAACGGCACGCGCCTCATCCGGCATTACAAGATCGCTCTTTAAGGCCGCCCGTACGAATGTACTCCGTTCGCCGAAATACGATAGATATGTCTCATCGCGGTACATATAACGCAAATCGTTCTTACAGCCGACCAATATAACCGGCACATCTGGACAGAAACGTCTTATCTCCGGATACCACATGGCCTTACAATTACGCAGCGATATCGGGCTGGCGATGGAAAAACAAAGTAAGACAACATCCGAACGTCCATAAGCGAAACGGCGATCCTTATCATGATCCCCGAATGTATCCCATAAGCGTAGCGATACATTAACGCCGTCAACAACTTCCCATGATCTCTCCAGTACCTAAAATGAGAGACGCCCGAGACAACAAAAAATTTTCCCCCCCCATTATCTATCTATCTTCTAATCTATATCATTCACACACTTACGTCCTTATAAATGCGATACTGATCGATGGCCCACACAGTGGGCACATGCGTGGACAAGAGCTGAGACAGCGAAACGTGCTTATTACATGCTCTGGCACATATTAAGCGCGTTTTGCCCACAGCTGTATCTCCGACAAGAACGCATTTAACAAGTTCCTGGTGCGGCAGCTCATTGTCCATATTGCGTTTTCTTGTTCTTGTTTCTGTTGTTGTTGTCGTTGTTGTAGACGGTTAATTAACGATTTTTTGTTCATCGAAGAATCCTTATCGTTGGTCAAAGATTCTTTTCTAGAAACCCAATTTTCCCCTTATTATTGAAATCGCCGTTTCCCTAATCGTGAATCGCAGTTTCCCCAATCGAAAATCGAAGTTTCCCAAGTTTCATGTTTTTTACGTTTCTCACTTTTTGATCAGCTGAGAATTTTGACATTTCTCGAACGCAGTGTTGATATATCGCAACAAAACAAAGAACGCAGATATGACCAGCACGGTTGCATTGTACGAGATAAAACTTACAATATACCCTGTAGTCAGTCGAGCTAACCGCACAAACTAGCGATTTCACTACCCACTGGTGAACCAATGACCGGTCCCTTTGCTATCCACAACGTTGTCGACTTTACAATGTTGATGTCATTGCCGGGGATGGGTCGTCATTTTATACATTTTATACACTACCTTAATAGAAACGGCATTGGCTCAGGCTGCAGTAGCTCAGTGGTAGCGCTTACGCTATACAGTCCGAAGGTCCCGGGTTCAATTCTCCGGCGAACATCGATTTTTTTTTTTTTTTTTTTTTGAATTAGTAGTTCAAAATTTGAACTTCAAACTTAAATCCTTAGAGGAATAAAATGCAAAAAATAAAATGCAAAAAAATAAAAAAAATTTCATGTTCACTGGAATCTTTGAAAAATTTTGTACGCAAAGATTTGTTTTTCCTTTCAATTTTCAGAATTTTTCGAATTTTGCCATTCTTCCAAATTATTTCCCGTTCGACAGGAATTGAACTTGAGGCCTATTATTCTATCTATTTGTGACCAGTAAAATGGCTAGTCACCAAAGACTGGCACAATGGCACGTCACTTATTTTGGGGGCGAGCTACTGACTACAGGTTAGATAGAATCGAAGGGATTTCAATTAAAACGAACATGGGACGGGAAAAATTGATGCTGGATGTAATTTTATTCTATTATATTTTTATTTTATTCTATTCTATTTTTATTTTATTCTATTTTCACTTTCACACTTTTTTTTCGATATTAAAAAAGCCAACCACTCCGAATTAGCTTTTAATCGGTGGAAATACATGCCAAAAACGATAAGTTAAAGCCGACAACACATTGTGACCGGTGATGCGAAAATTGGCAATTTCTGGTAGGTTAAAAACGGAATGGTACGATATTTTGGATTTTGGTACTTTTTTTTACACCTTCTCACATATAACATGATATTCGTGTAAATTCTAGTCCCCAAGCGACGATACTTTCTTCAGCTGTCCAAAAATTTTAGAAAATTTCGAAAAACTACTTTTTCGCCAAGTTAATGGCCTATACCCAAGAGTTTTTATAGGGCAGACATGCAAAGAGATTTTTCATAGAGTGGCGATAAAATTAGCGTTGCCACTTATGAGCTTTTGCTACAAAAGCGGGTAGGTTTTTGTTTTTTCCTTTGGAAGGCTGGTAGAGTTGAATCAGATTTTGGTAGGATTGTGGAATATATTAGAACTATAGCCACGGCTGCCACGCTTGCAAAATATAAAAGCGCTAAGGCAATTTAAACAAGTAAGGGTGTTATAGTCAGGCGAGCCTGACAATATAATACCCGACACAGACACAAATGCTTCTATAAATTCCAAAACACGTCCAAAAAACAGGAGCATTTAGAGAGAATATTCTATAGATTTTTAAGGCCGTAAGGGCTTCATTTACCGGCTATTGTTCAATTTCTTTATGAAAACCGACCCTTTGCCACGCCCATTTTTGCAAAAATTTTTTTAATCTAATCGGAGGACTTAAATATACACTCAAATTCTAAATTTGATTTCAAAGATTTCGAAAAAGGCCGATTTTAGTGCAGTTTTCGGATTTTTGTGACAGAGCCTAGTACTGGGGGTACCCTTAATAATGGACCGATCAAAAAATTTGTTGGGGTGGATGTTTATGGCTACAAAGGAAGCATACGTGTCAACTTTTGTTGAAGTCCCATTTCAATTTCGGGTGTAGGGAACAATTTTCGAAAAACGCCCTTCTGCCACGCCCACTATTCAAATGGTTGGTAAATCACATTCTTTGCCTTTATATATATTCAAATGCCACTTTCATCAAAATATCTTGAAAAAATCTGGTTTTAGAGCAGTTTTTGTGATTTTATAACAGACCCTAGTACTGGAGGTACCCCTAAAATGGTCCGAACGGGTCCATTCTCGATTTTGTTCTTACTCATGTGCCTGTGAGTACGCATACCAAATTTCTTCAAGATAGCTTAACTCTTTCGATAAGATAACTGTATACAGACAGACAGACGGACATACAGACGGACAGAGAGACGGACAGACAGACAGACGGACGGACAGACGGACAGACGGACAGAGAGACGGACATGGCTAAATCGAATCTCCTAGTGACGCTGATCATTTCTATATATATTTTGTATGGTCTATCTCGATTGATTCTGGGTGTTACACACAACCTCACACACGCAATATACCTTCAACACAGAGTGTGTCGGGTATTAAAAAATAGCCAATTTGACTAAAAAAAGAACCCAACATTTAATTTATAGGTACAAAAAAAATTAATTTTTTGATGGGCATTAGGCCGGTGTCGTGTATGAATCGGCATATTATTATCAACGTATCGATAGTTCGATAGTAGTGTATCTATCGATGCTGTCGATAGTATCAATTACACTAGCTTGCAGCATTTTTTTCCAATACATCTTAATGCACTTTTTTTTTGATGGACTTTGGCCTTCTAAACACGGAAAAAGTAATTAAAAACTATTTATGCAAGGTTTTTTTTTTTAATATCGTTTTTTGAAAACAAATTTTTTGCCGCAAAATAACCACTGTGCAACGCATCACTTGATTGGAAAGAAATTATCGGGCATGTGACGGAAATCGAAAACGACAGAAAACGTTCGATTTCGGTTAAATTTTCATACAAATGTAAGCGAAATCGAACGTTTTCTGTCGTATTCGATTTCTGTCACATGCCCGATAAAGTTGCCTGAACACCCTGTAAAATAGTTGAGTAAAAATGCAATGGAAACGGTTTTGAGGGTAATATAAAATTTCCAAAATCAAATCGGATGATGATGCATTGTCGAATTTTGCTACAAAATAGCTGCAATACCGTCTTTAAAAAATACTTTTTTTCAATCAATTTTTTTCGAAGGCCAACAGTCCATAGAAGTTGTGAAAAAATAAAAATGAATTATTTGTAAGCTAGTGTTATCGACAAGTTTGACACAATTTAAGGCTCAGTTTTGATTGAAAACTATTCAGATTGACTTTAACTTAACATAAAAAAAATGTATATTCGAAATTCTTAACTCGAGTTACGCTTTCAGTAACTAAAGCCATACAAAATGTATAAAACGGATCACGAAAGTGAACGATTTTTTGAGCTTCGATAGTACTAAAGACTACAAGAAGTTATAAAAAAAATGTGTGGGATTTTTCGAAAAGTCCCCACAAATTGGAGCAAAGCAGCAGAAGAGAGAGAGAGAGAGAGAGAGAGAGAGAGAGATATAGAGAAGGAGTGAGGATAGAGGTATTTCAACATGGGTCCTGGAGATACTGCACATGAATTGTTGTCCGGCAATTCACCTAATCGATGGATTGAAATGGAACAAGTCGAAGGCAAACTCTTTCAAAATGTACTTTATTGGTTTTCAAATACAATAATTATGATTGCATACGATTATCGGTATGTCTCTAATTTATTTACTCGAAGTGTTGCTTAAATTAAACAAATATGTTTATGTATACATATATATATATATATTTTTGTTTTTTTGTTTTTATATTTATTTTATTATAATTTATTATAACTGGATTCAACAGGGGCCTCGTAAATATTGAATATTAAAGGGCATCTTTTTATATTGTTGATAACAAGCAGACAGAGTTGATCGGAAAAGCTTTTTCTACTTCTGTTCATAATAATGGATATATATATATATATTTTTTTTTTTAGAATTTGGCACTGCGATTCTGGATAAATGTTATGTACCCTAGATTTGTTTTGATGAACATAACGAAAAATAGATTCGTATGACGTATGTATGTATGTGTCTTCAAATGTGCCGGATATTTCATTTTTCATGCATCGGGGAAGTACCTACTTTAATTGAGCAGCACTGGCCTTTAATTGCACAAAATAATGTATGCCTTTTTATTTTCCAGATGGCCTTTGTGATCAATTTTCTTTATTTATATAATTTTTTGTACACCCCACACACTGTGTGTCGAACGTATATTGCGTTTGTGTGTAGCACCCAGAACCAGGCGTGATATACCATACAAAACATGTATAGAAATGATCAGCGTCGTCAGGAGATTTGATTTAGCCATGTCCGTTTGTCTGTCTGTCGTTAGCCAGGATAGTTGACGATATTCGGAATGCGTGCTCACGGGGACATGAATAAAAACAAGTCCGATCGGACCATTTTTTTTTGGGTACCTCCAGTACTAGGATCTGTCACAAAAGCCCCAAAATTTCCCGAATTTCGGAGTTTTTCCAGATACCTACTATAAGTCAATGAAAGTTAAAATTTGATGAAAATTCCTAAAATTCGGAAAGTGGTTGTGGAAGCGGACGGGTTTCTTCATACGAAGGTTGAACAAAACCCGGAACATGAGGCTCTTAATGGCTTAAAATATTTCCCGAATTCTTTTGTCTTAATGATAATGTTGGTCTTGGGGACTGTTCTGAAAAATGTTCAAACATACATGTCTGTGTCGGGTATTGTATGGTCAGAGGCTCGCCCTTTTTTTTTTTTTTTTTTTTTTTTGTTGCATTTGAAGAAGGAAGGCAGGAAAATGAGTAGACTGGTCTGGACTAGATAAGACCAGCCTAGAATTGATAACATATGGAGGAGTGGAAATATTAACTGGAAAAAGCTTTCAAAATGAATTTAATTTCGAAAAAAATGAGAGAGACTAGCTTGGTCTAGACTAGATCTAATTCAGCCAGCCTATACATGAAGTGGCTAAAATTATTTACACAAAACTCGACTAAAGTAAGATCTTAAATAGACAAGAGGAACCTCAAAAAGAAAATTATAAACCTAAAATTGATCAAATTGATACCGCAGTGCCAAAAAAACTAGAAGCAAATAAAAAGAAAAAATGATTTTATATATGTATATATGCTTGTCTGTGTGTATGGTTAAATACAAAATTCAAAATTATCTCAATGGATAGAAAAAAAAAAACTTTATATATCAAAATTATAGCCAAATTCATTCTATTTCTTTGAAATGTATTCCCTGATTAAATATTTGAAATTATAAATATATTAAGCACGGAAGGCGCTTTCTCATGTCTCGTCCATTTTTCAAGTATTATACATAGTATAACAAACAAAATCCTGGCCTCTTTTGTACTTCAATCGCTAATTTAAAGCCCAAAGTTTTTAATATTATTTCACCTCAATGTTTAGTTCGGTGAATTCTCTTATTTTATTAACTGGATGGTATTAAATCGTGTGTTTTTTTTTTTTTTTTTTTTCATTAAAAATTTCAAGCATTAACAATCTGAATTTTTCTCTACCTTCCTTATTTTTTTTCACTTCTCTTATTCTTCGTTTTTTCTTAATAAGACAACATATTATTTCGTTTGATATAATATTAAATAATATAAAGAATAAACATGGGAATATATATAGAAACATGAATATTCATGGAAAGGTCACAATGTCATGTGAGAAGTAAATTATAAAGAGAATCAAAGCCAGAGAGTTTCTCAGGATCGCCTTCAAAAAGGAAGAATATTTTTTTTCCCAGTTAAATCCTTGGTTTCAATCCACATTAAATTTTTAATAAATGTATCTGTTGTTGTTGTCAATTTTGTAATAAAAACTGCTGGGATCGGTTTTTTTTTTTTTACTTTCATAAATTTAAAGCATACTTTATGGAGCAAAAGTTTTGTTCAA
Source organism: Chlorops oryzae (assembly GCA_020466095.1). Taxonomy (NCBI): domain Eukaryota; kingdom Metazoa; phylum Arthropoda; class Insecta; order Diptera; family Chloropidae; genus Chlorops; species Chlorops oryzae. Next base: position 166,144,531 of record CM035806.1, read on the forward strand.
CTCCCATAAAGTTAAGATTCAAATTGATTGTTAACTTCAATACGAAGTTTTTTTTTTTGAAAGTTAGAAAAGCGGGTTCGCTAAAACTATTCATTGAATGTTGGTAAGAAGAATTTTAGACCCATAAAGTATGCTTTAAAATTATGAAAGTCAACAAAATCCGAGCTCTGCTTATCAAATTCCTTCTTGGAAATGAGTGAAACTCCTCGTCAAAGTTAAAGATCTGAGAAACTCGTGAGCATTGGAACATTTATTGTTTTTCTTGTTTTTAATTTAATTTTAATTTTAAAATTAATATAATTAAATAATTTTTTTTTTTTTTTTTTTTGTTTCTAAAGAACGTGTATTGCAAAATGGCACACTAAATTTTAATGTACACATAAAAAAAATTATTATTTAATTATAAAACACTAGCACAAGCAATCTTCTCATCATCAGGACCTTGACAAACAATCAAGCCACTTGAACGGCCTTTACACATTTACAAGTTTTGTAACATTGCACTTCCTTTTTGCAAACGAAAGTTTGTAAAAAAATTTATTGTTATTTTCTATATATGTATGTATGTATGTAAAAATATGAACATGCATATGTATGTATATGTATATGGGTGTATGTATGTATATATATGACATTGTTGTTAATGCAGGCTTTGATTCGCCTTGGGAATTGATAAGCATTTTGACCGGATCAAATTTTTCTTTCAGTGTAGGTACTAAGAAGATCATATTCATACGTAACATTATTATTATTTTTTTTTTTTTTATATTTATGTAAATATATATTTGTTGCATTTGAATAAATTGCTATAACACATACACATAAGCACATCTATAATATTTTTCTATATAATGTTAGTAAATAAATAATTTTAAAAAAAATTTTTTTTTTTTGCATTTTCTCATTTTATAATTTTTGTATTCATAGCTGTTTTCCTCTTGAATAATTACACAAAACTACACATACCAATAGACACATATGTGAATAAAAATATTTTTAATAATTTTTTTTTTGTTTTCGTTTTGTACCTCTTCTTTTTTTTTTTTTCTTTTAACATAGTATCTTGCATGAATTCAAAGTTTATTTTAACGTTTTCATTGAGTGGGATTTTCCTCATCTGGCACAACTATTAGATACGCATACGAATAAAAACGCTTATCTTTATATATAATATATATATATAAAAAGTTATATATATATGTATATATAGTTGGGAAAGTTTTACAAAAGTACATACATCAAAAAGAGTCCATATGAAATAATGCAGTTTTCCACAAAATTTTCTAACTAACGATTACGATTAAGTTTAAAATTTAAGATAAATTTAACATGAATGACAGTCGTAGAAGTTTAAAGACGTTTTAATTGTCCAGGTAAGGGTTTTTTTTTTTTTTTTTTTTGTAATACATCATTAATACAGATAGTTCTCAATATGCCTTCATATAAATAATTTTATATAAGTAATTAATACATTTTTATATTTTTCTTTATAATTTAGATCGGTCTGCACGACATCTTTCATGTGTGTGAGTTTTCTTCAGTTGTCATCTGTCATCTATCATCTGTCATCTGTCATCTGTCATCTATCATCTGTCATCTATCATATGTCATCTATCATCTCTAATCTATCATCTGTCATTTGTCATCTGTCATTTGTCATCTGTCATCTATCATCTCTCATCTATCATCTGTCATCTATCATCTGTCATCTATCATCTGTCACCTGTCATCTCTCATCTGTCATCTATCATCTTTTGTCATTTGTCATCTGTCATATATTATCTCTCATCTATCATCTGTCATTTGTCACCTGTCATCTGTCATATCATCTATCATCTGTCACCTGTCATCTGGCATCTATCATCTGTCATCTGTCACATGTCATCTATCATCTCTAATCTATCATCTGTCAGTATCTGTCACTGTCATCTGTCATCTATCATCTGTCATCCATCTGTCATCTTCATCTGTCATCTATCATCTGTCATCTGTCATCTTCATGTCATCTATCATCTGTCATGTCATCTGTCATATCTCTCATCTATCATCTGTCATCTGTCACCTGTCATCTGTCAATATCTATCATCTGTCACTGTCATCTGTCCATCTTATCGTACAGTTTACTCTGCACATGATCTGTCACCAGTCACCTGTCACCTGTCATCTGGAATCTATCATCTTTTGTCATCTGTCATTTATCATCAGTTAGCTCTCACACATCCGTCACTCGTCGCTTGTTTGTCGACATATTTTCTTTCATTTAACTTATTTCCATAAAGATTGTCCTTTTGAATTACGTACAAGTTTTGAAATGAAATCGATCTACTGAGAGATATGTAGGTATCTTCTAAATAGCGGATGCTCATCAATGAATGGGCTTTTGTTTGTGCATCAAAAAAAAAAAAAAACGCAGAAACCTTTTAAATCAAATACGTCAGATACATATATATTTTTAATATATACATGTTGAATCATTAGTAGGGTGTTTTTGGTTTTCGAACATACATGCGTACATATATTTTAAGCGTTTATTATGTAATATGCTTAGAGCAAACAGATAATGCTCATTTTATTTTATTTTATTTTATTTTATTTTATTTTATTCGAATACATATTTATAAATAAGTGCTATATATATATATATGTATATATGTATATATATATATATTTATATATAAGTACTTATTTATATATGCACATACATATATAATAGCTACTTTAAAACACTTATAAAAGTAACGAAACCACAACCATATAGAAGCGATTTTGGAAGCATACATATATTATTATAAATTTCATATTTAGTATAAATAGATATATATTGATTTACATACATATATAGTATAATAAACTACATTCACGTGGAACTGAAACTGACTGCTCTTTGTGGAGAGAAAAATGGAAGTAATGAGAAGACAACAAATCAATAGGGGTACTGATTGAATGTACCAAAGTTTTTGGTTGATTCGAATGCGATCGAAGGTTCATAGGGTAGTCATATTTATTATAAGAAAAATCTTAATGAAATTTCATTTAAATCATAGGACTTTTTGCATGACCAGGTACTACAGTTTAGCGTCAAGTAAAAAAAAGGAGAGAGAGAGACAGAGAGAGAGAGAGAGAGAGAGAGAGAGAGAGAGAGAGAGAGAGAGAGAGAGAGAGAGACACAGAGAGAGAGAGAGAGAGAGTGGAAATAAAAAAGTTGTGTAGACTCCTGGAAAAGTTGATCGATTTTTGTCCCGCAAAATGTTCCAAATGGAACATATGAAAGGATATAAACGATTTATTTTCTTAGCAATTATCCTTTTTTTGTAGCGAAAAGCCCATAAAATTAAAAATTCACTTTTCATGAGAGCAAAATTCCGATTAACTATTTCCAATTATTCAGGGGTGTCATTAGAATCCGATAGCTGTCGAAATCGGAATTAAAACCAATCGAAATTTCATACAAATTTTGTCGTTTTTAGTTTTGAATCGGAACTATTATCGATTCTCAATTGCACAGAACCCTAATTTTTCCGACTGTCTATGATACATATATACATATATGAAAATTCAGTCGACTAAAATTCCAATTCCGATAGCCATCGGATTCTGTGACATCCCTGATTAACTTTTCCGGGAGTATACTGTATTATCTTCTTGAATGTATTCTCATCGGTGAGTGCGAGTTTCGCACGATCAATTTGCGCACTGGGATATATATTTTAACCCGGTAGCGCCTCGCGATGCCATATGGCATAACTGAAAGGGGTTCGTTTTCTGTCATCGCCATACCTGAACCATTTCATATTTTATTTTATTTTTTATATTTATTTTTAAATTTATTTTTTTTTTTTAATTTAGGCGCTACCGGGTTAACTCTGTCAGCTGCAGTGCTTTTTTTTTGTAATTGATTTTATGATAAAAAAAAAAACGTCGCCTATTAGGAATAATAGAAACAGTCGACTTATTGTGCCAAAATTTCATCGCAGGCGATCAACAGCCCAGCAAATCACGATACTTGTTTGCACTCACACATTTACAAAACATCATGCTACCCCTGCAAGCCGGATACGCGTATTAATCTAGGTTACTCACTAGTTTTATACACGGATTCTTTTAGTCACACGCAAATCGGCGAATATAGATTTATACTTGTTTATCTTGTGTAAGTGTACCAGCTGATGCACTCTGTTGAATAAAATCATTAGCATGTGTGAGTGTAGCACGATATTTCGTGAGTGTGATAGTGCAAACAAGTATCGTGCTTTACAGGGTACACTCACACATGCTAATGATTTTAGTCGAGAGAGTGTGAGAGCTGCTATTCGTACACAAAACAAACAAGTATAAATCATGTATATTCTCCCATTTGCGTGTGACTGAAAGAATCCGAGTATAAAACTAGTGAGTAACCTAGATTAATACGCGTATCTGGCTTGCTGGGAGTGACTCAAAAAGTATAAAATCTCGCCAAAAGTTCGAACGATGACGGCAAAATCATTTACCAAAAGCACTCACAGTAGGTAGGTTAGAAAACTAACCAGCAAACCTGAAAGAGTTAAGAGTAAATTTTTTTCTTACCCCCAAGAGTCGGCCCAGTGTTAAGCCCGATGATAATACTCATATTAAAAATGTTGACATAAATATCGAAAATAATTCACAAGTTTGATAGAGTTAGAGTTTCTCTTATAAATTCGTTAAAATCGCAGATCAGTCATCATTTGAAGTGAGGTCACACAACAACAATTTTCTATAAGAAAATGTCCGCACATACATATATAGTATATAGCATATAGAATATAGTATATAGCATATGAATGTATGTGTTTGTATAATTCGATCATTTCAGTAATTGTAGTAAGAGTAGAAAAAATAGTAGATAATAAGTAGTCGTAGGCTCACAGCATTTTAGAGGAGATAGTTCATTTGTTGAATATGCACTTTTTTTTTTTTTTTTGTGTTATGTTATGCCGATTTTATATGATCTCGGGCTCACACATTTGATCGATAAGATTCGATCGGAAAAAAAAATCAAAAATCAAAAATCGATTCGAAAAAATAGAGCAATTTTTGAGTAAAAGTGACAATGGATTTTACAGCCAATTATTGGGCTGAATTGAGAGGAGACGCACATATTCTAGGTACAGAAGTGTTTCTGTTTTTTTTAAAGTTTTTTTGTTGTTGTTTTACACTCGAAAACATGTAACTACAAATATATTTATATATGTATAATATGTCTATATATAATAACAGTGTTATTTTATTTTACTAGATTAATAAACATGAAGATTTTTTTGTTTGAAAGATTTTTTTTTTGTTAAGCATTTTCACATATTGAAGAATATGGATTTGTTTTGTAACGAACAAATTTTCTTCAACGGCAAGAAAGTGTTGGATTGTCATACCTTGCATATCTTTGCTTTTCATTTTTCTTTAATTTATTTTAATTTTTTCTTTCTCTTCGGGAATTTTTTCATTTTTTAAAATTATTTATATATATATTTTTTTTTTAAATACTAAATATTTGGAAATAGTTTCAGATTTTTTTCTTTTTATAGTACTCCTTTATTATATAATTCTTTTCATATATTTTTTGTTGTTTTTTTTTTTTTTTTTGTTGTGCAGCTGCAGACATTATTGTTGTTTCTTGAAACCTCATGAAGACGCAACTCTGAATGAAAAGGCCCAAAAGATATGATAAGGATATGTTTTTCTTTGCGATTTGATTATGATGAATTCTTTTTGGAAAGGTGGTAGCATTTCGTTTTTCGATTTTTTTTTCAACATTATTTGTCTATTCATAAGGCTTTATATTTTTCAAAAAAAAAAAAAAAAAAAAAAAAAAGAAGTATACTTTCCGGCATTACAGGATTCAAAAATAAGAAATTGTCCAACTTCAAAGCCTTATAACTTTCGGGTTCTGTGGAACGATTTTAACCATCTACAATCATAATTGAGAGCTATTTTGTCCTGTTCCAGCTCAAGTGGAAGGATTTTAAACTTTCATGGAATTTCTTTTTTCCAGGGCACGTTGTAAAATGAGAACAATAACACCACTGTGCTAGTTCAAAAAACCGACAGACGGCTTTTTTATCTAGGAATATTAATTAAAAGACGCTGAATACAATAGTGATATTGAGTTTTTGGGATTGGCTCAGTTAAAGGAGATTTTCGCGCTGAAAGCTGGATCCCTAAAGTATGCAAGCATATATTTTCTTTTTACCTAAAACATTTTACTTGCTCCAAAATGCGGGGTTTGAAGTTCAGAACTCTCAGTTGCTAGTCATTACACCGTCTTGTCAAAAAATATCATAGCTCTTAAAGGTCTTTTTAAAAGCAGTGTCTTTAAACTTAAAAAATATATAATATATATAAAAATCGAAAGCCAACAATTTTACTTCCCCTAAAAGTATGCTTCACTTTTTTTTTTATAAATGTGATGGAATAAAATTGAAAAGAAGCACTTATAACTTACGTGCGATTACAACAAGTTTTTGACAGGAAATTCTACTAAATTCAAGTAATTACAGTTATCGTCATTATTCTGTGGTAAATATATAGCAACATGGACACTAAATAATTATTAAGGTTTCCATACTCAATGGATCAAAAAACCGGTGATAGGTGAACCATACAAGAAAAAATGTATGGAAAGGGGGGTTCATCTTGCACTCTATGACAGAGTGCGGAAAGAATCGACTAAATGGTGAAATTTTAGAAATTAATAACTACAAACACTTCGGAATTTTTAATTTCTAAGATTTTTCTTTTCTCGATGTTCCTAAAGTGTGCTCAATATTGATTAAAATAACTTTTCTGGGAGTCAAAAATACTAAATAATTATTTTCTAACCTAGTTTTGCATTGATCGAGAAACTTTTTTTTAGCAACCATGGTATCAAATTTGAAGATTTTTGCTCCGTCTGGACCCCCTATCACCTCCTTTTTTTGATCTATTGAGTATGGAACACCCTGTATATTATTAAAATAATTTTTAAACCGCGATATCTCAAAAACTAGAGCCAATCTAAAAAAAAAAAAATTTATGACTGAAAGCTGAGAAATTCTAAGTTTTATCATTGAAGTCGGAAAAAATAATTTTTTTTTTTTCAAATTTTCAATGAAGTTGCAGCTTAATTTGATTTTTTTTTTTTTTTACACAAAATTTTTATACAAAAGAAAGCAAATTATAACTATACCAACGCGATCACAGAACTTAATTTTTTTTCCATACAAGAACGACCCACCCTAATGTATGTATTTATGTATAGAGAAGGGTATTGAAAATTCTGTACGTTCCCTGCAGGAAGCCTGTCGCCATATGGCCCCATGTCTATATTGACGTCAATATAGACAAGAGAACTAGTTCCAACGTCAACAGTGTCATTAAAGAAACTGTACTCTCAAGAGGTACATAGTTCATCTTTATTGACCATGTCAACAACGTGTCTCCTTATAAAGCGAAAGAGTACTACTTTTATCTACATAACAGTACCGACGTCAATAGTTTGTCAATAGTTTTTCGGTCAACTGTTGACATTCAATGACAACTCAATGTTAAATGTCAATAACACAAAGCATTGCGATGGGTCAGTAGTACTGTTGACGCAGTCAGTAGAGAAAGAGTATAGATTCACTATTGACATTTCCTGCAGGGTTCGTTTTCAGGTGCGTCCAATTGTTCAAGTGTGGCTAACATCCAGAGTTAAGGTAACTTTTCCTACAGGGGTATTACGTATTTTGGAGCTTTCAAGCGAAGTTTTCTTATATTTTAATAAATGTTATGTTTGTTGGGGGGTTTTTTTTTTTTTGTCGTTATTGCTCAAAGGATTTTGCAATTTATGAGTTCATATAAGTATATATGTATTGAAGCAATTGCTTTTCAATATAATTTATAGTTACACAGTTTGATTTCCATATTTAAACTTTTATGTTTAATATTTTTGAATGAAAGTTTCATTGCCAAAGTTTTTTTTTCCTTTCAACAAAGACCAGTGAGAATTCTTCGAGCATTTATTTAAATTTCCCTCTTGCCGTTTGGAAAATTGTAGACATACATATATGTATATATTTGATATATGTGTATACATATATATTTTTTTCTTCTTGGGCTTAATTTCATTTATTGCATGAACATTTTGCTGAATATTATAATTTATATATCCTTATGTTTATGCATTTTGTATGCATTTTTATTCGATTAGGGTTTTGTTTTGTTGTTCAAGAATTGTTTGGCTAAAAGCTGACACCATCACCAAAATAAACAGGTACTATTTTATCATTAGTAACTGAACTGCGAACAAATTCAATTCGATTGTATTACATTATTTCACCAATTCCTTCACAATCAGCATGGAGAGAGATTCCCCTCGTCGACTGATAGGTATGCTGCTCTAAAATCAAAAATTTAAACACTAAATATTTTGATACAGTATTCCCAGGATATATCGCACCTCCGCAACAAATGAGTCACAGCTCAAAAAACCCGTCAATGCCTTTCTTCTTGCTTTGATTGGCAAAAGCGACGCAATTTTTATTTTGAATTGTGACTCCCCAGCAGTAAACAGTTGGATAATTATTTGAAAAGAACTAGTACCTCAACCAGAACTAGAAGGACCAGTTCAATTTTTGGATAAGCTTCCACCACAAGTATACTAGTAATAATTATATTCGTTCATTTAAGCGACTGAACATAAATAATTACATTCCCATGATGTAATTAAGAAAACAGCAAAAAAGAACGATTCTAGTGCCGTAAACAGCACGGGTATTTAACTGGTGCAAAATTACCCAATTGCATCCAAAAAGTACTACAGAATGTAGAAGTAGAATAGAATAGTTCTGGTTCTGGTTCATACTGTACTAGTGCTAGTCCTGTACAGATGTTATACTGATTTTCTACAGAATTTTATATGGCCAGGGTTATAGAAAAGAACTACTAGTACTGGTGGCTTTTGAACTAGTAAAGTACTAGTACAGCACTAGTTGAAATTCCTACTGGGGACCGATCGTTTATTGCGGAAATGCGATATGCAAACTGGATGATTCACGAGAGCTAGTACATCCGGAACAGGGTGATAGAGGATATCAAGACGAACAAAAAATCGTGAGACGGGGAGGACTGCAAATGCACCCCTGAGAAGTTATAGGGCGTTAAAGTTTTTAAGCAGGAAGTCGAGAAAAAACAAAAAATTCTACCACGATAACGGCTTATCGTAGAAAAAATAAACTGTAATGGGGTTTGAAAGCCAATTGTATGGGCTTTTAGGAAAAATTAAATTTTTGTTTAAAATTTGGAGCCGTTGAGGGAAAAATAAACGGTCAAAGACAAAACTTCTGAAAAAACGTAAAATTTTATTTTACTTTGGGAGCCATTTTGGTATGAAAAAGGTCCTATGAACACATGTTTTTCTAATTTTTTTCCGAATCTACAGTCGATTTCCTTTAAAACCGTAGTACATATGCCATACCTTATTTACGGTTTAAGCATCGAAAAAATGGGATTTAAAAAGGAATTTGAACTACTAACAGTAACAGGGAGCAATCGTTGCTTGCAAGAACAGATTTCAATGAGTCCTTTTTTTTTTTTTTTTGTTGATAATACTAACATCCTAGGGAATACTGTATTCGTTCAACTGCATTCTTGGACTGTGTAACAAATATTTGAATTTCAAAAATTTAATATTTCGGTTAACTCTTTTCGTACTTAATGCTGATCAAGAAAAAAAAAAAAAAAACGAATAAAAAACCTTAAAATAAGGATCATGAAATTTGTGCGAATAATTGGCTGAATAAAAATTTGTTTTGAAATGAAGAAATTGGCACAACTTAAATTTAAAAATTCTCATTTAGTTGTTTTTATTGTTGCTGGGGTTTTTTTTTTTTTTTAAAGTTCTGGCGAAAGGGTCAAGCATACTTGCAAGCTGTTTGTTGATGCCTAATTAATATGCACCACAGAGAATTGGGTACGCTTGAGCAGCAGAAGCTATAGTTTGACTATATCGTTTATACAACTGCATATGACAGGTCTCCGGACTAGCAATTTCATTCCGATATTGTTGCAAGCATTTCAAGGAATCGTGTTGTGTAGTCTTTGATGATGTTGTTGTTATTCCGAAATTCCGCGTGCTCGGTCAAGGAGAATTCTCTGAATCGGATCCGCCATATGAATGCATTGGGAATAATGGATACCAGCCGCTAATGTGCTGTCCAATATTCACTTTATCCAAATTGACTTCAGTGCTACCCAAGCCCTGATTGTGTTCGAAGCCAACACAACGTTGCCAGACCATAATAACGATGTTACGACCAAAGACATCGGCGCTCTTTTATGTTATGGAAATGAAAAAAAAAAAAAAAAAAATTATGAGAAAAAAATAATCAATGTTAAATGTGATCTCAGAGATCTATTCATCAGAATATTCTAACTACATCCCAGCGGAAAATTATCTCCTGCATGACAAAGTCACCAATGATGTCATCGATGACATATAGGTGACATTGTCATGCATGACATTTTGGAGGACATGTCATCGCTGTTCATGTGCTTGACTCTCATTGGCTACCGAAAATTTAAATAAGGTTTTAGCGTCAGTTGAGCGTTAGCATGATGTGGCGTAGTGGATGAGTGCTCGACTCAGAATCCGAAGATCGCGGTTTCGATCCCTGGCAGAGGCGAACAAAAATTGTTAAAAATAGATTTTTAAAAATTTTCGAAACAATCAAAGAGAGAGAGAGCAAAGAAGAGAGTTATCAAACTGGTGGTTTTCTTTAAATTGACATTTAGAGAGAAAAGAGAGCAATGTGGGCTGCTCTCAAATGCTTTTTTCGCCATCGCATCCCCTAGCATGACCAGTGACATTTTCTAATCTTCCGGTGATAATGTCACCGCTAAAGTCCCTGTCAGCTCCTGTGTAAATGTCATAGAAAGTGTCACCGGAAATAGCATGCATTCCGGCTGCGAAGTCACTAAGACATCATCGGGGATGTCCGGCGGGACATTTCCCGCTGGGATACTACATACTCGTACATACTTACAAATCCGCTTGTCTACAAATTGAATGTTGTTAAGTCGCCGGACCAATGTAACCAGTGCTGCTGTGGTCCTCGCACAACATAAGAAAGATTCTTACCTGATATTTTATTGTTTGCTTATAGAACGGCTCAGCCGAATGGCGGACGACGCGCGTTTTCTTCTTGTGACGCAATCGATCACCATCTTTGATATAGCATTTGACATACGTATCGGGCGGAGTTTCACAATCAACAGGCACAATATAGCGTGCAGAGATAATCTGAAAGTTAAATAGAATTTTTTTTTTTTTTTTTTTTTTGTGGCTTGAAAATCTCAATTGCTCAATTGCTCCATTAGATTATTGAATTTACCTCAACCTCGACAGTGCCTTTGATTTTGACAAAGCCCATTTTCAATTCACCGTGACGAGCCGTTATCAAGCGATAGCCTTTCGGATGTATTTGACTCGGACCTAATGTTAGGCCATAGTCCGTATCGCTGGTGTTAAGTGCGAGGGTCGAGCTCTGGACCGATGAGGATAGAGCATGATTTATTGAGCCACCATTGTTCGGTATATTGCTTGCACTGCTCGAGAGCGTATTCAAATTTTTGTGGCTCGAAGTTAAATAACCACTTGGTGGAGCGATGCTTTGTTTTCGTTGCAACGATGGACTATCGTTTGTTGTAATGTTCGTACTCAAATTGTATGTGCTGCCCTTGCGTAAATATTGTGCAGGACCAATGCCGCCGCCGCCACCGCCGATGCCGCCGCTATCAAGATTAGCTATTGCCGAATTACTGCTGCTATGATGGTAGATGCTAGCCTTTCGTTGCATTCCCATTGACGTTGACGTTGACGGTGTCGGTATCGGATTTGTGCTAGGCGTATCCTTTGTACTCAAATTGAACATGCTGCTCTTACGGATTTGTGGCCCAGATCCAGTGCTCATCATTTCATTCGGCTTAAGATTGATCATGCTGCCCTTGCGCATCTGTTTGGAATTTTTCATTTCAACGCTCAACATTCCGCTGCCATGGATGATTGTGCTGCTACCCATTAAAATGCCTTGGTTCGTTACATTCGTTACTGATGACGCCTGCTTTAGTATTGATAGTGCCTGTTTTGGTGTTGGCGGCGGTAGATTTCCACCCGAACCCTTCCACCGTGGTGTATAATGTTTATTTTCTTCATCGGATGGTGGACTGGTTGCTGCATTCCCAATGCCAACCGGTAACTGTTGCTGCGATAAGTCCAATATTGAACTCTTGCGACTGTTCGGAACACTTGGCAGACCAACACGACTGGCGCCTGCATACATGGAACAAAATACCATTTCAATTATTTATTTGTGCAAATAAATAAAATTATAAAGAAAACAAACAAAAAAACAAAAAGAATAAAAGAAATCCAAATCCAAATTGGAAAGAATTTCTCGAAATGCTCAAAGGATCGGATCGATCGTCCAAAAAAAAAAAAAAAAAAAAAAAAATCCTTTAATCAAAATCTCAACTCAGAGCAACAATTTTTTTTTTTTTTTCGTTAACTTGCGTCACTACAGTGCGACAACTTATGAATGCTGCAGATTAATAATACTCTACTACGTCACAAGCTAAATTCAATATGAAATAATTAAACATGCACCGAGCCAGTGTTGGAAAGCGATAAGTGTCAAAGGCGGCGATTAACGCGCATTTTATACAGTCCAATTATTTATTTTTTTTATTTTTATTTATTCCACTAAATTGAGTGTAAGAAAATGTGGATGAGGTATGCAAATGGATGAACACAAAAATTTACCTTGCATCGCATACAAATCTATATTTAGAAAAAAAAAAAGATGGAAATGGAAACAGGAACTTTTTGATGAAAAATTATATAAAACCATTTACTTCGAACAATTTCTTCCCAATTATTTCGTAAGGTACTTGAACCAAATAAGGCACGATTTTCAAAGAACATAATTCCTGCTCTCCCAGCAAAATGATTTTTTCTTTGCACGTCCAAAAGTATTCATATTTGCTTCGAAAAACAGCACAAAAATAAAAAAGCAAAAATTTCTTCGATCGCGGTACAGTATTCCCCGCTTATATGCACGTACAATTGTGTCATTTGGGTTCAATTTTCACACAAAAAGCCCCGCTTATACACTGAGCGAAATTAATCATGATTTTTTTTAAAGGGCGCATTGTTATTCACAGTCCTTTGGATTTTCGAGCAGATCAAAAATTTCAAAAGAAAAATCGTTGAGTCAACAAAATTTTTTGGTTGATTTGAAAGGAAATATGTTTAAATTACATTTTTTTTCGTTGTGTATAATTCTCATTTGGTTTATAAAATAGGACATATAAGATATTTATTCATCTTAGAACTTTTTAAGCATTGCGAAAGCAGTCACACGACAACGGAGTGACTAAATCGGATGAAGTCCATCCGATGGTTTTTTTTTGGAGATATGTTCAGCAGAGGGACACTGTTACCAGTTTAGGGGAATTTCCCCTAAATTAAAAGACATTTATGTAAGATCTTTAGTTGAGCCTTAGAGCAGAAAAATGGTGAGGGAAATTTTTATGGGGCCTTATGGGACCAAATTTTTGTCTTTAGAAGATTTCAAAATTAAATTTTAAGGAAAATTGGTCTTGTTTTGAGACATTTAGGGGAATATTCTCCTACAAATGTGGCAACAGCGCTCTAAGGCCATTTGATTTGAACGTTAAATAAATTTGTTTTGACATTTCTTCTTTTATAGGTATTTTAGAAAAAATTTTTTATTTTAAAAATTATCTTGTCATTTCAATTATGTCCGTGGTTGGTTCAACAATTTCAATTTTAATCAATTTTTGAAAATTATCATGTCAATTTAACCTGAAATATGGTTGATTCAAAAGGAAAATCTTTATTTTTTCCAACAAGAAAAAATTTTTATATTAAAAATACTCCTTGTTGAAGCCGTTTTGTATGTGTTTTTCCTTTTGATTTAACCAGTTTTCGGATTGTGTTTTTTCTCTGTGTACCTCAATATGAATATGTATAGGTTTTTTTTTTTTTTTTTTTTTTTTTTTTTTTTTTTTTTTTTTTTTTTGATAAGGGAATAGCTGTGAAGACTTGGACAGGGAGTCTTACCCTGACCTGAGTACTGACCTATGAAGTATGGTTTGAGAAACCGTATATGTGTACGCCCGTATCGAAAGGGCCCAGGTTGTCGATCACAGTTTAGGAGATACAGCCAATTTTACGAAAAAATTTCGAAAAAGTGAAATTGGAGATTTTTAGCTTTTCAAGTAGTGGCAACACTAGTCTATCAGCTGACGTAAGAGATTTTTTCGCTTCCGTCGTTTTTTCATGAGATATAGAAAGGTAATGAAAAAGTGTTCATGTTCATTTATTTCTGTAGACAATCAGCCAGCCTTGAGAAACGATTCCGGGGAAGAAAAAGGAAATTAGAACAACCAAATTAATAAAATTGTGCAATATTTGAAAACTGTTTTTTTTTGATAAATTAAAATCGTTTTATTTCTCAAAACTCAATGTTGAAATAAGTCTGAATTTCACTATTGAAACTTTAAAGTCGTTTTTCTCAGAACTTTGACTTTTCAAAATATAATTTCAAAATTTTCTCAAAAATTGAATTTTTCACTTAGAGTCCTCCGGTTTGCGGAATTGTGACCGTAATTTAGTGTAGTATTGCCCGCTACCCTTAACGCCATATCGACAAGGTGGGCCCTTTCGATACGGGCGTACACATATCCAGATATTTATTTTTAATATAAAACAAGAATATTCTTCAACTGAGATAAAAATGTTTGCTTTTTCTCCATTCTTTATTTTTTGTTGATGTTCTTGAGAGCATCAGGATTGGGCCTTTTTAGGACATTATGTTGTTAAAAAGAGGCAATTAAATGCTTTTGAACATATTTTGGTGCAGTTTTTTTCACATATTTGGATATCTCTGAGTTTAACCGTTTTCCATCTTAGGGGCAAAACCCATTAGCATGGCCTTATTTGGATCAATTACCTATGTATCTAGAATAATGCAATAATGGGTAAATGCAACTATTTCCTGGGACAAAAATGTTTTCCACTTATTTAAAATATGATGCAGTAAAGGGTTAAAATGGTTCGAATGTGCCCGACTTCTCTTAGACTTAACGCTCTCAATTCGATTGGATTGCAAAGCTTGAAAGAATGAACGAACGGATAAACGATTGAACTGATGAATGCGGGGACATTGGAATGATTGAAAAGTGCGAACATATCGTTGAGAAATTTCTAATTGATAGAAAGAGAAAATATTACACAGTAATTTTCTTGCTTTATGAACTGAACAAAGTTTTTTTTTTATTCAATCGCTGTAGACTCTTTAGATTACAATCCTGGGTACGTATGTATTTTCTAACGAAATCCCATCCCACCTTTTCGGCATGCATAGCGTATAAGAGCCGGCAGATACCCTCATACTCACATACATGTATGTATGTATGATTGAACGTACGAATAACCGTCAGATGTTGCTTGATTTTATGTTCTTAATATTTTCAATCAAGGCTAAGCAACACAACATCGGCACGGCACGGCTCCGCACTCTGTACTCGTTCTGAGATGCGATTGGAAAATCGCTTCGAAAAGTTAATTTCAAGGTTGAAGTACTTTAGATACACACATTTTTATACCCGACACACTCTGTGTTGAGGATATATTGCGTTTGTGTGGTTGTGTGTCGAGATACACCATACAAAATACGAATAATCAGGCTTGTCGGTTGTCTTGCTCCTTCTCTGTTTTCTTTAAATTCCTATATGAAAATATTTGAATAAGATTGCCGGATGCATCATGAGCGGCCATGTTTGATTGGTGCTAAAATTATGATAAAATAAAATAAGTATGGATGGGTGTTACAAGTCAGGCGAACCTGACTCAACACAGATAAAAAGTTAGCTACATATGTATATTTTTATCGGAGGCTTAAATTGAAGTTCAAATTAAAATTTTTCATTGCAATAGGGATATTCACAAAGGCGTCGGAAAATAGGAAAGTCGGAAAATCGAAATATTTTAACTGCTTAAAAAATTGTTCAAAATACAAAAAGAGTAAAAATTTTTTTTTCAAAAGATGCAATTTTTCGACTTTCCAATGTTTTTTAACCTTCTTTGTGAATACCCCTATTGTAAGAACTTGTGACAGCATCGTCTCCAGCACAAGGGCTGCGCCTACATTTTATAGTTGATTACATTAGTGGTACTCATGCAGCTTCGCAACTTTTCCCATCGTAAATTTCCATGTAAGTAAATTTTGACAGTTGTGTGACAAATTTCTCATTTTCCACAATTTGCGAAGTTGCATGAGTCCCACTATTGTTATTTTCAAAAATGCGTTCTTTAAGTTGTCATTCTAATGATCAGGGACATGAACCGGTTTTAACAGAACCGGTTTTAACCGAACCGGTTTTAACCGAACCGGTTTTAACCGAACCGGTTTTAACCGAACCGGTTTTAACCGAACCGGTTTTAACCGAACCGGTTTTAACCGAACCGGTTTTTACCGAACCGGTTTTTGAACCGAACCGGTTTTAACCGAACCGGTTTTGAACCGAACCGGTTTTGAACCGAACCGGTTTTGAACCGAACCGGTTTTGAACCGAAAAACCGCTTTTATCTGCTGATGAACCGAACCGAAGATTTTTACAAATGTTTGAACCGAACCGTAAATCGAATTCTTTTTTGCATAGGTTCAGGGTTGCATTTTCGCCTGCAACCATGCACAGTGGTCGTCGCTCCCATAGACCAAAAATAAACAAATCGTAGTCGATATTCTTATGAAATTAGTATCGATACCATCTCTAATATGAGTAAGGTAACCACCACTAACTTTTTATTGTGCAGTATTTAACCCTAAATAGTCAAAAATTCCGTTAGAAGTGGGGAACAATTTTTTTCAGTGTGAGAAATTCCCGAACCGAAACTCCGGTTCAAAGAAGTAGAAAACGAAAACGATTGGACGAACCAATCCAAAAGTTCAAACACTGTTCGAACCGGTAAAATTTTCCACCCGGTTCACGTCCCTGCTAATGATTGAATCTTACTCAGAAACTTCCTCCTCCGACTCCAGAACTTCCGATTCTTTATATCATCACATGTTATTTTTATTTTTTTTTATTTTTTATGAAATGTATTCCTTCAAATTTTTGCAAACAGCTGTTCTTCGACTATCGAACTCAAATTTGTTACTTCAATTGATATTTAAACGCAGTACCGAGGTTTTTTAAAATATTTTGAAATTTTTTTTTTTTGATTTTTGAATTTGAATGAAAATTTTTTTTTTGAAATAAGTACTTATGTTTGGTAATATTTCAGTATCGTTTCCATATCACTCGATTTTATTAATCGATCACTGTTTCCATCGCTGTTTCACAACATGCAGTACAAAATTAAGTCGTTATCGCAAAAAGTCTAATTAACCAGGGGGAAGGGGTTCTATTTCGATCTACATACATACATACATATGTATATGTATTTGCAAAAAACCAAAATTATAAAATAAAATAACAAAAACTTATCTAAATACAATCTGATGAACTTCCAAATGTCGTAAACATGCATAGACCTGATGCGTTGTGAGATGTACATTTTTGTTTATTCTGAAATTCGTGTTTATTTTTTATTTTTTTTTTTTTTGCACCAGTTTTGCAACGACCATGTCGGTATTTATGTCCGATAAAAGAATGAAAGTATATACATAGATATAGCTGAGCCGGCCAAGGTGATAAACAGGGCTCGGATTTTGTTGACTTTTATAAATTTAAAGCATACTTTATGGAGTACAATTTTTGTTCAACTCACATAAAGTTGAGGCTAAAATCGATTTTTAGCATCGAAATAAATTTTTTCAACGTCAGAAAAGCGGTTTCAACTTCAACTTCGCTTAACTTATTCGAAAAATGTGAATAAGAAAATTTTTTGCCCCATAAAGTATGCTCTAAATTTATAAAAGTCAAAAAAATCCGAGCCCTGGTGATAAAGATGGCGGAATGTTGTGTACCCATAAAATAGTTACGCTGTCTAAATTTTCCTTTTTACTCTAGAGTACACCTATAGATATATATCTAGATATGTATGTATATGTGGCACAATATCAATTTCGAAGTAAGAAATTTCTAGCAGAGACGATTGTTTGACGCTTCGAGAAAGAGAAGCAACCACGAACCGTCTTGCGGGTAGAGCCAGTAAGGGGTTGTTCTTGTGTTAACCACCTATAAAAATTAAATTTTTTTTTTTTCATATTTCAATAGTTTAACCTATTGTGAAAATATGCTGTTTGAAGCTCCGAGCGAAATTATTAGTTTTAAATAGATTACATAGAAACAAATAAAGCAATTCAACCGATTGCTTTGAAATTTTTATTATTTTTATTCTACTTCCTAGTAAAAATCTATGGAGCAATACCTTAATAGAGCAATGACAAGGAGTAATTACTTCTTCATCCATTCGGAGCAATACGAAATGAAATGAAATAAAATTCCATTTGATTTTAAACTTGACGAAAAAAATCCCCGGCTTTCGGTTTGGCAAACACTGTGTAGATGGGTGGGGTGAGCAAATGACTAGAAATCGAGAGTTCCGAGGTTCTTTAAATCCCACAACAGGCGGAATCCAAAACGAGAAAAAATCATATATCTAAAGCCCAAAATCCAACATTGCGAGAGCAAGATGCGAGAGCGAGAGCACGAGACGAGACGCACACAAATTTCAATACATTCAATCATATGATTCAAGCTCCAATGTATCGCACTGCGAGACCTCGTAGCGAGAAAAGTTTGAAAAATTGATTATTTCTCGTTGCGAGGCAATTTGACAGGTTAATGATGTAGCTATTTTTTGAGTACTCGCTATTGGGTACTCGTTTAAACTAATAAAACAGAAACTGTCCACCGTTCCGTGAAAAAGAGCTTTTAAAATATTTCGCGAGCTTTGGTTCATTTTGAACATTTTTTGAATATTTTGTATTAAAATTTAAACTCAAGTGATAACATATAATTTTTATGAGTACTCGGTACTCGTTAGATTGGTACTTGGTTCAAATATTGCATTACTAAAAGCGATATTATGCTTTCATCTGCGTGACGCATAACTCTCATTGGAGATTGAAATGCGTCACGCAAAACATTTTCGTGACGTCGCGCACTCTCGCATCGGGCTCTCGCAATATTGGATTATATTGGGCTTAAGCCCATGACTTTGAAAGTGGTATAAGTCAAAATTTTTACAAATCTAGTTTATCAGCTATTTCATATCAAATTCAAATAAAATAACATAATCTGAAGTAAAAGTCGATTTTTAAAAATTTCACTTATACGAGTACTATCTTCATTATATTTTAAATTCGGGAAAATCAAAAAAATATTCGAAATAAAATAAATCAATTCGAATATGTTTACCCGGAATAAGAAGGATTACTCCAGTTTTGCTCTTTCAGGTGATAAAAGGTCTGTTCCCGTACTGCACGAAACTACCCAAAACTACCCAATTTTCATACAGTTTTTAAAAAATTGTGCAGTTGAACTCCCAGCTCGATTGATTGTTTTTGTTCTGTCCCGTCTTTTTTTGTAGTTTTTTCCCCCCACCCCCCTTTTCGGGCCAAAAGTCTCTATTAGTATTGTCTATTAAATGACAGAGTCTACTGTTTAGAACTCCTTGAGAGAACTTGCATTAAAAAAAGATCTCCAACATAATACCGAGTAGACGAATACTCGTTGCAACACTAGTTTATCATCAACAGGGCTCGGTTTTTATTTTTACTTTTATAAATTTATAGCATACTTTATGGGGGAAAAATTTTTCTTACCAACATTCGGAGAATTAGTTTAGCGAAGTTGAACTTCAACCCGCTTTACTAACTTCAATAAAACAAATCAAAAAAAAAATAAAAAAAATATAAAAAAAATATATATACATAAAAAAAAAAATTTAAAAATTCATATTGAAGTTAAATGATTTAAATCCTAACTCTATGGCCCGATTTCACGAAGCTATTTAAATATGTAGTTGGGTAGGTAGGTTGAAGTGGCTGCCACTTAGGCCGTTAATCGGCCCATTGTGATACCAAGGAGGTTTTCTTGTGTTTGTGTGAGTGTCTTATCCTAGTATGTAGTGTGCCCCTAACATGCGGATTTGTTGAAAAACCAGCTATAGATCTCAAAAGACAAGCATTTATCTACCTACGGGTATACGGTCTGTGTGCAGTGCTGTCAAAATGCTACTATAGTAGTTTTTTTTTTGCTACTTTTTGTCTCGCTACCGTACTACCTTACTGCTCCTTTCATTCACGTACTACTATTTGGATGTTATAGCATTTTCGAAAACTTTTTATATTCGCATACGTTTATCTGTTTTTAACATTCACGAAGTCCAAGCAATAAGTTCGATATAATTTTTGGCGTCAAGCCATATGTCTGATGCCAGTTTTAGGCTATAGGCATAAACTCAATCGAATGTTCGAAAGTTAAAAAACAAAAAAATTAATTAAAAAATGAAAAGTGAAAAGATTGAAGAAGCGAAAAAGTAGCCTTGTAGCCTTCTTGATTTACGAGTGTTCGAGGTTTTCGAAGGAAACCCCCAACTAGTCTTTCTTTTTCTTTCATTGCTTAAAAACTCCTTTTTTTAAGAAGTAACTACTCCGTTTTTTTTTATAAAAACTACCATTTTAAAAGCATTTTGCTACTTTCTAAGATACAAAAACGACAGCACTTTCTGTGAGACCGCACGTGCATAGGTGGGAGAGCAGCGCACATTGCTCTCTTTTCTCTCTAAATGTCAATTTATAGAAACCAGTTTGATAACTCTTCTTCTTTGCCCTCTTTTTGAATGTTTCGCAAATTTTAAAAAATCTATTTTTAACAATTTTTGTTCGCCTCTGCCAGGGATCGAACCAGCGATCTTCGGATTCTGAGCCGAGCACTCATCTACTACGCCACTTCATGCTAACGCTGAACTGACGCTAAAACCTTATTTAAATTTCAGTAGCCAATGAGAGTCAAGCACATGAACAGCATCCCTCCACGATGACATGTCCTCCAAAATGTCACCTATATGTCATCGATGACATCATTGGTGACTTTGTCATGCAGGAGATAATTTTAAAAGTTAAATGCCATGGTGAAATTGGGCCTATGTGAGTTGAACAAAAATTTTTTTTTACTCCATAAAGTATGCTTTAAATTGATAAAAGTCAAGAATATCTGAGCCCTGGATCCATAGATTATCCTGTCAATTTTTTTTTTTTTTTTTTTTTTTTTGAAGTTATGAAAGGGCAATTGTTAACGCAATCGAATCAACACCGAACTACGCGAAAGAAGTTTAAGTTAAAAAGGTACAGGTAAGTAGTTAAACAAAATGGGATTCGGAACACAAACGGAACGGAATGAAACGGTTATGGTAACAGTAACTGTAACTGTAACTGTAACGGTAACGGAATTTGATACAGGAACGGGATAGTAACGATTGCATCAACGCAACGGTTGCACAAAACAACTGAATCGAAGATAGTGAGCCGGGCTTACCGTTCGGAGATAATCGTGAAAAACTCATTAAGTCCATTAAGAGACTTTCTCACAATTATTTTTTTTGCGTTTGCGTTCAAATTTTTTCCACTTGAATAATTGCTTTTTGCTATTTCAATTTTTGTGTTATTTTTTTTCTCTCTTTGTTTTGCTTATTTTCTTTGACTTTTGTGTTTTGACGCATTGTTGTCGTGCATATTGTATTTGGTTGTAATCAGTGTTGGAGCAAAGGACATTTCTACGTGTTTTGTTTCTAAGGTTTCTATTTCAATTGTGGATTTTTTGGTTGTTTTTTTTTTTTTGTTTCTTTGATTTTGATTGGAGATTTTGATTTTCAATTTTTTTTTTATTTCGTAGTTTCTTTTATTTGATTTTAAGCCTTGAAAACTAGAAGCAAGCGATAGTGCATTCCATGCCAATAGGAGGAAAAGGGGGTGCGTGTTGGTTGGATTATGTTGCAAAATACGTGTTAAATTCAGTGCGGAATTACTATTGTTAATGGACTTTATCGATATTTGATTGATATATTGTTTTTTTTTTTTTTTTTTTTTAGGTAATTGAAAAATTATTTTTAAAACTTGAAATATATTTGAAAATATTTAAATGTAGCTTGTTTTTTGTATTTTTAAACGAACATTTAATTAGAAAAAAATTATTTTTAAAAGTTTTAAAAAGAATTTTCCTTTTTTACACGTTTTATCGGTGGTTTTTCTTTTTTAGTGTTGGCTTTTAAATGCGCTCAGATTAATATTTATTTAATTATTTATTTATATTTATAGTTTATTTAAAATTTGATTTGTAAAAATTTAGTATCACTTTGTTGTTTTCCAAGTGTAGGGTGTGTCAAAGCTTTGATAATGCGATACCGTTATTGAAGCTAATGAGTAGATATAATTAAATTTGATTTTAGCGGTCATTTTTTTTATATATGAATAGATTTATATGTTCATTATTAGATATGTATTAATATTAATATTAATATATATATATAAATATTTAAATATATATATATGTATATATATTTAAATATATATATGTATATATTTACTCGTATTTAGATGGGTTAAAGCATTTCAACATAAATATGAAATAATTAAATGTTGAAAGAATAGTTAAGATATAGGTATATATGTTGATATAGGCAAAGATATGGATATGGATATAGATAAAGATAGATAGAGCATACGCAAGAGATGGCATGACAGCCGATAGTGTAGAGAATTGTTAGACAAGAATTTATGCCGGGTATTACGTGATAAGTGGAAGCCATAATACCGTAGAAGTTTGCGATTTGTGAGTTGAAACGATGCAAGTCAAGAAGTCAAGAAAGAGAGTAGTTTTGTGGCAAGAAGAAAGATAGAAAGAAATAGAGAAAGAGAGAGAGAGAGAGACATATAAAAAGATATAGCAAGACAGAGCGGAAGGTGTAAGACTGGTTTGGAAAAAGAGATCAGAGATTATCATTTCATGTGATGTAAGGCCTTAAAACAAAGAAATCAAGAAAATCATCAAAAAAAAAAATACAAAAAAATTTTTTCAAATAAGAAAAATTACAATTTTTATAGAAAAAGAGAGAACTGATACTTGAATCCCCATTAGTGCTGTGTTCATGTGCAACAATAGATTTCTTATATTTTTTTTTTTTTTTTTTTTTTTGTGTAGCATAGCACGAGGCGCTCATAGAGATGGCAACTCGAAGCGAGAGCTTGCGTGTTGTTGTGGCTTGAAAAACATCAATAAAATGATAAAAAATAAATAAATTAAAAAATCAAAAAAAATTATAAATAATAAAAAAATTTATTTTCATTGAATAAATATTGTTTTATAAAAATTAATAAATAAAAAAGATAAATAAATATAGAAAATTGCATCTAATTCCGAACTTACGCCTTGATGATGAACGTTGGTTTTGTTCGGTGCCCAAGCTCATAGTCCGGCCCAATTCGCCGCGAACTGCCTTCAGTGATTTGAGAATTTCATCGGGATCGCGTCGCGCAACCGACGATCGTCGTCGGCCGACAAAATATGTTTGCGGCGGACCAGCATTTAAATCCTCCTCTTGATTCTTATTACCATCTTGAAACGATGGACGCCTTGAGCCGGGCAATGAGCGTGAAAAATCTTTACCCAATTGATAGACCTCAACTTCCAGTGTTTCCGATTGTGAAGATCCGCGCCGCGATCCAGCTATCCAGGCATGATCCGGATGCAATAGTGATGTACCATCACCAATCGAATCGACATCGTCCGATATCGAACGCTGCATATTGTAGTCGCGACGCAACAGACGCGATATATCACCGCCGCCACAACCGGCAGCGATTGAACCGCGCGGCGAAACGCTCGGCGATTTCGACATGCTAATGCTGCGTAATCCTTTCGGATCGTCAAGACGACACCAAATCGCACGATCATCGAGAAATGCCTGCTGCAATTCGATTGTGCATTCACCCAAGAATATCGATTCGGTGTGCGGTACTAAATCCCACAATTGAATATCGATATAACGGTCCATTAGATTATCGGCATTTATGTGACCAAAAGTCAGTGTTGCATTCCAAATGGGATTTTGCGTTGGACGACTAACTTCGGTCTGTTGAACGCTTCCGTCGCCGCTGCAATATCGATTAATATAAAATAAGTTAAGACGAAGTTCATTGATACACCCACCCCCATGTACGCATGAATTTTGAGAGAATTTTAACAAGGAACTTTATAATCGGGTGTGTTCTAAGTTTTGAGTCGAAATTAATTTCGATCAACAATTTCGTATTGGATTCGGATCGAACTGTAGAATGTACCCGAATGTCTGATCAATTTTCCAAAATCTTGTACATTTCGTACGCCCTCTTGAAATGTGGGGGATCCCTCTCTGCCTATCCCTCTCACTCTCACTCTCACTCTCTCACTCTCTCTCTCTCTCTCTCTCCTCCCCTCTCTCTCCTCCCCTCTCTCTCCTCCCTCTCTCTCTCTCACTCTCACTCTCTCACTCTCTCTCTCTCACTCTCTCTCTCTCACTCTCTCTCTCTCACTCTCTCTCTCTCTCTCTCTCTCTCTCTCTCTCTCTCCTCTCTCTCTCTCTCTCCTCTCTCTCTCTCTCTCTCCTCCTCTCTCTCTCTCTCTCTCTCTCTCTCTCTCTCCTCTCTCTCTCTCTCTCCTCTCTCTTCTCTCTCTTCTCTCTCTCTCTCTCTCTCTCTCTCTCTCTCTCTCTCTCTCTGTCTCTCTCCTCTCTCTCTCTCTCCGTCTCTCTCCTCTCTCTCTGTCTGTCTCCCTCTCTCTCTCTGTCTCCCTCTCTCTCTGTCTGTCTCCCTCTCTCTCTCTGTCTCCCTCTCTCTCTGTCAGCCTCTCTCTCTGTCCGCCTCTCTCTGTCAGCCTCTCTCTCTGTCTGCCTCTCTCTGTCTGCCTCTCTCTGTCTCTTCGCCTCTCTCTGTCTGCCTCTCTCTGTCTGCCTCTCTCTCTCCCTCTCTCTCTCTCCCTCTCTCACTCTGTCTCACTCTCTCACACTCTCCCTCACTCTCTCTCACTCTCAATGTTCCACACTGCCACATGCTGCCATTTAGACTTACCATTTAGGTACAATGCGAACTTTTGCGTATGCTTCCGGTAAATTACCATGTCCGTACGCCTCATCGCGCAAAGCCAGGTCATCAGCGGCCATGAGGGAGACGACCAGCTCGCTACGCTCTGCGTGATACCACACCTGGATTTGCACTCGTCCGCTGACTTGTTTTTCACGCGCAATTTGCTCCTAATCGATTGAAGTCGAAGGAAAGTATGACAGGAAATACAATAAAAGGGGGGAAAAAAATTGCAACAATTAGTAAAGAACGGAAGTGCCGAAATTTCCCGTCTTGATTTCAATTTCCTATTCACTCGTTGTTTTATGAAATTTTTTCTTTTTTTGCTTTTACTTGTTTTTTTTTTTTTTTTCTTTCTTTGCTAATGGCTACATTAAACAATTATTGGATATTTATGTACAAAGGTCTGTTAAACTATGGACATAATTTCTTGTACATAATGAATTCGTAAATTCCCTTTCAATTGATTCAAAGTGTGGGGATACATAATTTTTTGGCGCATTTGTCTTTTATTTGCAAAGCAAACAAATGGAATCAAAAATAATTATTTGAAAATAAATAAAAACTAATTTTTTTAATTTCATACAGAGAATATAGCATGCTTCAAGGATTAATCCCTCCTTCGTGCTTTTATACAGATAAAAAAATTAAAATATATGAGCTCACCATCATCTATCCATGTTCATTCGTCAGCCTATGATGTCATTTCGATCGACTTATTATATTAATCGATAAATTTTTTCGAATTAAATGAATTTCCCTTCGCACTCAATGCTGCTGAATGACGGGGTTTTCGACTTTTGAGGGAATTTTTTTTTTCGGATATTCTCGATTTACATAGATGACAGTTTTGAAATCACTACGTAAAAAAGTGGGACCCTTTAACCATTTCGAAATTATAATATGTACATATATGACCAGTAGGGTGTCCCAAAAACAAAAAATTATTTTTCGAATTTCATTCTAGTTGCACGCAAGGTTTTCGAAAGCCTATGGCTTAAGCTTTAAAGTGTTTTGGAGAATTTTTTCAGATTTTTCGTAAAAGGTTTAGAGATTGTTCGGCGCGGATTTTCCCAAAAAGTCTTGCTTTTCTGAGTTATTCGTTCATCTGTCTTCAGGTTCATAAGGTTCATATTTTGGATTTTGTTGACTTTTATAAATTTAGAGCATACTTTATGGGGCAAAAAATTTTCTTATTCACATTTTTCGAATAAGATAAGCGAAGTTGAAGTTGAAACCGCTTTTCTAACGTTGAAAAAATTTATTTCGATGCTAAAAATCGATTTTAACCTTAACTTTATGTGAGTTGAACAAAATTTGTACTCCATAAAGTATGCTTTAAATTTATAAAAGTCAACAAAATCCGAGCCCTGTTCATATCAAATCTATATTAAATAGGCATTTAATTTCGACCCATGAAATCATTTGTCATTTTGATTCTATTTAATAATATAGATTTTGTATCATGTAAGCAATGAAAATTTGAACATTTTGCCTGGAAGTATGCAACGAATTTTTATTATAATGTTTTTGGGAACATATTGTGACATAGCTTTAGAGCTACAAAAGTAAAATGATAATTTCTTCTAACAAATTTAAGAGGACTTTGCATTATTTTTTCTTTTAACCATTTTCATATAAAATTAAGAAATTATGAGGAGCCCTTTTTTTGGCGCCCAAAATGCCATTAATGACTCCTAAATGGCCTATAAAATCAGTATATTTTGTAAACTATGTACATGAAAACAAAGCTTGGATACTTTTCTTCCGATAAGTGCCTAAAAGTATAGAAAAAAAATTGCTTATGAACCTGTCTTCACAAAAAACTCAGAAAAAGCAGGACTTTTTGGGAAAAACCGCGCCGGACAACCTCTAAACCTTTTCCAAAAAACCTGAAAAAATTTTCTAAAATACTTCAATCCATAAGCTTTCGAAAAAAGCGCGATCAAGAAAGGAAATTTGGGACACCCTTATGACCAGCACTTTGTCGAGTTTTGTCAAATTTGTTCCGCAGAAACGGAAAGAGGAGGGCACACACAAACGAATGAGTTATAGGTCCAATAGATTATCGGTAATATGTTCAGTTCAAGAAACTCTATTTTAAACCCAATATAGAATATGACACTCGACGTTAGAAGTATTCAATTTTGCATTCGGCCCACATTTCGGAAATGTGAAATTAAACGTTCATTTTCCATTTTCGGAATTGAATAACGGCCATAAACGAATGCACACACGTTAAAACAAATATATATATATAGAGAAATCCGATTTCAATAGTTACTAGAAATAAACAATTTTGCCTTTTCATATTTCACTTCACAAGTGCACTCGTCACAAACTCAAGGACTTTCCGAATTCAGCTTGGCTTTTAGCTGGTGAGTGATGGTGAACAATGACGGAGCAATTATCGAAGCGAGATCGAAAGTACTGCTTCAATTGCAGCTGCATTTTAATAACTTCAAAGATATGGCGTTGCCAGTTATTATGTATTTAAATTTGAAGCGTGCAAAGGGAAAAATTAATTGTACAACCATCCACACATAAGTAGATGAAAATTTGAAACATTAAAAAAATGTTTGGGTATTATTTAAAATTTTTTCAAAAAACATTTTTCGAAGCGATAAAATATTTTTTGTGTTAGAGAAATTGAAGCTTATATTTTGGAAAACGTAAAGCTTTTTGCAAAATTATCGATATCCTGCATTCAATTGGGGGAAAATTTAACCCTTTATCAGCAGTGTTGCAAAAAATTCAAAGATAAGGACAATAGAAACTAACTGCTGACATGATCAACGAGATGTCCAATGTTCGATTTTCTCGTCCATAGATTTTTGTAGAAATTTTTTTTATTTAGAGGCACTGCGTGTCGTGGCTCAATGGATAGCATACTTTGGGTATATTTGAAATTTAAAAAAAATTTCATATACAATTAATAAACCTGGTTTAAAATCTCCTGAAGACTATCAAATAGTTTAATCTAGGAGACTATGGACCTTAGAGTCATAGGTATTCAAGGATTATTTGAAAATTATCTACCTTAAAGTAATGAAAGAAACATACGTGATGATGATGATGGGCAGGCAAAAATGTGAAGAAAATTACATACACAAACAAGAAACTATTTACACATTACTTACATATATACAAATAACTTTCAAACATATACAATTGCATAGATAGATGAGACAGAAAAAGTAACGACTGAGTACATGACTATACAGAGAGCATTATTTAAGTATTTCTAAGTAGTCTACACAATCGGATTTAAAAATATGTATGTATCTACGAGAAAAAAGGACTTATCTTGATAAAAGGCCGAAATTGAATGTCAAATTGCCAATAAATTCATTCATTTTGAAATTTTTCATCTAGCCAATTGGCGCTATTGTTGTTCATGTGTTTGTTTTGATTTTTGAAATATTTTTTAAAAATAATTTTCTTAAAATTTTCTTTGAAATTTTGGGCTCATTTTTTATTTTTTTAATTTGTAATATTTTTCTTTTTTCATTACGTGCTTAATGTGATTAGTTATCTTATTACTTATCTTCCGATTTTCTTTGCATGGTAAAAATTATTGAATAATTTTATTCATTCTAAGATAGTAGGTACCGGGGGTGTTACGGATGTGATTTTTTTTTTTTTTTTTTTTACATCCGCGGATGCAGATGCGATTGCGATTATTTTTAGTAAAGAAACTTTTATCAAAAATACAAATGTGAGTAGATATTTACAAAGCTCCACAAAAAAAAAAAAAAAATTGTGTCAGACCCAAGTCTCACTGTGCTTACTGTCAGCCCGATTCTGAATATTCCCGGGGAACGAATTACCGGGGAATTTACTTTTCTCGAGAGTAAACTTCTTCTTTTTTCAAATATTTCGGGGGAATAAATTTGATAGGGAATGGGTATTTTTGACCCATAGCCACAATTTTCCTTTCCCCATCTATTTAAAAAAGGAGAATTTTTGTCTCAAGAAAAGTAAATTTCCCGGGAATTCGTTCCCCGGGAATATTCATAATCGGGCTGTGTATGTTTTCGGGGTCACTGAATTCAAATTTTAGTTCCATATAACTGCATCGGGTCGACGTTTTGCTATAACGTAAAAAGTAGGCTCTAAAACGACGCTCGAAAATACCTTTTTGAGGTTGATGGCTAATTGTGGAACCGAAGGAACTATGTGGACCTCAGAAATTGAATTGGTCCACTGCAAGAGCAGTGGAGTGTCCAGAGAAAGACTGCTTTGATAGTGCTTATATTTTCCACAGTGGTATATTCAACAATTATAAGACTTTAACCCAAAAATTTTTGGGGGCCACTAGCGGAATTTTAGAGAGTTATGGACCAAAAAAAAATCCGAAAAATTCATGGCGTCCGATTTGGATGAAAATTTATATATAGAATAAGTGAAAAATTCTAAGAATTTTAGCACAAAAATTTTTTCAAAACACTGGTCCTTTTTGGACCAGTTTGGAACTAGACCCTAACTAGACTACTTGTGATCGGTTTCTTGAAAAAATTTTGACGCCAAAATTCTTAGCATTTTTCGCTTATTCTATATATAAATTCTCATCCATATCGCCGTGAAATTTTCGGAATTTTTTGGTTTTTGGCCCATAACTTTCTAAACTTCCTCTAGAAAACCCCCTCCCCCCTTATAATTGTTGAATATACCACTGTGGAAAATATAAGCACTATCAAAGCAGTCTTTCTCTGGACACGCCACTGTGCGAGAGCATATAATATGCATAGTGATGAGAGATCCCTGGGTTCGACACATTTTCTATAGGGGTATTCACAAAAGCGTCAGAAAATAGTAAAGTCGGATAATCGGAAAATTTTGAAGGCTTAAAAAGTTGTGAAAGATACAAAAAAAGTTTAAAATTTTTTTAAGAAGTCGCAATTTTCCGATTTTCCGACTTTCCATCGTTTTTAACACGCCTTTGTGAATACCCCTTATATTTAAAAAAAAATATTTTAAATTATTTTTTTCATATTTTCCAATCAAATTTGTTGACGTTCATTGTTTTGAACTCCTAAGGTTTTTTAAATTTTTTAAATATTTTTAAAAATATTTTTTACAAAGACAGCAGACAAAAATGACGGTGTAAAGGTCAACCAAAACGGATTATGATAGTAAATTTTGTCTCTTTCTCTTATCGTCAGGTATTTTTACAAGAACTCTGACACACCTGCATCCGCATGAAAATCCGCGATTGCGGATGCAGATGTTGAAATACCGTACTTGCAAAATGCGGATTCTTATACTCGCAACACCCCTGGTATGCACCGTACATACATACATACATACAATATGTAAATATGTAATGACAGTGGTGTGAACAGAACAAATATCCGAACAAATCGAAAATTGTGAGAGAGAGAATAAATCGTATGTATGTATGTATAAATTCTATGGGAAAAAGGATTTTAACATTGTTTTATGGTCTCAGTCGAAATGAACTTAGATTACAATTACAATACAATTGGCAATTTACCACACACACACACGCACACACACAATACAATAGAATGCAGTACAGTCCATTACAGTACATACAATTGAGAACAGTACATTACGATATGTGTTATACGTTAGATACTTTAAATTACAAGAAAATGCATTACCGATTGAGCCAAATTAAATCAAATCAAGTTAAATCAAATCAAGTCAAATCGAATCGAATCGAAATCGAATCGATTGGAGCGCAGCTTTGAAATGGAATTTCCTTGTTAGATAGTCGTGTACGCAATCTTCATCATTCTAGTTTAATAAACTCACATGTGTACATATACATATATATATATGCACATACTTATGAGAATATGTGCATATATATATATATATATATATATGCTTTGGAAGGTAGTAACTTAGTTCAATAATTGCATTCATAAAAACTTCATAGCATAACTCGTGCCAGCTGGGGTTATAAGTACATATACGGTTAGGTTAGTATAGAACATTGCTATATATATATATATATATATATATATATATATATATATATATATATATATATATATATATATATATATATATATTTCATATGTGTAATAATATATATTTTAAGGTATACAAATATGTATATACATACATACATGTAAATAAGAGGTTTTCGGTTTGGTTTAAATTAGTTTTTATTGATTGTTAAATTTGAAAAATCCAAAAATCATACATGGAATATGCATATGAAACAAAATCAAAGCTCGGGACAGCAGTACATAGGCGACTATAGGTATCGAATGTTATTGTTTTTTATAGGCATGTATATATATATGTATTAAGTATTAAGGTGGCAAGAAGGCATATACACAATTGCTTCAATTGTAGATTGTATAATAAAATGGAGAAAATAATAATAATTTATAAAATATAATAATAATTTCAATTGTTTAATAAAATTTGGAATTCATTCCTGAGAATTATATATAATAATATAATAATAATAATAAATAATAATAATAATAATAATAATAATAATAATAATAATAATAATAATAATAATAATAATAATAATAATAATAATTTATAAAAAGAAAAAAAAAAGAGAAAAATAAAAAAATAAAATAAATATTGTAATATCCTTTATTCCGCCCAGAATCAATCCTTACAGATAGTGCGGCAAAATATTGTAGGTCAGTCATGAAAAGACTCCATTAAATGCAATAAAGCCCTTAACCCTGCTGGTGCCTTTGGACCATTTGATACAAAATTCAATTTTTTTGAGGCCAATATCTGAAGATTGATGAAATCTATTTACTTTCAGCCATAACGATCGTCTTGTAATGAGCTCAAATTCTTATTTTGACTATATATTTTGTATGAAAAATACACCGTGGATCAAATGTTTCCTAAAACATTTTGTGGAACTTTCTTAAGGTAACAGCAGGGTTAAGCGAATTCGAATAGTTGTTTTGTTTTACAATCGCCTGTTTTTCGAGTTCCTTCCAACTACAATTGTATCGTATGCAATTAGTTACATGCGTAGCTCAGTAAATAATAAATAAATGAGAGAAATGGAGAAAAATCAAAAATTTCAAAATGATAATTTTTTGAATTTTTATTGCATAAAATAAAAGGAGGAGGAGGAGTAGGAGGAGGAGGAGAAAAAAGTCAACTAAAATGCATGTAGGTATGTACATATGAGATATATATATGTACATTTCTATATCTAGATGGAAAAAAGCTTAATAGAGAAATGGAAAAAAAAAACTAATTCATTGAGCAGATTCAAAAGAAGAGTGAGAGAGCGAGAGAGAGATTGAGAGGGAGGCAGAGAGAGAGAAAGAAATCTTAAGTCAGACGGTCACTCTATACAGGAATTTTTTATAGCAAAGGGGGTTATCTTTTAAGAGTATACCTCGCAAGAGTAATGGAAAGTCAATCAAGAGATTGCCGACTTAAAAAAAAAAGAAATTAAAATATTCATATCTGTGTATCTATCTATTGTAAATGGGGGTCGCCTTCCGCTCCGTATCTAGGCTGACCTGGGCCCCTTATTATGGTCTACGTTGCGGAAACGAAGAGCATGATGCCTATAATTCTCATTGGGTTTATAAAATCCGACACATAAGACTCGCAGAATTTCTGCAAATTTTTCACGACTTGAAGTGGCAAGGTGATGTGTAAGTTGATCTTATTTATGGGTTTTTTTCTCGTTAGAGCTGGAGCAGTGATGCCAGATCGTGGGTTTTCCCCCATTTCGTGGGTTCTTTTCACTAAAAAAACCTGACCTAGGGAAAATTCTTAAAATATGGGTATTCTTACACCGAAATTTATGCTTCGCCCTACTCTTAATACGGTGGTACGCTAAACCAAAAAAAAAAAAAAAATAGTGCACTAAAGAATCATATTCAAAACCCTTAAAAAATGAAATCTTAGACTACAATATAGACAAAGGACAATAGTCTTTCAAAACTACTCTTCAAAATGGCTACGTGAGGACTAGAACTTTGAGGGCGCTTCTTCTTTAGGCGACTTAACTTCCCAGTTGCCAGTTTAGGGGAATTTCCCTTAAATTAAACGACATATAATATGATTTTTTTTTGGAGTCTTCGGGCAGAAAAGTGGTCGGGGAAATTTTCACGAGACCAAGTTTTTGATTCAAGAAGAAATTTTAGATAATTTTGGCCTTGTGTTTTGAGGCATACAGGGGAGTAAGTATTCCCCTAAAAATCTGGCAACAGTGACTAAACTCTAGAAGGTTTTTTTATTTTGACGGCGGTAGATGGCTGGAAAAGACGACATAGTGAGAGAGAATGAGAGAGAAAGAAAGAGAGACAAGCAATCATCTGTCTACCGCTCACGAAACAAAATGTCTCTTTGTAGGTTTAACGCCTCATTTAAGTTAAATCGGCATTAACTTGCTCCAAACTCAATGGGTTATTAAATTAAAGAAAGACAAAAGAAAAAAGAAATTTAAATTCAAAATAAAAAAATAATTTAATTTTGAATAGATCTAAATTTTTAGCAGCTAATTCTACCACTTATGCTTAATTGAAAAATTGTTTTAAAATTCTTTTGTTCCTCTTTGAAATCACTTGATTTAATTAGTAGAATAAAAGAAAGCAAGCAGTGCATTTACCATTTCTTTCGATCGGTGCCTTGCTGTTGCTGAGTGCTGCCATCTTTTTTCGTTTTTCATCCAGCGTTCTAAGTTTCTGTTTGTCGCATATGCTTAAATACAATTTCAATTGAAAATTAATCGCATCAAATTGAGTATTTTTGTTTCTTTCTTTCTACTTTTTTTTCTTTTCATTTCTTTTCTTTTCTTTTTAGAAATTTTTTGGAAAAAATCAAACTCATTTACTTGCGATTAAACACAATTTATTTATTTATATCAGATATTAGATATATTTATATACCCTCAAAACAGAGCTTAAGACTTAATACCTTCGCAGATTTTACTTTTCATTTCATTCGTTAAGTTTGGTTTTTTTTTTTTGTTTGGTTTTGTTTCGTTTCGTTTCGCTTTGACACTGTTCGGCTAAGTCCTTTCGTTAGAAGAAAATTAACATTTTCAGTTTTTTTTCTTAGCTCTTTTCTTTAAATTAAGCATTTACGGCATAGATAATATATAAATATTTGACCTTGCATACATAACTATCAATATGTATGTATAATACCTTTTCTTTATAATTTTATAATATGTAGTATTTAAGTATTTTAACTTTTGTATTTCTGATCGTATATATTGATTCATTAACTCTAATTGTAATAATTATTTTTGAATTTTATAGAGCTTTAAAAGATCATCATTAAATTTTCTTGTATCGAAAATATGTTCTGAAGTTAAGATATCATAAATGATTGAAATGAAATGAGAGCCTGGGGCTGAGGCTTTAGACTCTTAAAGAAGCCAAATATGTACATATGTACTTCAAATGTTGCTCATAGGATTAACTTCGCTCTATTGGAAACTCGAGCAGCAACATTTTTTTCCAGGGTCCTTCGGGCTCTAGCAGCTGAGTGATTGCCTTAGTTTCTCCAATCAGTCGTAAAGTTTTTTCAAAGAATGACTGAATGAAGGGTACACAGTAAGGGCCACTTTTATTGCCTTTTTGGCATTTAGATACTTGAATATACGCCCTCAAGAATTGTATTAAGTTTTTTAACAAGGTAGGCGCGAAGAGAGAGAGGGAGAAAGAGTGGGACAGAGTAATAGTGAGAGTGAGAGAGAGTGAGAGAGAGTGAGAGAGAGTGAGAGAGAGTGAGAGAGAGTGAGAGAGAGTGAGAGAGAGTGAGAGAGAGTGAGAGAGAGTGAGAGAGAGTGAGAGAGAGTGAGAGAGAGTGAGAGAGAGTGAGAGAGAGTGAGAGAGAGTGAGAGAGAGTGAGAGAGAGTGAGAGAGAGTGAGAGAGAGTGAGAGAGAGTGAGAGAGAGTGAGAGAGAGTGAGAGAGAGTGAGAGAGAGTGAGAGAGAGTGAGAGAGAGTGAGAGAGAGTGAGAGAGAGTGAGAGAGAGTGAGAGAGAGTGAGAGAGAGTGAGAGAGAGTGAGAGAGAGTGACAGTGAGAGAGAGTGAGAGAAAGTGAGAGAGAGTGAGAGAGAGGGAGAGAGTGAGAGAAAGAGCGAGGGAAAATGAGATTGAGAGAGAGTGACAGTGAGAGAGAGTGAGAGTGAGAGGGAGTGAGAGGGAGTGAGAGAGAGTGAGAAGGAGTGAGAGAGAGAGAGGGAGCGAGAGGGAGTGAGAGCGAGTGAGAGAGAGTAAGAGGTAGTAAGACGGAGTAAGACGGAGTTAAAGGAAGTTAGAGGGAGTAAGAGGGAGAGAGAGAGAGATAGCAAGAAAGAGCAAGAGAGAGTAAGAGGCAGAAATAGAGATCAAGAGAGCGAGATAGGGCGAGAGAGTAACGTTTCGATAATGAAATATTTTTTTGTCGGCAGACACGGGGAAGAGACAAAATCGCTCCCTTATATCATATATGTGGATCTCTAATGCTCGATCTTTTACTTTAAGTAGTGATTTACATTAAGGGACAATATTTTCAGAGGAATATTACTCTGCAGTAAAGTATAGCCGGAGACTATAGAGGAATGTTTGTCCCTTTTCTCTCCCATCATCATCGTCTCCCACCATCGCCAAAACGGAATGCTTTTAGGGCATTTGTCGTCTTATGTAGAATTGGACTAAGCAGGAAGTTTTTCTTAGTAATCGTTATCTTTGATCGACTCGCTTAAAGATCAACCCCATATGAATGTCCTTTTCGATTTTATCTCGAAAAATATAAAAACTTAATGAAGAAATATAAATAATGAAATGAGTAAAAGAAATTAAAAATGTTCACTTAACTTTTCCGATACAAGTTACACGCTTTTAACCTCAGTTGTTTATTATCAGTAAAATACATACTCTCTTATACTATAGAATAATCAATAGAATGTCCTTTGAAATTCTTCAAAAAAAAAAACACAAAAAGGCTTCATTAAATATGTAGTTATATATATTTATATATTTCTGTATGTATAGGATAAAGCGGGCTCTTACTTAATTATTAAAAAAAACAAATTTGATATCACCCATCTGACAAGAGTTATTTATTTAAATATAGTCACTTTAAAAGATTGATAGTTTTAAGCTTATGTATTTTTGAATCAATTTTTTCTGTTATTAAAAAAAAGTCGTTTCACTTTTGTGAAAAAACGTTCACTTTTATGTTTTAAAATTAATATGCTTTTGCGTGTGACCATCACGTTTGTCGAATCAATTTAACGTCAAGTATAGATATCATCGTTACCTTTTTTTTTTGGTGGGTTTCGTATTTTTTTTTTTTTTTTTTTTTTAGAGATACTTCCATGAGTTTTGAAATTCATTTGAAAAGATGTCAAACGATATTAATATATATATTAATATATAGTTATATATGTATGTGTATAGACGCTTTTTTTTTGGAGTTATGTAGGAGTGTGTTTTTGCGTTCTTGTATTTACTTGGGGCCATACTCTGTATTGCGATGCGATGCGATAGCTCATTTCGAATCGCAATTGGAAATGTTGTTTGCACTTATATCCTTTTTAGGTTTGATTGGTATGTTGGAAATGCATCGCCGAACCTTTCAGTTCATTTTTACGCATCGAAAAACTAGAAAAAACCCGTTCCAATTGCGACTCGAAATAAGCTATCGTATCGCAGTACAGAGTAAGGTCCTTCCTTGGTTTTCGTGTTTTGTATTTTTTTGGTTTTTGTTTTTTTTTTGTGTGTGCGCCCTACAGGTTCGTGAGCATGTATGGCAAGCACATGTATGTGAAAAACATACATACATCCTGCATATCAGCAGCCACATTATTGAGGATAAGTCTTTCGTTGAAAATTTCTCGATCATTTCACGAGCAGTGCTGTCAGTATTTTGTAGCAGTTCTAAGCAGTCGCCTTGAGGCCTTTCGAAAAATCCCTTTTGCTTTCGTTTAGAGAAATGCTCACAACGCTCACCATGTAAGGCTTTCTTTTTTAAATATTATTTTAAAGGTTCTTTATATTATAAATATGCCTCGGAATTTGAATATGTAAAAAAATGAAAAAAAAAAAAATCAAAAAAAAAAAAAATATTCAAAAAAATTTTAAAAAAATGCAAAATTAAAAAAATATTCAAAAAAATTCAAACAAAAATACAAAAAATTGAAAATATTCAAAAAATGCACAGTCAAAAATTCCAAATTAGTTCGATTTAAGCCCACAATCCAACATTGCGAGAGCCCGATGCGAGAGCGAGTGAGAGAGCGCGAGACGCACACAAATTTCAATACATTCAATCATATGATTCAAGCTCCAATGTATCGCACTGCGAGACCTCGTAGCGAGAAAATTTTGTAAAATTGAATATTTCTCGTTGCGAGGCAATTTTGACAGGTTAATGATGTTGCTATTTTTTTTGGAGTACTCGTTATTGGGTACTCGTTTAAACTAATAAAACAAAAACTGTTCACTGTTCCGTGAAAAAGAGCTTTTAAAATATTTCGCGAGCTTTGGTTCATTTTGAACATTTTTTGAATATTTTGAATTAAAATTTAAACTCAAGTGATAACATATAATTTTTATGAGTACTCGGTACTCGGTACTCGTTAGATTGGTACTCGGTTCAAATATTGCATTACTAAAAGCGAAAGTATGCCATCATCTGTGTGACGCAAAACTCTCATTGGAGATTGAAATGCGTCACGCAAAACATTTTCGTGACGTCGCGCACTCTCGCAACGGGCTCTCGCAATGTTGGATTTTGGGCTTTAGTATGCCAATTAAAATGTTGAATTGTCAAATTAACAAAAAAAAAAGCCTACTTCAGTGAATAAAATACTCAAAAAGCACAGTTAAATGCAAAAAAATGCAAAATATTCAAATTCCGAGCTCTAATTATAAAATTGTATTATGTATTAAAAAAAAAAGGACCCAAATTCCCCTTAAATAGGAAAAATCACCCGATCAGACATTTATTTCTGGCAAGACAAGAAGAGGTTTCACGCATTCGAGTTTTGAAGTCCTTCTCAGCGTTCCCAC
This sequence comes from Chlorops oryzae, assembly GCA_020466095.1. Taxonomy (NCBI): domain Eukaryota; kingdom Metazoa; phylum Arthropoda; class Insecta; order Diptera; family Chloropidae; genus Chlorops; species Chlorops oryzae. The sequence goes on from CM035806.1 coordinate 166,182,644, forward strand.
TTTCCTCCGATCGGAGAAGATTTACTCGGTTTTTTTTTTTTTTTTTTTTAATTTAAAATCTCCTCCGTCACTACTTTTTAGTGCGAATCTACTCCGTTTTTAAGTTTCTCAATCATTCAACTGTAGTCTGCAAAATGTGAGAAGTTGGCAAAGCATTCAATCTGTGTATGAAAACTTTATTTTGGACCATCTCAATGTGATGCAAACTCTGTTTTTATAAATCTACTCCGATATTTCTACTTTTACTCCGTTTTTTTACCTTCTTTTCTCTAACATTGTGTTAGTATTTTTTTCGCACCGGCAAAAGATAATAAGAGATTTTTCGAAAGTTTCCGACGTTGAAAACTGCTTCTGACAGATCACCCCACAGAGACAAGAACTGCAGCCATGCTTAACAGGCCCGTACCAACCTAACTTCGAGCGATGGCAGGGGGGCGCAAAAGCCTTTTCATTCAATTTTATTTTTGAGAACATAAAAAACGCACAGGGTGACTGGACTGGGCAACCAAAATGAGCCCCCGCCCCCTAGACCCTGGGTTGGTACGGGCCTGATGCTTAACTCAAATGTATCAGAGTAACGTAACGTAACGTAACGTAACGTAACGTAACGTAACGTAACGTAACGTAAGTAATTAGCAAATGGTTAAAGTCGTCGCCAGAGCTATGAGGACGACACCAAAGACAAAGACGACGTTGACGACGAAGAATTCGTCTTAAGTATAAATACCAACATCAAAACATTCATATGCATAACAATACATACATAATATGGTTCTACAAAACGCACATGTATACATATTTAAAACTACTACAAATGTAAATTATTGTGATGGAATAAAAACATTGATTTTCAAAATAAAGTAGCATTTTTTTTTTTTTTTTTTGGTCTATTATCCTTAATTAATTTGAGGAAACTAAAAACGCATGATCAACAATTATTTAATCGAATGCACGAGCACATTCGGCTTGCATATTGATTTGTTTTTTGGTTTTTTTTTTTTTTTTTTTTTTTTTTGGTATAACATCGTCATGTACATACATATATTATTCGGTTGTAAAAATAGTAATTTTCGATTCTAAACACTTAGTAACATTGACTACACACATTCATTTAAAAGCGATAACTTTTTACTATTTGTTTGCTTTGGTTTTAACTGAAACTAATTTTGTGTTCCTAACTGTAAAAGGTTTTTTTTTTAAATTTATACGTGGGTGGGTCATGATTATTAAGTATTATTATATCTGAACGCACGAGTACCTATCATTTGTTGTTGTTGTTTTTTTTTTTTTTTTGTTATTGTTATATATGGAGATAGTTTTCCAGATATGTAAAGGAATGTCAAGGCATAGGAGTAGAGTGTCTTAAGGGGACTTTCTGGTCTAGAATTTTTTGAAAATCGATTTTTTTTTATATATATATTTCGGAAGAATAGACTTCTAAAAATATGCTGGCAAAGTTTCGTGAAGATATTGAGAATATTTTATTTGCTACAGCCGTTTTAGTAGGTGGAGGCAGCAGGCAGCGCGCTTGAACGCGTTCATCGCAAAACTACTTTTTTTGACCTGGCGTACATGAAAAAAAAAAAAAAAAACCATCGAACCGATTCGTCTGAAATTTTTATATGTTATTCACAACATCGATGGCTATCAGGTGAGATACAACCAAAATTTTATTTCAAGAACTTCATACTTTTTCATAAAAAAAAAATGGTCAAAAAAGGGCGTTTTTTGATGTGTTACATTAAAAATTGCGCCATTTTGTTAATTTTTTTTTTGGTTTTTTTTGTTGTAGCTCACCCGATAGCCGCATTCATTCTGATTAATAATACATTTTTTTTTTTTTCGGATAACCCAAACTTACGAAATCGTGTACGCCACGAAGATACTTTTTAAATAAAAAAGGGTCTATTTCGCCGCCATTTTTAAAATAGAAAAAAAAAACAAAAAAAATACAACAACATTTTTTTTCGGATTCTCAATAAATAAAACAATAATCCTGCAAACTTAAAAAGCCACTTTTTATTTGGCTTCATACCAAAAAAAAAAAAAAAAATTCATAAAAATACCCTTAATTTTCGTGCTCTAGACCAGAAGGTCCCCTTAAGCTTAGTATTATCTGAACGTAACTAGGAGTTAACAAAATGGCTGCACACACATTTTGTATCAAGTAAATCGTGTATATCGAGCGTATCGAGCACTTGGAGTAAATCGAAAAATTTTATTATATCAAGTAGAGCTGTAAAATATCGTTACTATTCGGTAAAAAGTAACGATTACTGTATTCAGTAATCACCCTGCAGGAAATGTCAATAGTGAATCTATAATCTTTCTCTACTGACTGCGTCAACAGTACTACTGACCAGTTAAACCTGTCGCAATGCTTTACGTTATTGACATTTAACATTGAGTTGTCATTGAATGTCAACAGTAGACCGAAAAACTATTGACGAACTATTGACGTCGGTACTATTATGTAGATAAAAGGAGTACTCTTTCGCTTTATAAGAAGACACGTTGTTGACATGGTCAATAAAGATGAACTATGTACCTCTTGACAGTACAGTTTCTCTAATGAGATCGCCTTTAAATACTGTTGACGTTGGAACTAGTTCTCTTGTCTATATTGACGTCAGTATAGACATGGGGCCATATGGCGACGGGCTTCCTGCAGGGCAATAACGTCTCGTTAGTGATGGAAGTATCTCGTTTATGGTACTTTTTTTTTTTGCACACATGCCAACTGATGGGTTGCCGCAGTAATTAAGTACTAAAATAATGGGCCCGCACTACAGTTTATGGTAGTAGAGTAGAGTTGAGTTAATATTTGATTACTAAAAACTGGATCAAGATTGAAAGAGGATTAGGGAGTTCTGATTACTTTAACAACATTGAGTTATTCAATGAATGAATGAACAATATAACGAGTACCTAGTAACGATTACGTGACGAAAAATGACATTTTTACAGCTCTACTATCAAGTGCAGCGAGTATATACTTCAGGGAAATCGGAAACTCCGAGTATCACCATACATATATGTTGTAAAAACATACATGTGTGTGTGTGTGTGTGTGTGTGTGTGAACATAAAAGCTTCAACTTTCAATAGGACCATTGAAGAAAGTATATATGTACCTTAACGTAGTATTATTAGGTACTATTTGAGTTTGAGAAATTCTGCATAAAGATCACATTTAATGTGGTTTTTTTTTTTTTTTTTTAGAAAAAAAGGTAAATTTGAAAATAGCTGCTGAGTTAAGGTTATTAAGGTACACGAGATACATACATATATGTATGTATGTATGTATATAGGTAAACAGATAAAAATTCATAAAACCTACACTTAGGACTATTCGAAATTTTTTCACATACACATGAGCGCATCTGAAAATTCAGACGTGGGTTCAGTGAGGTTCATGTACACTTGATTAAGGGCATAGAGTCGATTAAACTTTGCTCCTACGTCGTTCGCTTATATTGAGGGAACAAAAACGATTATTATCGAAAGATGGTTTTCTCTAGGAGAAAACGATCAAAATTTCAAATATATTTGAATAATCTTTTTTTTTTTTTTTTTTGTAAGTGATTGTAAGTATGTGTACTACTCTTTAGTACCTATATTCGATTTATAAGTATATACCTATTTTTGGTTTGCTTTTGTTCTTGCTTTTCCTCTGAACAGTATTTGAATGTCAAGTTTTTGGTTTTTTTATAAACATACATACGTACTTATCTGAGTATTCGATTATTTAATAATATATATATATTTATGTGTATATATATATTTGATAATTAATTTCATCTCACTAAGAACTACGAACATCGAGAAAAGAAGTTACGTCTTAATAGATTAGCTAAGAAAGAAAACGAAATTTTATTTACTTCAATGACATATTTATCGAAAACATATACATAAATACGTACATATTTAATAAAATAGTCTTAATTAAATGATAGCAAAAATCAAAAAAGTCTTTTCACAGTAAAATTTCTTGTTATTTTGTGTTTTTTTTTTTCGCTTTGCTTTTTGGCTTTATGGCTCAGTTTTGTTCGGAAGGCGGCGGCATTAAGTTGTGGCGTCACTTAACGTATCCTTTTTCTGTTCTTTTTTTTAATTATTTTATTTTTTGAAATTTGCAAACAGTTACTTTTGCAATACTTGAATAATTTCTCAATCTTAAGTGAGAGTAAAGGATCAGCTACTGTTGTCGCTACTTTGACTTTGCTTCAGAGTTTTTTTTTGGCTGGACTTGACTGGGTCAAGTTAAGTTTTCACTAGAAACTCTCATCAAAAAATTCCAATTAGATTTAAGCAATTCATTTATTACGTTAAGATAAATGAAATTATGTTACACTGCATTGGTTGAACACTAATTCAGCCTTAACCCATTCCGTGTGAACGATATCTCATGGGGCAAAGGAAAAATTGTTGGCTTTTGGAAATTTTGTGCCCTTCAAATCAGATTTAACTCTCCTTTGGCCCCAAGATCGTCACTAGTAACTTCCCTTCACAATTGGTCATATCCTGAAACACAGTTTAAATTTATTTTGTGTGTGTGCCTCGTTCAAAAAATTGTCTGCCAAAAAGAAAGTTAAACTGTGTTTAAGGATATGGGCAATTTTGAAGAAAAGTCTAGAGGCGATCTTTGGGGCCTAGAGGGGGTTCACAAAGAATGGGTTAATGTATGAAACAAATAACTGAGCCATTTATGCGTGGGTAAAAAGCATGAAGTGAGCATTGCTAAGCAAGTTTCGATTGGGAATTGGAGGGAAATCACAGTCCAAGATAAATTTTCTTAACTATTCAAAGTAAGGATAACGATTACGAGTAGGCATATGTTTATAAATGAAGATCTGAGCTAAAAGGTAGTCCACGCTAAGTAAAAAAAAAAAAAAAAAAAACATTTCATCCGTTCGTGCCATGAATGAAGTTTTCCCATTTTCGCTTCAAAGTAATTACCAGGGCTCGGATTTTGTTGACTTTTATAAATTTAAAGCATACTTTATGGAGTTGAAATTTTGTTCAACTCGTTTAAAATTATGATTCAAATCGATTTTTAGCTTCAATATGAATTTTTTTTGGACTAAACAGATTCGCAAAATGTTGGTAAGAAAATTTTTTTGCGTCATAAAGTATGCTTTCAATTTATAAAAGTCAACAAAACCCGAACCCTGGTAATAACAATGTCAAACTTTTCAGACTCGAAAGTGCCTCATTTCAAAAAGTATTTAATCATTGAAATGAGAACTTGATTATTAAGTATGTTAATTTTTTTTTTTATCTTTTTAAATTTTTTTTTTTTTTTTTTTTTTTAACCTAACGAAGTTTAGAAACCTTCTCAAGTTCACATTAACATCTTAGCGAACAATTTGCTGGAATACGAGCACGAAAGGGTTAATTAAAACCGCATAGATCACGTATTGAGAATAAATCTGAATAAAAGACGGAGTGTAGCGATTGAAAGGTTAACACGGCAGAGAGCACTATTGCTGTGCTCTCTTTTATGGCGGGGTGGGGAAATGGCAATTTTCTACTTTTCGATGGAATTGAAAATAAAAAAAAAAAAATTATAAAAAAAAGGATTTCAAATCCAGAAAGGAAAAAAAAGGCAAATTTTACGTATTTTGAAGCTTTACGTCTTGATTCTAAAGTTTTTCGCATAAAAGAATAAACGAAAGAAAACAGAAAGAAAAGAAAAAAAAAAAAACCTAAAATGCATACGAAAAAGTACAACGAGAAAAGCTGAGAGAAACGAATCGAGGAAAAAAAGGGGGGAAAAACGAGTGTCCAGAAGATGTATTTTCTCTGGGATTTGCATTTAAATTTTTTCAAATCTTTTCAATTTTCTCTTCTTTTGTCTCGTTTCGTTTTCGTTATTGTTGTTGTTTGCTCAATTTTTTCAACTGTCTTTGCTGCTGCATCGCTTTGACATTGAAAGTTTTCTCAAAACTCCCCACGCCCCCCATCTCACCACCGAAATGGGGAGTTCACACGCTTTTTCATAAAGCTTTCAATATTCGAAATGCATAACAGATAATAAATTCCTATATTGCGAAATAATTTTTTTTTTCTTTTTTTGTTTTCTGTATGCATTTTTATAGAGTTTCGGCTTGTTTGTTTTGTTCTTCTTTCTTTCTTTTTTGGCCGTCGTTATATGATTTTTGAATTTTGACTTTAACCTTCACTGTAACTTTGCCTTGTATGAAATAAAAATTTTATACCGGAGTTTTTGGTAGTTTCCTTCTGGTCGGCGACGCCGGAGACTTATCGGTGGTGCTCTCGGGCTCTGTTGTTGTTTGCGTTGTAACACACGATTTGGTTTTAATTTAAGGTGTTTTTTTTTTTTTTTTTTTGTCGTTTAAATTGATTTGAAGAAGAAATCGAAAGAGTCGAAATGAAAATATACGAAAATGTTGCCAAAATAGAAGAGCAGATGGAGCAGAAGATATTTGTATTTAGAAAATTGGTTTTTCGTGAATTTTTTTGGTTTAACAAAAAATTTTTTTAAACATTTTTTTTAAATTTTTATATTTTTTTTAAATTTTTTTTTTTAATTAAAAAAATTTTTTTTTTTAATTTTTTTATTTAATTTAAGAAAAATTTATTTTTATTTTTATTTTTTTAAAATTTTTTAAAAAATTTTTTTTTTTAAATTTAGTTAAAAATTTTTTTTTAATTAAAAACAAAATTTTTTTATAATTTTTTTATTTATTTAAAAATATTTTTTTTATTTTCAATTTTTTTATTTAATTTAAAAAAATATTTTTTTCAATAATTTTTTAAAATTTTGTTATTTTAATTTTTTTTAAATTTTTTTAAAAATTTTTTTCTAAAATTTTTTTTTTTAATTAAAAAAAAAATTTTTTTAAATAATTTTTTTTAAATTATTTTTTATTATTTTTTTTTATTTATTTTTTTTTTAATTTTTTTTCATTTTAAGTTTTCGTAACTATAGTCAAATTGAATGGAGAAACAATAGAGAGTAGCAAGATGTATTGGAATTTGTTCAAACTTACCAGCGACGAGGCCCAAACCAACCGGACCATCGCCCGAGCGGCGTGGGCCACTTTGACTACCGCCACTGTTTCCGGGCGGTAGGTTCTCGTCGAATAAGTCGCACATACGAAAATCGGTTGCATGTTCAACAAGGAGCTCAACAATATCACCAGTTCGATCCATTATGGAGCAGACTTCCTCAAAGCTACGATCAATTAGCGACATGCCATTCCACTCAAGTATCTGAAAGGAACGAAATTGTTTTTGTATCTTTTAGATATTGTTGCGAAAAGCCACCACATTTTCGAGAATGGAACTCTAAAGAGCTGCACACACAATAAAAGAGTTTCATTCCTAATTATGGTGGCTTTGTAGCGACCCAGTAGGAAATGTTACTAGGAAGACTCGCATCACAGCTGCCAGTTTTTTTTTTTTTGGTTTTTTGCGGATTGTCTGAAAATACCGCCAAATCTCCTTAAAATTTAATTTAAAAATCCTCTCAAATGAAAAATGAGGTCCCTGGACAATTTTTTTTGCCCGAAAACTCCACTTAAAATTACAAATGTCCTTATAATTCCGCAACTTCTTAAGAAGATAGAATCAAGAAGTTAAGGCAGGAGAAGGAGTAGGAAAAATCGGAGATTCATTTTTGTGAAACAATAAAAGATGTTATTTTTGTAATTATCGGGGAAAAATTTGTGTCGAATGTGTCATTAAATTGTGTGTGTTCTTGCTAGGCGATGGCGATGGCGTTGACTATATGGCTGTGGCAAGCGGCGGCAAGCTTGATTGCCATCAAAAAGCAAATAGAGAATCTGTAGGCTTATCCATTATTTTGCCTGAAGCAAGGCAGCTAAACGCACTCGATTATTATCTCGTCCCTCGGGCGCTTGTTGACATAAGACGTCATCAGTTTTGGATCCCTTGAGACTAAGCAAACGACAATGCCGCAAAATTCTCATCAACATATGCGAGCAATATGTAACGAGTTCGTTCCAAGTCTAGCGGCATAAAATGTTATTGAGAGACACGATACCGAAAATGAACTCTCGTGCTCGTTGCCTGCTTAAGAAAGGATTTGCTTCGGCTTTCTCAATATCTTCATACATATATATATATATATATATATATAAATATATACATATATACATATATGGAATGAAATGTAATCATGCTGAAAGCAAGATGCTGTTTATCAATTTTCTCAATGGAATACAAATTTCATCGCTTGTTTTGCCTAGTGATTCGCAATGGATATTAAGGCCAAGGGCGGTTCTTTTTTTTTTTTACCGATTTCTCTATATTAATATTGGATTTGAATGTGTGCCTCGGAAAATGTGACATTATTCGGAGAATTCGAAAGGCTTGGTATCAAAGCAACGAAGAGAAAAATAAAAAAACAATGAATAAATAAAAAGAACACAACTCGCCCAATGAACATGAACTACCTATGTAGGTACTACCCTGCGTATGAGTAATATTCAATTTTATCTTCAGTTGCCAAACTCATACGCAGGGTATGACTATAAAGTGAGTTATTTGCCTGTGCAGTCGTGTAGAAAGGGGGGGCGTTGGTGTACAAGGGGGATTTTGGACCGGGCTTTCTGAAGGGGCCCACAATTGGCAAGGGCATTTGGTTTTTTTGGCCGCACATTTCTGTGAGGACCCCGGAAAAAAATCTCCAAATTTCTCTCTACGGGCCTGTGCCTGTCCATGAGAAACACAAGCGTACATGATGTACATACGAAAGTTTTGTAGATTTTATAAATATATATATATATATATATGCATATATAAATGTATTACCTTATCACCCTGTTGCAAGCCATTTTTCTCCGCTGGACCTCCAGGCACTGTCCAGACAATATAAGCGAAAAGTCGACCGTCCGTTCCAGTTTTGCCGCCAACAACACGCATGCCAAATCCGCGTGCTAGAATGGCAAAAGGAAAGCCAAAGAAGAGAGAGAGAGAGAGAGAGAGAGAGAGAAAAAAAAGACACAAAAATATTATATTATTTCTTTTTTTGCAAAATGTATGCTTAGATCAAATGACGGTATTAGCTGATAAGTCCCCTCAAATTAGCTTCCATGCGCGGCAAAGGCAAACGATAAATCTGTAAACGAGGGAGCGTGAGCGTTTAGAAGATAATTTCCAAATACCAAAATTATACGATCGACCGTCGTATAAACATGCGCCCCTCCCCTCGCCCAAATGGCTGTGATAATAATAGTTATAAAAAATTTTTTTTACAATTTTTCTGCGGCCCTCGTAAGATGTATGTGTGTATGTGTGTGTGTCTAAAATGACAAGGTGAACTATGTACTATGTTAACACAACTAAAACCTCCCAATTCACTTTTCAATCAGCTATGATAAGTGCTCTTTTAATGCTTGAAACTTTGTTATAAGTTTTTAATTGAAATTAAGGGATGACATTGACGTGAAATGGGGTTGGGGGGGACAGCTTTAAACGAGGAGCATTTAAGGACTTGAATTGAATGAAATCGTTGCCCATAATTTTTCGCATTTGAATAATCCATGCTAAATCCGAACAGAGTTGAAAAAAAAAAACTTTGTCTGATCTATGCTGTTCGCACTCTCTCTTTCTGCGATATTATTTATTTTCTCAAGTTTTTGTTTTATGTTCTCGCACATACTATATATGTATGTGCAGCATGGCCCAACCCATGGCAATTCATGTCCCGTTGAGTTGATTTCTCATGGACATTTATTGGAATTTAACACATTATTTATCGCAGTGTATGCTGACTCCGTTTATGGTTCCCCCCCGAGGCTAAACGACGACTAACGACGCTGTATGTGTGCATTGTTCTCGTTCCCTCTGTGAGTCCCCCTGTACGTCCTATCGTCCGTTCGCTTATGCGATTGTCTGGCTGTCAGCAACGGGGGCATGAGCAACAGTTTTAGGTTAATCAATTTGTACATACGGTCGAGGGAGCGCTGTCCAGCCCTCAACTGGTTGCGTGGCACTCAAGTGTGTAAGTTTGTTAGATCCCTTTCGCATGTGGGTCGGGTCGGGTCGGGTCGGTTCGTCGCGTCGCGTCGCCTCTTTCCATTGTACGTACTTGGTGATTGTGGTCCGATCCTAGTTTCATTGTGTTCATTGCGGGTTTTTTGTGTGTTTTCGTTAGTGTGTTGTTTGTTTGTAATTTTCATTATTTGCTTAGCGCATGCAATGCCAAAAATGTATAATTGCAAAAAAAAAAAAAAAATTTTTTTTTTTTTTTTGGCTATTTTCATTTCCATTTGCAGGATTGAAATTCAGCGAGTGGACAAGAATGAACTCTTACGAAAACATTTTCAAAAAAAAACAATGAAAAGATTTTCAATTTTCTGTTCAAAAAGTGGGGTGTTTGTTTTGATTTGTTTTGCTTTGTTTTTTTGTGTGGTTTTTGAAAATAGATTTTCGAAAAATTTGCACATTACCAAAAAAAAAAATGAAAGGTAAAAGGAAATGGCAACCATTTTAGGCTTATATCCTTTTGGAAGCTGGTTTTTTATTTTTATTTATTTATTTATTTTTTTTTTTTTTTGGTTTTTTAGCTTTGCATTCGGAATTTCATTTCGATGGTATTTAATCAAGTGAAAATCGATTCACACGACATAAAATTTCATGCCGTGGCAGAGTTAATGGTAAAGGTAAAATGAAGCTTTCGCATTTCCGGTAGAGGACCTCTTCCGTTGTATCGGAAGTAACAACTTTGATGTACATATATGCAGTTCAGCTTCAATTTGCTTGTTATTTGGAACTCATATTCATCAATTCAGGGTTGTAAGGGTATGGCAGATGATGTTTAATCAGCTCCCCAATCGGAAGCGTAAATCCCCACATAAATGACATCTCTCTCTCTCTCTCTCTCTCTCTCTCTCTCTCTCTCTCTCTCTCTCTCTCTCTCTCTCTCTCTCTCTCTCTCTCTCTCTCTGTGGATTCTGAAGTGTGCCTCTTGAAAATGCGCTGAAATCTTGATTCGAAAGTTTTGCGATTGTTCCAAAAACAATTACACTCTCCTCATCTACTTTATGAGCTTTCAAGTTCCCATCTCGAAAACTTTTCATCAGACTTGAAAACTGCATTCAACAGTTTTTTTCAGATCTTGTTTTTTTTTTTGTTTTTGCTTCTGCTTGCAATGTTCGCAGTGTTGGAAAGTCCGCCTGGTCACTACACACACCAACAGACATATTTGGCATGCCGCCAATAATTCTCTAGCAGCTCTAAATGGGTTAAGTACAGGCAGAGGCAGGACTACTTCAAAAATGCTAATCATGAAGAAAACACACTCGATTTTCCATCAGATTTCTTTTCTCTGGTTTTTTTTTTCCTTTTTGCTTCTTCAATACTCTTATCCATTGAGCAATTAAGCAGATTTTTTTTCTCCATTTTTTTTTTTTTTTTTTGGATTTGGTGAGCGCGCAATAATCGCTGTTTAGCGAGTTGAAAAGCAAAAAAGGACAAAATAAAAACGTTAAAGAAAGCTTCTCTTATGGATATTGATTTTGTTCATTTGGGCGTCAAAGTAATTGGAACAATTTGCTGCACAGTGTCCATTACACAGCGTCCTTTGGGTTTGTTTTGTGTGTGTGTGTGTGTGTGTGTGTGTGTGCTAATGGTGATTTCATGGAATTGGAATTCCATATCATGCCAGCACGCTATATCATGGTATTTCAAATCAGAGAATCACTCGCAAAATCATGCAAACTTTTTGAATTCAATGGAAATCTATAGGATTTCGAAGGAAATGACTGCTGTGGGTCAACAAAAGCGTCGAAAGTTCATTTATTAATACTTAAGTGAGAATTAGGAAATGAACTCTCTGATTCCAACTGGGATGATGTTTTGTGGTGTTAAAACATGTTCGCAATGTGTTCTTAGTGGGGAGAAAAGCGGCAATGGCAAAGGTGAAGCAATCGGATTCGATTCAGGCCGAATGTGCCGATGTCCAGGAATGTGATTGTGAATGTGAATGTGAACGTGAATAGGAATGACCATAAACGACTAAAGAGTGCTATGAAATTTTAATTAAAGTCTTACTGAAAGTTCTTTTGAAGCAATGTGATATAATTAAATTGATGGAGGATCGATTGAGCGCAATAATTGCAGCTGAAAGCACCATTTTCAATGGGTATGACGACCGTAAAAGCTACTGCATCGAAGGGGGAAAACTAAAATGGATATTTAAAAGAATATGAAAAGAACAAAGCCGAACTCGTATGGCTACAATTCATCGATTTCATGCACTGGCAGTTTGTTCGGCTATGCAAAATTTAATCCGAAATTCGGAAAGAAGAAATTCATCAAAATCTTTGATGAGAAATGAGTCATTATTGAAAAGATTAACCCAAAAAAGAGTCTTAATTCCAATTCTCAATTTCAATAATTTTCAGTCTTATAGCATACATTCCACATAGTCCAATAAATATACGCATTCGAGTTAGCGCTTGATATTTAAACCACTTTCGGATCATGTATTAACTTAGCTGATGTGAAGAAATTAGCCTTAGTATGGAAAAAAGCTCAAAATTACAATTCAGCTCTACAATAGATATCCGAATTGATGCCTTTAATGCCGAAAATGTGAAAATTCATCGGCGAACACAGATTATGGATACAGTGGTAAATGAGATACATATATTCAAATTAAAATGCATTTATATATAATTGAGTGTAATGTTTAGAAGCGCTTCGGAAACTTTCTGGGAGCTGGGCATTTTTCTATATGGTAATCATTAGAGCTCGGATTTTGAATATTTTGAATTTTTTGAATTTTCTGAATTTTTTGAATTTTTCGTATTTTTTGAATTTGTTGTATTTTTTGAATTTTTTGAATTTTTCGATTTTTTTGAATTTTTCGATTTTTTTGATTTTTTGTATTTTTTTTTATTTTTTGTATTTTCTGATTTTTTTGATGTTTTTGAATTTTTTTTAATATTTTTAATTTTGTGAATTTTTTGATTTTTCTGAATTTTTTGATTTTTTTGAATTTTTTGAATTTGTTGTATTTTTTGAATTTTTTGAATTTGTTGTATTTTTTGAATTTTTTGAATTTGTTGTATTTTTTGAATTTTCTGAATTTTTTGAATTTTTTGAGTTTTTTGAATTTTTTAAATTTTTTTGTATTTTTTGCATTTTTTGAATTTTCTGAATTTTTTGAATTTTTTGTATTTTTTGAATTTTTTTGTATTTTTTAATTTTTTTGAATTTTCTGAATTTTTTGTATTTTTTGTATTTTTTGATTTTGATTTTTTGAAAATTTTGAATGTTTTTGTATTTTTTGAATTTGTTGTATTTTTTGAATTTTCTGAATTTTTTGAATTTTTTGAGTTTTTTGAATTTTTTAAATTTTTTTGTATTTTTTGCATTTTTTGAATTTTCTGAATTTTTTGAATTTTTTGTATTTTTTGAATTTTTTTGTATTTTTTAATTTTTTTGAATTTTCTGAATTTTTTGTATTTTTTGTATTTTTTGTATTTTTTGAATTTTTTGAAAATTTTGAATTTTTTTGTATTTTTTGAATTTTTTGAGTTTTTTGAATCAGTCATATGGACTGACCCAAGTGTAGCCTTCGGTCAGTCCCCCATGTTACCAGAACTGGTCCCCTCATAATTCCACTTCTAATGTAATCAATTGACCTTTTTAACATGGGCCTGTCATTAGAGAAGGACCGGTCTGCAAAACGGCTGATCATAGGTCAGTTTTTTTTGGTTCAATTGTCGTAATTTTGTCTGGTTTTCTGGATAGTCGAATAAGGAAAATAAAAAACCCATTTCTTAGTTGATTTTCTAGTGTCATTTACAGGCTACCCATTAAACCAACCCGTTTATTACCGACCGCCGGCTAGCTGAATTCGATGGAGCGAAATGCCATAATATAACTGGTAGGATTTCGACCGGTCGAAGGCCGGTCCTTCTTAAGAAATTGACCGGCTCTTTTCTGCAGGGTGCATAGTGTGCACGCACACACGCGCATGCAATAATGCGTGTGGAATACGATTATGTTCGATATATTTCAAGTGTATTAAAGAATTATCTGCACTTTTATGGGAACTCGTGTGTGAAATGAGAAATTTATGCCCGGTTAATGAAATGAAATAAGGTGGAAATAAGTGCTTAAATGCTATATTGGCTGCGTTATCGCGGTTCCTTGTACATCAGAGAGCTCATTAAGTAACTACCCGCAATTATCCGTGTAAACAGAAGTTCCGTAATTGCGACATTGTTGCGAAATTATTAAATGATTTGTATTTTTATAACCGACACGCTCTGTGTCGTTGGCATATTGCGTGGGTTGTGCGGTTGTGTGAAACATGACAAATGATCGGCGGCGTCAGTAGAGTCGATACGTCTGTCTGTCTTTCCGTCTGTATACTGTTTTCTTTTCGAAAAGTTGAGCTGTCGTGAAAAAGTTCGGAATGATGAGTATGATTGGTGGAGACATGATTAAGAACAAGCTGGAGTTTGGAACAGATTGGACCATTTTGAAGGGTACCTCTAGTACTGGGGTCTGTCACAAAAATCTCAAAACTGCCCCAAAATCTGAATTTTTCGAAATATTTCAATGAAATTTAGAATTTAAAAAAAAAAAAAAAAAAAAAAAAAACGACGCTCGCTGGAGCAGCGATCGAACCCGCCGACCTGGTTTTTTACAAGAATTCATATCAAAATGATAAGTTTTCTTCTTGACTTTTCTATAAGTTTTTCTCTATGGTTTCAATAAGACAATCTTTTTGGATAAAAACCATAGAGAAATCTTATTGTTTTTCTTCCATTTTATGTGGTATCGTTTTCTCTGTGTGGATTTTAAACCACTGTGCAGTGTAATGAATGTAACCATAACATACATAATTATGTGAACATTTTCCATTCCCAAAAGTAATATTTTGAAACTGATTTGCGCGAGCTAGAAACTCATTTAAGACCCAAAAATTTCGTGGCAAATTTTTCTTCGAATTCCATCTAGTTAACCATTTTCGCTGTACGCTTTTTCCCCGAAATTTGTTCGCATCGCGAAAATAATCTTGCATAATCACTGAGTTGAGGTCGAGCTAAATAAATCATAAATGAAACAGATCGTAACAATTCCTCGAATTGCCAAAATTTCGATTGAAATATATGTAGTATGTGTTTCCATCGCGAATGATTCAATTTGTCAATGACATTTTGACTGACAGTAGTGCATAGCGTGCAAAGTGATTTGTTCAACTTTATCGTTTCGTAAGCACTTAATCTAACCTCGAAACGGAAACATTCGGATTTGGTTAGTTCGAAAAAATCTCGACGCTCTGAGCAAAAAACATTATCGCTTCATTCGGCATGCAGGAAAATATGAAGTAACTACTCCCAACAGTTTACCCGCCTAGCCCGCATCCACCTTCCCACACACACACACACACACACACACACACTTAATCCCACAATCTCAATCTACACATGAAAATACATGTGATTCGATGAAGCAATAATGACGCTTGGTTTGATTTAAATTGAAATATATCCGGAAATATTTTTCGAAGGTCAGCCGCCATTGTATGCGGAGGATGTAATTATGCATGCGAGATTGAACGTGCGTAGGTGGTTATATAAACGTGTTTCTCTCAAAACGAATCCTTTTTTTTTACTATATTTTAGCCAGTCAGATGACCCTCACCTGCATATGTAAGATGAATTCTTTTAATAGCAAAAAAAAAAGACCAAAACAACCCAAACTTGTAGGGGCCGTCATTGTCATTGGCAAATTTGTCCTCTATCGTTCGCCTATTATCACGTAATCAGCTTTATTTTTATGCCCGGGTAATGTCATGTGCCCACGTAGAAGGAACAGCGGAACGGGTGAGCCAGCGGAAACTGGGGAAGTATTACGCCACTAGATACTACTTACCTCATGCCAGACTCGTAACAGCATAAAGTATTTAAGGCACGCATCACAGTCCCGAGACCGTTTCTTTTTGACTTAATCCCTTATCACGTTACAAAAGAGAGCTGAGAAGTCCCCCGAGTGACTGACTCTAATTATAACCGTTTCTATGGAATAATATGAATGCTGTGGTGGCTTCCCTTTAAGGAGATCATCTCCTATCCACTGTGTGCTGTGTGCTGATGTGCTGTGTGCTGATGTGCTGATGTGCAGATGGAAAGAAATCGAATTGAGAGAATGGGACCGAGAATTCATCAAACAAGGATAGATAGATGAACTCCTAGTGCTCGAAATTCCGATTAATTATGGTTAATGAAGATGCATAGAATGACTGAAGCCGCAAGAACGCAAGGCCAGACTGCGAGGCTTGCGCATCCTTTTCCATTTCAAGTACATACCTAAATAAAATTTCAATGTCATCCTTGGATGTGGTATTTTTCAAGGTGCTCACAATTGTCAGATTTTTGTCATTTTCCACTTGTAGAGAGACGGAGTGAGACGACGAACATACACTGCGACCGAGAGAGAGAGAGAGAGAGAGAGATATGAACGTTGTCGTTGAAGTTGACATTGACATTTTCCGGCTTTGACTTTTCGAGTTTTCGAGTTTTCGAGTTTGCGAATGCGAATTAAGTCGAGCGGAAGAAACATTAACTAGCGACACGAAAACAAGGGGGGGGGAATAGAAAAAAAAAACAAAAAATCAAATCGAATTTTGCCATTGACAAGAAGACACCAAAGGCGGAAAATCAATAGGAAAACAAATCGGGGAAAAGAGGCCATCTTACTTGTAATAATTTTTCATTAACCAATTCGGATGCCTCTTAAAAAAGGGGGGAAGAGAGCAACAGTTTGGGATGCCGAAAATGGATGCCTTCAAAAAATTGATGCTCGAAACAGGCAAGTAAAGCGATGGTAGAACAATGATAACAACAGGCGACACTGTCATTCGGCAAGGAAGTGTGTCGCAGTGGAAGGCAAAGGCGAAGTCTAAATCCGCCATCCATTGAATGAGAATATTTTCCTGTTGTACATAGAGAAAACCATTTTTGAGGTTGGAAAGGGGGCTGGGGGCGGCTTAGGGGTTGGCGTGTGGGTTGTGTCAACACGTGGCGGAACGACTATTGGAGTTCGTAAAATGTTGCAAAGATTTCAATCGACGTCTTCGATTAAGCTGATACGCTTGAATGGAGAGACTTAATTAAGGACACAGGACGCGGCACCGAATTGAGAATGGCGAATTGCGAATTGCGAATCGATGAAAGTTTCCTGCGAAAGCGGATCTCGCAGCTATTCAGCTCTATTTCCGATTTAATAAGCTTAATGATTTTCGATTGTTTGAATTTCGTTCAATTAATATTTTTCGAATCGACGAAGGACTTTCGCAATGAGTTTCGTCACTTCGAGAACAAAAGTAAAAAATAAAAAAAAAAAAAAAAAAAAAAAAAAATCGTATCGACTTGAGTAAATTAATTACGGCGTTGTCACAGATTGGCGGCGCGTTAGATACCAAGGAAGCTCATTATTGAAAGGACCTTTTCAACTCATTTTAATTAGCTCTTTTGTATTGCTTAGGGTGCGATTGCTGATAGTCATTTTTCTTTATTATTATTATTTTTTTTTTTTTAACAGTCGATACTATTTCTTATAACACAAACACAGTGTAGTCTCTCCTC
This sequence comes from Chlorops oryzae, assembly GCA_020466095.1. Classification (NCBI taxonomy): domain Eukaryota; kingdom Metazoa; phylum Arthropoda; class Insecta; order Diptera; family Chloropidae; genus Chlorops; species Chlorops oryzae. The sequence goes on from CM035806.1 coordinate 166,200,243, forward strand.
TTGAGCGGAATAATTTTGAGAATGCTCTATTGTTCCTGCTTATTAAATAATTATCTCTTAAGCGGAGATATTTTTCGGTCCCATAGGTGTCCGCTTAAGAGAGAGAGAGTACACTGTGTTATAACTTCAAATACTTAATTCAATTAGATGGAGTTTTCGAAAGGACTCGTTACTTACTGCGATGCGCCTTGTCTGTTGGATCCCTACGCAATACGATGCGACGCTTCGATGAGCAAATGGGTCCAGAGTCGACATCGTGTATAACAATTTTTATTGCCTCTCCATCCATTGAAGTTTGGCGGCGTGGCGCTTCTAGGTCTTCCAAATTTGGACATGTGAATGCGGCCAATGGAGGCGGTATGGCCGATTGCATTGCAGCAGGGATAGCACCACGATCGCGTAGAGCTGCAATATCAGGCCTGCCAGGGAGAAAGTAGAATCTTATTGAATAGAAATATATATATACATATATATATATATACAGAGTGTCCCGTGCGGTAAGGTAAGCATATGAACTATGGTTTGAAAGTAAATCGCCTGTAGATTCGGAAAAAAATTAGAAACGCATGCGTTAATCGGAACTTTTTCATACCAAAATGGCTCCCAAAGTAAAATAAAATTTTACGTTTTTTCATAAGTTTTGTCTTTGACCGTTTATTTTTTCCTCAATGGTTCAAATTTTTACCATCAATTTAATTTTTCATAAAACCTCATACAATTCGCTTTCAAACTGCGTTTCAGCTTTTTTTTTCTATGATGAACCATTATCGTAAGAGAATTTTTTTTCTCGACTTCCTGCTTTAAAACTTAAAGGTCCTATTACTCCTCAGGAGTGCATTAGCGACCCCCACCTCCCGTACGATTTTTTGTCCATCTTGGCCTCTCCTATCATCTCTATAAAAAAAACCTTTTCCGCACGGCACACCCTGTACATAAATAGGTTAATATCGAGGACACCAGAAAATATTGACCCCTTTATGGCATACGAATCAAGTTTTGTTTTGTGACAAAAAAAAAAACAAAAAAAAAAAAAACAACAAATTGATAGGTAGGGGAGCGGGGGGCTAGTTAAATATTTTTATGTGGTTGTGAAAAAAAAAACAAAAAAATAAAAATCACTCACAATTGTGATCCTCGGCGACGCATGCGTCGATCTTCGTCAACGGTCAGAACTGGGCTACCCTTATCGGGGCTGGGTGATTCATCATTTTGTAGATCTTCCGAGGGATGCGGTGCCCGAAACGATGGCCGCCTTGAGCCGGGCAGTGGAATTTGTGGTGTTATACATTCGTTCGGTGAGCGCTGCAATTGTGTGGTAGGCACACCGCCCTGAACTAGGCCAGGCGCAAAAACATCATAGGCCGATTTCCTATAAAGGGTTTCGAATGAAAAAAAAAAAAAGACTGCTGGAAATCATAGGGCATTTGTGTGTGCAATTTACCTTCGCGGCATAGCTGGAATACCTAGGCCCACGTCACCGGTAACACCGAGTCCACCGGGTACAGCAATACCGGGTGCTCCGCTTGCTGTGCCGACATTTTTTATATCATCATCGTAGCTGTGCTGCCGTGCAACACGTGAGCCACGTCGCGATGCCATGCGAGAAATTGGCGGCCCGAACGCAGCTTCCATCTCACCTTGACGCGGAGGACTTCCAGAACGGCTGGGTGCCATGCTGCGTCCACCCTTGCGCCAGTCCAGTTCGCCACCCGGTGACTTGGTTCCCTTCAATTGCTGCTTATTTTCAAGTGGTGAAGAAAGAGTGAGAGAGGGAGAGAGAGATAGAGAGAGAGAGAGAGAGAGAGAGAGAGAGAGAGAGAGAGAGAGAGAGAGAGAGAGAGAGAGAGAGAGAGAGAGAGAGAGAGAGAGAGAGAGAGAGAGAGAAGAGAGAGAGAGAGAGAGAGAGAGATAGAGAGATAGAGAGATGAGAGATAAGAGATAGAGAGATAGAGAGAGAGAGAGAGATAGAGAGATAGAAGAGATAGAGATAGAGAGAGAGATAGAGATAGAGATAGAGATAGAGATATAGAGAGAGATAGAGATATAGAGAGAGATAAAGGAAGATATAGAGAGATAGAGGTAGAAAGAAGAGAAAAGAGAGAGAAAGAGAGAGAAAGAGAGAGAAAGAGAGAGGAAGAGAGAGAAAGAGAGAGAAAGAGAGAGAAAGAGAGAAAAAGAAAGAGAAAGAGAGAGAAAGAGAGAGAAAGAGAGAGAAAAACAGAGAGAAAGAGAGAGAAAGAGGTAGAAAGAAAGAGAAAGGTAGAGAGAGCGCCAGCTTACCTTTTCCAATTCTTTGAGTGAGGCCGGTGATACGTCCGAGTGTCGGCGCAATTCTGGACTGCGCGGTGGCGCAAGCGCTGCGCCGTTTGTAGGTGCAAGCGTTTGTGTGCTCGAGCCCAGTTTCGCATCGGAATGTCGCCGTTGCAGTGCCTCCAAAACGGGCACGTCTAACATGGAATCGGTCGAGTCCTGCGGTATGCAAACACGCGATGCCATCTTTCGTCGGCAAACGCTGCAGCGCCACATGTTCTGCCAAAATTCGAAACAAATTTGAAAATGGAAACAATAGGAATAAAAACTACAGGAAATAGAAATAGAAAAAAAAAAAAAACAACAATTGAAAATTTATAGAGCATGGACTCTTTCGCTTGGAACTCTTTTCTTTTCGAATTGAAAGAAGTCCGGGAAGTGTGAAAATTTAATTAATAAATATTTCAAAAGTCTTTCGTAGGTAGAAATATTTCATTTGAATGCTAAAAGGATTTCATAAAACTTCCACACTCTTGCACTTTACATTTTTTTTTCGGTTCTTTGCTGCTCTGAATTGATGCTTGCCTGCTTTTATATGTATGTATGTATATATGTAGCGACTTTTTAAAAATTTATTTATTTTACTTTTATTTTATTTTGTTATTGTCAGTTTTGCTTTATCATTTCGATGAGTAAGCGTAAACAGCTTTTCTGCGAAACATGACAAAAATATATATATATATATATGTAGATGTGCATATAATATGTACCGCAATGCAATGATAATGGCGGCCATGAAGCCCTATATGCCAAACCGCATCAGAATGGCTTACGGCACGCTGCATGGCTGCATTTCCTGTTTCCATTCAATGGCGGTAATGAAACGCCAGATGCAATGACGACAACATCGCGACAAAATAAAAGAACATGTTTCCCGTACTTAAACACACACACACAAACACACACGAACACACACATGTGCCAGCAAACGAACATATGTTAACAGACGTGCGTGTAAAGGCTGTGGATGGCGGCAATATTGTTGGCGCTTTTATTTGGAAAATGAAAGCGCTTTCAGCTGGAATTGTGTATGAACGTGAAGCACTGATGATGGCACCGAACGGATATGGCTAGCTAATATTGTAATCAATAAAGTGTAAATCAATTGAAGGGCATTTTCGCCGAAAATGGCGTTAGAACTTAGCCGCGATTTATGCAGCAAAAAGTAAATATTTATGCTGTCAACAGAGTTCCTGGAAATTCCGCTGTTCACGCGAAAATTCTGATGGATAAATTTCAAATAAAAAAAAATTAAAAAAAATAAATAAATGGCTTATTATTTTGCGGAAAAGTTTTAGAAATTCCAAAAATTATTTCCGATTTTTTCAATTAAATTTCCACGGTGCCGGATTGGTGGAATTTTTCCTCGGCTTGTAAAGCAAATTTAAAATTTTTTTTATTTCTTTTTATGAAATTGTTATCTTTTATCTTTCATTTTTTTAAATTTTTTTATTTTTTTTTTTTGTCGGCCGCAATGAAAATATGATGTGAGCTTTATTAAAATCAATAGTCTGGTCATGAATTCACTTTGACAAGACAGAGTAAACATGTACGCGTATGTACATATATCCGATGTTGTAGGTCGATTGAAGTTTCATTTCGTTGGAGTAACGTGTGCGGGAAAATTTTGAACCTTTTTATATAAAAAACAAGTAAGGGTGTTATAGTCAATAGAATACCCGACACAGACACACGTGTTCAAATAGTTTTTCATATCAAGAGGTGTTTAAGGCCATTAGGGGCCCCATATACTGACTTTTGTTAAATTTCTTTATGAAAACTGCCCCTTTGCCACGCCCTCTTTTCCAATTTCTGTTTAATTATAATCGGAGGCTTAAATATACGCTCAATATCTAAGTTTCATTGAAATATTTCGAAAAAGTCCGATTTTGTGGCAGTTTTGGGATTTTTGTGGCAGACCCTAGTACTGGAGTTACCCTTAATAATGGACCTATCAAAGAAATTTTTGGAGAGGATGTTTATGGCTACAAAGGAAGTATAAGTGCCAAATTTCGTTCAAGTCCCATTTGAATTTCGGGTGTAGGGAACAATTTTCGAAAAACGCCCTTCTGCCACGCCCATTTTTCTAATTTTTGTAAATAACATTAATTGGCCTTTAAAAATGTTCAAATATCAAATTTCATGAAAATATGAAAAACTTCGGTTTTAGAGCAGTTTTTGTGATTTTCATAACAGACCCTAGTACTGGAGGTACCCCTTAAAATGGTCCGATCGGGTCCATTCTCGAACATGTTCTTACTAATGTCGCCGTGAGCACGCGTACCAAATTTTGTCAAGATTGCTCAACTCCTTCGATAAGATAACTGTATACAGACGGACAGAGAGACGGACAGACAGACAGACAGACAGACAGACAGACAGACAGACGAGGACATGTCTAAATCGAATCTCCTGTGACGCTGATCATTTCTATATATATTTTGTATGGTCCATCTCGATTGGTTCTGGGTGTTACACACAACCACACAAACGCAATATACCCTCGACACAGAGTGTGTCGGGTATAAAAAGAGCAGAAAATAAAAATAGAAGGACGACCACAAAATTCAATTTTTATGACAGGTAAAGCAGCCAGAACCATTTTCCGATTAGAAATTGAAGTGAGAAGAACGTGAAAAAACTTCATGTGATGTTTTATTATTTTTTTAATTTTATTTATTTATTTTTTTTTTTTATTCTAAACGATGGAAAATTTTTGAATTTATAGCGATATTTTATTTATTTTGTATTCGATATATTTATTCGACCTTTAATGAATGCAATGTTTATAGTGAAAAAGAAATTACTTAAATAAAAGAAAGGGGAAAAAGTGATGAAATAATTTTTTCACTGTAAACATTTATTTATTTTATTATTAATTGGACAAAGAATGCTTCTTAGAAGGACAAAAGCTGCGAATTTACAAAGAAGCATTTAAAATTATTGCTCGGTTCTCCTTTTTGGGTAAGAAATTTTCAAATTTGAAATAGCAAAACGTTATCAAGAAGCTCTCGGGGGCACTTTAAAGTGGCTGATTGATACACGACAGCAAAGTAGCGTCAATATTTTTGATTATGTGCACGGTTTCATTTTATCCACACGTTGTGTGCCCGATTGACGAAAATCAGTATCGATCGTTTTGATTTACGTCAAATATATTGAAGCGGTTTGAAGTCGCCTAGCATCAAAAAAAAAAAAAGAGCTCCTTCCTTTTTTTGAGCCTTTCCTGAAACCAAATTCTTCTTTCCTTTTTTTATTTTTATTTTTATTTTTTTTTTTATTGCTATTGCAAAAGAAAATTTCAGGACATCACCTCTTTCAATATATTTCACGCACACAACCATGCAATACCTCCTGATTTCTTCTTGTTAATAGATTTCATAGGGAAATCAGGACTTAGATATCAGAACCGAAGGCAGGCCTGAGTACTCGAATATGAAGTATGGTGTGAGTATACCGGGACATTCATAACATACTTCATATGTGTACGCCCGTATCGAAAGGGCCCACCTTGTCGATATGGAGTTAAGGGTAGCGGGCAATACTACACTAAATTACGGTCACAATGCCGCAAACCGAAGGACTCTAAGTGGAAAAATTCGATTTTTGAGAAATTTTTGAAATTATATTTTGAAAAATCAAAGTTCTGAGAAAAACGACATTAAAGTTTCAATAGTGAAATTCAGACCAGGAGATTCGATTTAGACATGTCCGTCTGTCTGTCTGTCTGTCCTCTGTCCGTCTGTCCATCTGTTTATATACAGTTATCTTCTCGAAGGAGTTGAGATATCTTGACAAAATTTGGTATGCGTGCTAACGGGGATATGAGTAAGAACAAGTTCGAGAATGGACCCGATCGGACCATTTTTAGGGGTACCTCCAGTACTAGGGTCTGTCACAAAAATCCCAAAACTGCCTTAAAATCGGACTTTTTCGAAATATTTTAATGAAACTTAGAATTTGACCGTATATTTAAGCCTCCGATTAGAATTGCAAAAAAAAAAAATGGAAAAGTGGGCGTGGGAAAGGGACAGTTTTCATAAAGAAATTTAACAAAAGTCGATGTATTGGGCCCCCATATGGCCTTAAACACCTCTTGATATTAAAAATTTTTTGAACACGTGTGTCTGTGTCGGGTATTTTATTATCAGGCTCGCCTGACTATAACACCCTTTTTTGTTTTTTCTGTATTTGAATGAAAAAATTTTCGTAGAATTCGTTTCGGTTTGAGAAAATGAAATATTTTCAGAAATGTTTAAAAAAAAATGCGAAGAAAATCGTAAATATTTTGCGATTTTTGCAATTTTTTGCTACAAGAAGGATTTTTTTTTTTTTTTTGGATCCGTACAGCGATTTTGTTCATGTCTAGGGCTAAAACACAATGACTGTCACTGACAGGAATATAAAATATTCATCGGCTTACGAGAAATATTACTGTGCTAGTCTGTGCATATCTAGAATATAACTTTTGTGGTACCCCACACACAGAATCGAGCAAAACGTTGTCCTTCGGTGTTATTTTTGATAGACTCCAATTTTTCTTCTTATTTTTTTTGCTCATTCCTGATATTTCTTTGTCTTTGTCTCATACCATATTTAGTGTAGGACAAAATCGTCCGTAGGGGAAAGTTTTTGAGAAGGTCACGGCAGGAAAGTAGTAGTGGAGCTCTCGAGTGTGGTGGTAATTTATTTTGTTTTGTTTTGTTTTGCTTTGTTTTGTTGTGTGAAGACCGCTGTTGATTCGTATTGAAGGATTTTATATTGTTGCGTGCCATTTGTTGTCTTATCCTGAACATGGAAAAGAGCGCCGAAGTGTGACAATCTAATGATTATGTTAACAGTTACCATGTGATAGATTTGAAATGGAAACGTGTAAACAACATTGTCCTTGACAAAAACTGAAACATTGTGACAAAGATGGAATACCGAAACTAAATGTTCCACAGTCAGGCAATGGCAATGACAATGCTATTGATATAGTGCGTTGCAGTGAGAAGCAGAATGAACGGAAGAGCAGCAGATCGAAATGAGCGCTCATTAAACGTGCTAAACGTGCCCATATTGGATATTCTATTGGAATTACGGACTCAACAATTGCAAAACATTTTGTATGCATGCTCAAAATGCTATAAACGCTGCCAGGACAGACATATCGATGTAAAGTCAGATAAATGCGAGCTGTTTGAGCAGAAATGCGGCTAGACGGTGACAGACTTTGAAGTCTGAATGTGTCCCGAATGTGTGCCTGTAGTCGTGATCTTGTTGCATATGAAAAGGACGGCAAGAGGAACGAAAATATGTTCGAATTCACCAACAGTCCACGTTGGTCTATCATCATCGTTTGCCGGCTGTGAGGCATATTGAATATTAATGTTTTGCGCCAGCGGCATGAATAATCGCGCACGCGTGTGTGTGTGCGCTCGGCTTGCTGTACGTACTAACTACTTAGCGAACCCGAGCGATATGCTACAAATAATTTGTTGCAACAATAAAGCAACAAACGAGAACAATGGCCTCCAAGTTGCCCTCGCAATGGTTTATTGACTTTATTTCGTGCTTATTTGTTGCATCTTGAGGCTGAGCCAGCACAATATTACGGCATTCTAAAGTGCACAAATTGATGAATGAGGCACTAAAATTGAGCCTTTTGGAATTAATACAATTTACAATTTACGATGAGATGTACCTAGTAAATATCTTCTCGTATTCTCGTGGGAGGGATGGTGCTTAAAATGACGATATTTGTATCACTTAATGGAAGTGAACGCAGCCCATGCAGCTTCCAATGGAACAATGAGCAACAGATAATTTCTACACTGAGAAGAAAAAATCAAAACCAGAAACTTTTCGCTTCAAATATGAAATGAAATACACATACATTAATTATGAGTATGCCTCGGAATTTGAATATGTAAAAAAAACAGTAAGAATTTCATCGGCAAACGATTGCACAATACTTTTCTAGCCTAAAATATGTTAAAACAACTTAACAAAATCTGCTTCTTCTACTGGAATATATTTAACATAACTACTTCGATAGGTTCTAAAACTCGAATATTATAAGCAAAAAAATTCGAAGTGGTCATGGAAAATTTTAACGTAGAGACAATATTTACTGCGAAATACTCAATTCAAAATTGTGAAAATCAAATTTTCAAATTTCGAAATGGTCTTAACATTTTAACCCTTAAAAATTTAGTTTATCAAATACTCACTTCAAAATAGTGAAAAATAAAATTTTGAAATCGATGGTTTAACAAATTTTAAACTTAGAGAAATTTTGTTTATGTGAAATACTCAATTCAAAATATGAAAAATTTTCGAAATTTCCGATGGGTCTTAAAAATTTTAACCATTAAGAATTTTGTTTAAACAAATACTCAATTCAAATAGTGAAATCAAATTTTAGCGAATTTGATGTGGTCTTGATCAAATTTTAACCCTTAAGAATTTAGTTTAGCTGCAAATACTCACTTCAAAATAGTGAAAATCAAATTTTTCGAATTTGCGATGGCTTGATAAATTTAAACTTAAGGACATTTGTTCAAAATTCAATATAATTAGCTCAATTAAAATTATGAAAATCAATTAAAAGCTTTGCAAATTGAAATTAAAGGCATTCAAAATTTATCCATAAGGACGATTTAATTAATGTGCAAAATACAATTCAGAAAGTAAAAAAATTCAATTATTTCAGCTCATGACTTATGAAATTTGGGACGAATTGTAAAGATGCTCTGGACAATTTTAGAGATCGAAGGTAAAGAATGGAGAATTGTAGATTGTTTTGACTTAGTTATAGCATGTCGAATTTTTTTTAGTGAATAGCTTTTATTACTATAGTAGTATACACACGCCATTCAAGAAGCGTGGGATTAAGATAAAAAAGTTTTATGCAGCAATTTATAGTTATAGGATTCTGATTTTGAAACTTTGAACTTCCAGACCAGTAGAGGGATCGGAAAAAAGTTGTAGAGTTTCCAGTTGCGCTTCGGAATTTACTGGTTAAAGTCCATGCAAATTGCTAATATGAATTTTATGCATTAGTAAATTTACGAAAAATTTAAAGTGTGCAGAGCTTTTGACAAAGACAGACGACGAAGACAGAGCAGAATGGCTAGATCGATTCCCTTGTCACCTGATCAAGAATATATATTATGTCTATATCTACGGACTCCTATGGTATGTTACATACACCTGCCAAACTTAATATACCTTTCTTCGGAAAAGGTATAATGAAGAATAAAAAATTCAAAAAAATTTAAAAAAAAAATGCCGAAAAAATGCAAAAAATTCAAAATATTCAAAAATGTCAAACAAAAATGCAAAAAATTCAAAATATTCCAAAAATTTTTTAAAAATTTTAAAAATTTTTTAAAAATTATTAAAACATTTAAAAAATTCAAAATTTAAAAAATTGAAAAAATTAAAAAATTTTGTAAAAAATTTAAAAAAATTAAAAAAATTTAAAAAATTTTAAAAATTTAAAAAATTTAAAAAATTTAAAAAATTTAAAAAATTTAAAAAATTTAAAAAATTTTAAAAATTTTAAAAATTCAAAAAATTTAAGAAATTCAAAAAACATTAAAAAAATTTTAAAAATTAAGAAATTCAAAAAATTCACTGTCAAAAATTCCAAATTAGTTCGAATTAGAATGCCTATTAAAATTTTGAATTGTCAAATTAACAAAAAAAAGCCTACTTTAGTGAATAAAATATTCAAAAAGCACAGTTAAATGCAAAAAAGAATTCAAAAAAATTCAAAATATTCAAAATTCGAGCTCTACTTATGATAATTTGGGACGAAACAATTGTAAAAATGCTCTGATGAACAATAAGAAGGATCAAAGGCGTTCCAAAGAATAGGAAGGGATTTAGAAATTGTTTTGATTTTTTTTTTTTTTTTGTTTTTTTTTTTTTTTTCAGTGCACTCAACGTCCTCAACGGAGGCGTCATTGATCGTTATGAATGGTTGTTGTGCGCAATTTATAAGTGATGGGGGCGTTTGCCTGGACCGAGGATGTTATACGAGATGGAACGAGATAAGAGAAGATGGATGTAGGCGTTGTAGGCGTTGTTCCTTGCAGCGTTGTTGAATAGAGAGGACCATTGTTGGGGTAATCTATTTTACGGTGCCATTAGCGCTTTTTCTTTTTTTTTTTTGTTGTTTTTGAAGCCGGTGAAGGACGGTAGGTCAGTTGCAATGGATATGTACAACGTATATTGTAGCATGTCTTTTATGTATGGTTGTAACTAGTTAAGGATGTCAGGCTTGACTGCAACACGTCCTTAGAGGGTTGGCGGTTAATTTTGTCTGCTAAGAAGTGCTTCCAAGTAAGTGCGCCGTGGGTGCAAATTAGTGCGATAAAAAATACATGGTGGCTAGGCGAGTATTCGAATGGTTGATGCAATTGCTATTGTTGTTGTAATTGTATTATAGTTGTTGTTATTGTGCTTTTTGAACTACAATGCAAAATTGCTGGCCCCAATTGAGAGGAAGGCTAGCCGGCAGAATTCCCAGAGCGGCAGAAAATATACTGTTCGGTAGTCTGGACTCCCTCTTGTTCGGTGATCGTTGTAATCCGCCTGGTCAAAGGAGTCTGCGTCGGAGACGATTGTGACGATGGTCGATTAGCCTCAGCTTTTTAGTAGGTTAATGAGGACCCAATGATTCTCAAATAAGAATGGCAGAAGCTTAAGATTGGGCTGGTGGTCGTACCGGAAGCGACTAACAAAGAAATGAATTGTTAAATGATGAGATTAATCGAGCGGCAAATGTGGGAGTACACGATGAGCAAGATGAGAACAATAGCATAGAAGTTCTTCTTGCCTCCGGAAAACGTTGATCATTCAGAGACAATAGGTGCTTTAAACACTGCGCTTTCAAATACGGCTGAAGATAAAGAATTGTATAGCAGTTATGTTTCTCCGTCTACTTAAGAGGTCGGGCCCTTTGAAACCGAGTGCAAAAATTATAAGCAAAAGAGTATCAAAAAGACATTTTCAAGAATAATGTACGAATTTTTTCTTTTCACTTTTAACTGGCTGCTTTTCTCTTCCAGACTTAAAGACTTAAGAACTCTCAATTGAATTACACTGTGTGACATTTTAGAGGTCATGTTTTGTAAACAAAATTTTGACGACTGTTTTTGAAAGTGCTCGGTGAGTATAACAACGCCTCATACTCAGTTTTGTCAAGTCACCTCTACTTTTTTTTTTTAAATAGACTTCAAAAAGTGGGGCCGAGAATTAAATTACTCATTTACTTATGGCTATATCTCGTAATCCATTCAATATTTTTGATTCTTTTCTATTACAATTCATAGCTTTGAACTAATTTTAAATAGTTTTAGTACAAACTGACCCGAAAAAACTGTATCTAGTAGGTGCAAATTGCAAATTTTCGTGCATACCCAAAGGATGATTTTGCGTTTTTTCTTCCAATTTTTGGTAAAAATTGTTCAACTTTGAAGCGGCAAAACGGTATCAAGTAGTGCTCGGATGCAGTTCGTGTATATGAAGAAGTTGTTCAGTTATAATCTTTCTATATTCGCGTTAAAAAATTTTGATAAAATGTTTATTGCCTTGGGAGCTATAGGCCATACAAATATGATTAAAAAAAACACGTCAAATTTTAGGAATTTTTGCAATTTGCCCCTACTAGATAGAGTTTTTTCAGATCAGTTTGTACTAAAACTATTCAAACTGAGTTCAGAGCTATAAATTGTGATAGTAAGGAAATGAAAATATTGAACGGATTACGAGATATAGCCATAAGTAAGTGAGCAATTTAATTCTCGGCCCCGATTTTTGAAATCTATTTTTAAAAAAATTAGACCTGACTTGAAAAAACTGAGTATGAGGCATTGTTATACTCATCGAGCACTTTCAAAAACAGTCATCAAATTTTTCTTTTACAAAATCGTGTCGCACTGTGTTCCTATAAAAATATACTCAAAATGGAAAAGTAATACATACTTATGCAATGGAATTGCAATAAAATTGAATATCCAAAATAAACAAATTCAAAAATAATATTGCTTTTCCGTGCGGTCAATGCGCCCAATGCGACTGACCAAATTGTGACCGAATCGTGAGTGACCCAGTTGGGAGGAATTTGTTTTTCAAAAATAAATTTTCCATTTGCGTATACGTATGTCCGTATGTATGCATTTTTCTGTGTGTGTGTGTGTGTATATATACATATATTAATGTATTTTGAACGTGCTCAGACCGAAATGCTTGAAACTTTCGTACAGATCGTACCAGTAAGATTCATTAAAATTCGAATATTTTATCTCATAAATGAATAAATGTCTTCTCGCCTGCGTTCATGTGGCCTAAGGGTTTCAACGTATTCAACGTATGTACATACAAAATGGACAGATGACCAGATGGTTGTGCAGTGGTCACAATTAAATGCTTTTTCCATTTGACACAACGTGACATTGTGGCATGTCGTACATTGCCCGAACCCGACATTAGCCATTCTTTCCTACTACCCAAACAAAGAATCATTCCTCTGCGTGACTCTCTCTCACTCTCGCTGTGACTCAGTAACACACACACACACACACACACTCACTCACTCACTCACATACCGATAAACACAGAGATACCTCCATGTCCATAATAGTTCCTAATTCATTTTGGATGAAATGTTTTTGGCCCAAGAGAAAAATGCCCATTTGTCCGCAAGTTCGAGCACGTCCATGCGGGCATGTGTGTCCTTAGGAGTTTCGATCAGACCGTATACCTTGACTTACTCTTTGGTCCTTTACACAAAAAAAAAAAAAAAAAAAATACAAACAAATAAGCATGTTTAGAAGCTATGTAGGTATTTTCGGTTACCTAGTCCATATGGATAATATGTAGGTACCTGTGTATGTATGTAACTTGTATATCGTTCTGTGCTATTGGGGCACGTGCAATTTTAATGAATAGGAAAATTCTCTTTAGTTTTTTTCTCTCCCTTTTTTCTGGACTTTCTTCGCATAGTTACTGCAGTAGAAGTAAATACTTTTACACATATGTTATTTTACATACATATGTGTGCATGTATGTTTGTATGGCGGGGTGTGTGTGTGTGCTTGCATGTATGAGTGTACATATAAAATGGATTGATTTAGGACTTACCGCATCCTCGTTCTCTTCCAATTTACTATAGCTGGCGCAGTCCTCGCAAACGCGTTGCTGGCACTCAAAGCACGTTTTATGAAAATCGTCCGGCTTGAAGGATTTTAGGCATACTCTACACGCTCCAGCTCGTCGGCCGGGCTCGTTTTTCGTTGAATTCGTACTTGCGCCGCTCGGGCTGCCAGTTCCGGCGGTATCCGCTGAATAATTATTATTGTTCGATTGTGCGTTCGATGCTGAGTCCGATTGCTGATGGTAGCTGGTGCCACTTGAACTGCTATCGCCATCGGTGGGTATTAACGAGGGCCTCGGTGACATTTTATTGACTTTACGGCAAAGGACACAAAAAAAAAAAAATAAAAAAATATTACAAAATTTCAATGAAAATGAAAGAAGGGCAAAGAGGAGAAACTTTATTAATTTTCAACGTCAAATACTCTCAAATCGATTAATCATAATTATATTAAATCCGCATGAGTAACGGATCAAGTGTGCACAAAGATTTCAAGTAATAACTATGGGGAACTTCATACGAATTCGTCCACTTTGGATGAGCAAAAGATGGAGAGAGTGAGAGAGAGAGTGAGAGAGAGAGAGTGAGAGAGAGAGAGTGAGAGAGAGAGAGTGAGAGAGAGAGAGAGAGAGAGAGCAAGAGAGAGTGAGCAAGAGAGAGTGAGAGAGAGAGAGAGAGAGAGAGAGACAAAGAGAGATAGAGAGAGATAGAGAGAGATAGAGAGAGATAGAGAGAGAGAGAGAGAGAGAGAGAGAGAGAGAGAGAGAGGAAGAGAGAGAGAGAGAGGGAGTAAGAGAGAGATAGAGGGAGATAGAGGGAGATAGAGAGAGATACAGGGAAATAAAAAGAGATAGAGAGAAATAGAGAGAGAGATAGAGGGAGATAGAGAGAGATAGAGGGAAATAAAAAGAGATAGAGAGAAATAGAGAGAGAGATAGAGAATTCGAGAGAAGGCGAGAGAAAGAAGCTTTTGATGATTGCGATTATCCCATATCCGATTTGTTATTAATAATAATAGTCTTCTTTAAAGTGCCCATCGCTTTTGTCATAAGTGAAGATATTTCCCTTAAGGATATTTGTATAGGATTTCCATTTATGGCTTTTCATGTTGGCTTGCAGTGCCTTTGGGCTTCCTTTTGTCGGCATTTTGAGGCACAAAGACCAAAGCTTATTTACCAAAGAATAACCATAACTCTCATGCGCTTACTACATGCATTAATATTGCTGGGAAAGTGATTAACGTATACAATACAGAAATACAGGGCGGGGGAAAACAGGGCTTTATGTACTTACATTGTGCATGCTTAATACATTTGCGTTAGCCCATTTTATTTATTAATTTTCTTTTCAGAATTCTCATCCTTTGTGCATGTTTCAGATACAACGATATCATTGGATTTTCTCACATTCTTTGGAAGTGAAAAGCTTTGAATGCAGGATTTTAGTCTTTGAAATTGAATATGGGCCCGAAATAATGTATGGCATAGGTTTCTCTAAAAGTTTGAAGGAAGTCTTGATCTAAGATCTGGGAAATAACCTCAAAGCTAAGTCGACATATTGTCGTATACTGGACACACTCTGTGAGCTTATCTGTTTATCTGTGTCGGGTATTGTATTGTCAGCTTCGCTCTTATTTTTTTTTTTTTTCATTTCCAGCTTCGACAAGCGCCTGCAATTCTTCCTCTCTAATGCAAAACTATACTTGCAAATGAAATTTGTACGACAACGTTGCCCTTAGGCAAAAAGATGTTTTCAAAAATTCTGCAGCTCAAAATAAACGGTTTTGTATATTCGTATTTATGTCCTTCCTCATATGAACACTGTTGATTGAACAGTTAACTCATTTGAATCCTTAAGGAATTTTCAAACTCCATGTCTTGTTTTTTTTAATTTCACACAATGACTTTTTTGGAAAAATTTTCCGCACATGAAAATTTGGCCACAACTAACCAATTGCAGCACCCATGTGATGTTTGAGTGTTGAAACAAAATGAGTAAATACTACTTGATATCGAATACTTTTAGTCGATACTGAGTATATTTTGTACTCAATACTTACCACTAAGTATTTTCGCGGTATCGATACTTTAATGTCAGTATTTACTCACATTATAATTCCTTGTATCAGTGCTGTAAATTTGAAGGGGTTTTTCCCTTTTTGATTTAATTTTAAAATGGATTTTTCGTAAGCATTTTCCTAGGAAGCGAAAGGGATTTTTATAAATTATCTAAAGGTTAAACCTGCGCCAAATTATTGGTTCAAGATCTGGACCGATTTTTACGCGCTTGGATTCGACAAGTGCAAAGTGCCGTATTTGTTTTAAAACACTAAAGTGTATTGTGTTACCTGTGCTATGATGTGAAAAATACCAAGAATCATAAAAACATCATCACCGGAAGATAAGAAAATGTCACTGGTCATGCTAGGGGATGCGATGGCGAAAAAAGCATTTCAGAGCAGCGCACATTGCTCTCTTTTCTCTCTAAATGTCAATTTATAGAAACCACCAGTTTGATAACTCTCTTCTTTGCCCTCTCTTTGAATGTTTCGAAATTTTTTCAAAATCTATTTTTAACAATTTTTGTTCGCCTCTGCCAGGGATCGAACCCGCGATCTTCGGATTCTGAGTCGAGCACTCATCCACTACGCCACATCATGCTAACGCTGAACTGACGCTAAAACCTTATTTAAATTTTCGGTAGCCAATGAGAGTCAAGCACATGAACAGCATCCTCCCACGATGACATGTCCTCCAAGATGTCATGCATGACAATGTCACCTATATGTCATCGATGACATCATTGATGACTTTGTCATGCATGAGATAATTTCCCGCTGGGTTTTGTTTTGAAATGAATTTTTAATATGAGAAAATTTTCCCCTAAAAGTATACTCTAAATTTTTTTCTTATTGCAATGCAAGATTGTATAAACTTCATTGAAAAATGTTGTAACACATTTTACTGCAGTACAGCCAAATTTGCTTAGAAATTTTTGTGGGCCAAGTGGTTTTTGAATGTTAATATTATGACAAAATTAACAGTATAAACGATTTACAAAACAAAGTGTTTTTAAAGGGTGGCATTGTGCTCTGCAAACGCCAAAAAAAACAAGATTTTTTTGTATGGGGAATTTCGATTTTCCTTGATTAGTTTCTATAATATATGTAGGTCCTTTGTGCTTGGGCTATGTGGATTTTGAAGGATAATTTGAAGGTCTTTCCGAAATGGGCACTAAATATAAAATCGGGTTTGTTTTAGGATGTGGCAACTGCAACTGCGGGCATCAAAGGGTTGCGGATGGCATTCTCAGTTTTATAAGTCACTTAATGTAGCGCAATCGCCATGCAAAAGAATTCCGGAACTTTCCCAGCTTCATTAAATTGAAACAACTTTTTCAATTGAAAGTCACACAATAATGTGGCATGTGAATTTTAAGTTACAACTTGTCTTTCACATTGTGTTTTGTTGTGAAGCCGAAAAAAAAGAAATTTTCAGTTCAGGCTCGCACAATAGTTTTCTAGGCATTCGAACGAAAGAAAAACAAAAAAAAAAATGGTTTCTTTGTAAGTGCTAAGTTCTGGGAAATTTTGTGGCTTTTCCGAGAGTGCAATTAGGATTTCCATCTTACATTTTAAGCTGTTAGACCTTAAGATCAAAGTTATGAATTCATAAAGTTTCCAACAATACCGAAATTATCAAGAACTTCGAAAGTTCTTTGCTTGCCTGAAATTTATTCGTTGTAGAAAATAATGGCGAGAGCAAAAAAAAAACAAGATGTGACAGGACAGGGCGAGGAGAAGTTATCTCTTGAGATAATAATCCTATTATTGTGTGTTTTTTTGTTATTTCATATAGAAGTCGACTTAAATGTTATTGTTGATGTCGGCTTCACATTTTTTCTTTTCCTATTAAAATCAATGAACTCTTTACGCAAAAGCATTGGCCATGAAGAGCAGTTTACTTGTTATGTTATGAAATTCTCGAAGCTGAAGACGTAGAAATGAAAGGAAATAGAAATATAATTTATATTCTCATTTGTCACTGTCGTCTTCGTCGTCTCTTGGCTGAATTGTCTTTTTGAAAGATTCTAGGAGAAATTCTTTGAAATATAAAAAAGCATTTTTCGTTGACCCTCTCTCCGTCTTGCTCCCTCTAACTCGTGCTCGTTCTCTTTCTGGCGCTTTCTGTCTTTCTTCTCGGCGAAGGTGCTGCATGGCGTGTGCAGGTACTTGAATTCCTAAGCGATGAGCTTTTCAGTTCAATTTTCCCATTGGAAATCTTCATTTTCTTCTCTTCTCTCGTTGGAAAAAATGACAATTTTTCAAATCGCATTTTCTCAAAAGAACAAACAGCAACATTCAAACAGCCAGCAGTAAATGGCACTAGTGACTGTGACAACCTTTCACTAGTTCCTCCGTCATCAGTACCAGAGACACACACACTATACCCATGAAAATGAAATGCACTATTGAAATTTGGTATGGGCATATGATCGAGCGGAGTTCAGCCATCGGATGGACTTCATCCGATTTTGTCACTCCGTTTTCGTGGGACCGCTTTCGCAAGTGCAAAGTGCCGTATTTGTTTTAAAACACTAAAGTGTATTGTA
This sequence comes from Chlorops oryzae, assembly GCA_020466095.1. Lineage (NCBI taxonomy): Eukaryota > Metazoa > Arthropoda > Insecta > Diptera > Chloropidae > Chlorops > Chlorops oryzae. Next base: position 166,218,313 of record CM035806.1, read on the forward strand.
TTACCTGTGCTATGATGTGAAAAATACCAGGAATCATAAAAATTTGCTTAATCTTGAGCAAATACTACTCAGTATAGATACTTTTGGTTCGGTATATTAGTCGTATCGATATTTATCTCGATACATTAAATGAGTATGGTTCGATACTTTAAGTTCTTTCAACACTAGTGATGATTGAATGTTGAACTTCTTTACATACAAGTCTGTCTTCGAAAAAAAAAAAAAAAAATTAAACAAAATCCCCCGCTTAAGTCGAGTGTATCTTAGAAAATGTTCAATGTTGGCCCCTTATAATTAGCAAGGTGTCAAAAAACCTGTTTTGGAAAAAATTTAATTTTTTTAAATGATTCCATTAGATCACATATTTAGTATAAACTCCTGTTTTGCAACTTTTTTTTAAGTGTAAATCTGGGTTTTCCAATTTCCTCCCATGGCACAGTGGGATCGCATAATACATTTGAGTGTAAAAACTATACGGAGTGTTCGCAGAGTGATGAAACTTGGCACTGAACCTTATCTCAATAAAATTAAGAAATATATGAAGTTTCATAAAAATCGGTCAAGGCCACCACCTACCCGCCATACAACTCGAAATTAATTTTTAATGTAGAATTCCCAGCGGGAAATGTCCCGCGGACATCCCCGATGATGTCTTAGTGACTTCGGAGCCGGAATGCATGCTATTTCCGGTGACACTTTGTATGACATTTACACAGGAGCTGACAGGGACTTCAGCGGTGACATTATCACCGGAAGATTAGAAAATGTCACTGGTCATGCACATTGCTCTTTTCTCTCTAATTGTCAATTTATAGAAACCACCAGTTTGACAATTCTCTTCTTTGCTCTCTCTCTTTGAATGTTTCGAAAATTTTTAAAAATCTATTTTTAACAATTTTCGTTCGCCTCTGCCAGGGATCGAACCCGCGATCTTCGGATTCTGAGTCGAGCACTCATCCACTACGCCACATCATGCTAACGCTGAACTGACGCTAAAACCTTATTTAAATTTTCGGTAGCCAATGAGAGTCAAGCACATGAACAGCATCCCTCCACGATGACATGTCCTCCAAGATGTCATGCGTAACAATGTCACCTATATGTCATCGATGACATCATTGGTGACTTTGTCATGCAGGAGATAATTTCCCACTGGGTTTTGTTTTGAAATGAATTTTTCATATGAGAAATTTTTACCCTAAAAGTATACTCTAAATTTTTTTCTTACTGAAATGCAAGATTGTATGAACTTAAACCAAAAATGTTGTAACACATTTTACTGCAGTACAGCCAAAGCTTAGAAATTTTTGTGGGCCAAGTGGTTTTTTAATGTTAATATTATGACAAAATTAACAGTATAAACGATTTCCAAAACAAAGTGTTTTTAAAGGGTGGCATCGTGCTCTGAAAACGCCAAAAAAAACAAGATTTTTTTGTATGGGGAATTTCATTTTTCCTTGATTAGTTTCTATAATATATGTAGGTCGTTTTTGCTTGGGCTATGTGGATTTTGAAGGGTAATTTGAAGGTCTTTCCGAAATGGGCACTAACTTTAAAATCGGGTTTGTTTTTGGGTGTGGCAAACGATTTCGGAAATGAGCATTTCCGAATTTCTATGGTTTTTAAGCTATATTTATATAATTAATATTTATATCCTTTTTTTTTTAGAGACTTATCAATGATATGAAAGAACATCAACATAGCCCCCGTTAATTAATTACTTTGTATGAAAATGAAACATAAATAAAACAAAACCCAGCCAACCATATGCGGAGCGCTCCGAAACAGGAGCTCTAAAGGACTCCCACCTAGACACCTTGAAGGATCGTTTTTCGGAGCGCTCCGAAGTAGGAGTGTAAAAGGACTCCCACTTGGACACCTTGAAGGAGCGTTTTCGGAGTGCTCCGGCAATGGGCTCCTCAAGAGCACCGTCAAGGAGCGTTCAGAGAGTCATGCTTTAAAATTGCATTATCTAGTTGGCATGGTTTTTTTCCGTTCTTTATGGTTTGCAACTTTTGGTGATGTAACTTGACGGGAATTTCCCTTAATTAAATGGAATAGAGATTTTGGGGAGAAATCCTTTTTGGGTAACTTTTAGAAACTAACATTTTACAATGTCCTAAGTAAAAGTAGTTGATAAAAATAATAAGAAATATTTTTTTTGGAATGCCTTAGAAATTTTTAAAAAGGAAAATGGTTGTTTTTTTTTATCATTTCTCAATCAAGTTATCCTAAAACACTCCACTTGGGTCATCTTTGGATTTATTAAGGAGTCCTTTTTATAAAAATTGTAGGCTAATAGCGAAGTCCGCACGGAATCCATGCGGTTTATCTGAGGGAGCATTTTAGGACGCCGAAAAGTCCGCAGGCCACACTTTTTTCAGATGTTTTGGAAAGGCTCTTTTCTCCCGCCAAACACGACCATTTAGGATCCTTTTAGGAGGCTCCTTAGGAGTGTAAACGCACCGCATTGGGAGTCATAAAGGTGCACCGTGCGGACTCCAATGGTTGGCTGGGAATTTTCCTGAAAAAAACTACATATATATATATAGCTCCATATTTGCTTATACATATGGAAAAAAAATTTTTTTTTCTACTTGAAGACTGAAGATTTTTCTTTAAAAAAAAATGTGATTTTAGATTTGTCGGACGATTTTGAAAAAATTGAAAAAAAAAATGACACCTTGCTAATTATAATTCATCAACTATCAATCGATGGATACACAGAGAAAACGTTACCACATAAAATGGAAGAAATTTTCCTTCGAAAATTCCTATTTGTTAGCTATCAATACTAAGTTGCTAGTTAATAATGAGGTCCGTTGCACATCGGTAACTGCGGGCATCAAAGGGTTGCGGATGGCATTATCAGTTTTATAAGTCACTTAATGTAGCGCAATCGCCATGCAAAAGAATTCCGGAACTTTCCCAGCTTCATTAATTTGAAACAACTTTTTGAATTGAAAGTCACACAATATTGTGGCATGTGAATTTTAAGTTACAACTTCTCTTTCACATTGTGTTTTGTTGTGAAGCCGAAAACAAAATTTTTTTCAGTTCAGGCTCGCACAATAGTTTTCTAGGCATTCGTACGAAAGAAATACAAAAAACACAAAAAAAAAAAATGGTTTCTTTGTAAGTGCTAAGTTCTGGGAAATTTTGTGGCTTTTCCGAGAGTGCAATTAGGATTTCCATCTTACATTTTAAGCTGTTAGACCTTAAGATCAAAGTTATGAATTCATAAAGTTTCCAACAATACCGAAATTATCAAGAACTTCGAAAGTTCTTTGCTTGCTTGAAATTTATTCGTTGTAGAAAATAATGGCGAGAGCAACAAAAAACAAGATGTGACAGGACAGGGCGAGGAGAAGTTATCTCTTGAGATAATAATCCTATTATTGTGTGTTTTTTTGTTATTTCATATAGAAGTCGACTTAAATGTTATTGTTGATGTCGGCTTCACATTTTTTCTTTTCCTATTAAAATCAATGAACTCTTTACGCAAAAGCATTGGCCGTGAAGAGCAGTTTACTTGTTATGTTATGAAATTCTCGAAGCTGAAGACGTAGAAATGAAAGGAAATAGAAATATAATTTATATTCTCATTTGTCACTGTCGTCGTCGTCGTCGTCGTCGTCGTCTCTTGGCTGAATTGTCTTTTTGAAAGATTCTAGGAGAAATTCTTTGAAATATAAAAAAGCATTTTTCGTTGACCCTCTCTCCTTATTTCGCTCTTGAGCTCACCCCCTCTAACTCGTGCTCGTTCTCTTTCTGGCGCTTTCTGTCTTTCTTCTCGGCGAAGGTGCTGCATGGCGTGTGCAGGTACTTGAATTCCTAAGCGATGAGCTTTTCAGTTCAATTTTCCCATTGGAAATCTTCATTTTCTTCTCTTCTCTCGTTGGAAAAAATGACAATTTTTCAAATCGCATTTTCTCAAAAGAACAAACAGCAACATTCAAACAGCCAGCAGTAAATGGCACTAGTGACTGTGACAACCTTTCACTAGTTCCTCCGTCATCAGTACCAGAGACACACACACTATACCCATGAAAATGAAATGCACTATTGAAATTTGGTATGGGCATATGATCGAGCGGACGGATACCAGTTGAAGCTGGAAATATAATATGTATGTAGTGATGCAGTGAAGACAGTGGAGACCCAGCGGGAAATTATCTCCTGCATGACAAAGTCACCAATGATGTCATCGATGACATATAGGTGACATTGTCATGCATGACATCTTGGAGGACATGTCATCGTGGAGGGATGCTGTTCATGTGCTTGACTCTCATTGGCTACTGAAATTTAAATAAGGTTTTAGCGTCAGTTCAGCGTTAGCATGAAGTGGCGTAGTGGATGAGTGCTCGACTCACAATCCGAAGACCGCGGGTTCGATCCCTGGTAGAGGCGAACGAAAAGTGTTAAAAATAGATTTTTAAAAATTTTCGAAACATTCAAAGAGAGGGCAAAGAAGAGAGTTATCAAACTGGTGGTTTCTATAAATTGACATTTAGAGAGAAGAGAAAAGAGCAATGTGCGCTGCTCTCAAATGCTTTTTGTCGCCTTCGCATCCCCTAGCATGACCAGTGACATTTTCTAATCTTCCGGTGATAATGTCACCGCTAAAGTCCCTGTCAGCTCCTGTGTAAATGTCATACAAAGTGTCACCGGAAATAGCATGCATTCCGGCTCCGAAGTCACTAGGACATCATCGGGGATGTCCGCGGGACATTTCCCGCTGGGGACGTGTGCATTTGCTTTAGTATGTCAACGGGAAAAGGGCACGTTCAGGCCTAATCGTGGCGCAGTAGATAGGGAGTGTGCCAATCTGAAATCCTCCAGTTAGAATCCCCACTCGGTTTTTGTTTTTAATATTAGAAAATGGTGGGATTCGTGAAGCTTCACATATTGTACGAAAAGGGGGAATGGGATATTGGGAAATGGCAAATGGCAAATGAGTTGTCACAAAATATGTATGGAAATAATTTTTTGAAAAACTTTACCATTACTTTTTGCTTCGCAAAATGTAGGAAGCTTTTTCCCAAAGCAGGTTGGAGCCGACTTAATCAGTTAATCGAGTTTGATGAACCGAAAAAGTTAGGTGAAATGGGTTTAAGCTAGGGATGAACACTTATCCACGAACATAATTGAAATGACAAGATAACTTTTAAAATAAAATAAAATTTTCTTGAATAAACCCATAACAGAAGAACTGTCAAAACAAATTTAATTAAGATTCAAGGCAAATGGCCACAGAGCCCTCTGCTGAACATAACCCTAAAAAATAGCCATCGGATAGACTTTATCCGATTTTGTCACTCCGTTTTCGTGGGACCGCTTTCGCAATGTTTAAAAAGTTCTAAAATTAATAAATATATAATATTATATGTCCAATTTTATAAACCAAATGAGAATTATAACGAACGAAAAGAAGTGTAATTAAACATATTTCCTTTTAAATGAACCAAAAATGTTGTTGACTCAACCATTTTTCTTTTGAAATTTTTTGTTCTGCTCGAAAATCAAAAGGACTGTGAATAACAATGCGCCCTTTTAAGAAAATCATAGTAAAGTTCGAATAAATTAATTACAGTAGACTCTCGTTAATTCAAACCTTCGATAATTCGAACCTCTCTATAATTTAAAGTGATCACGAGCTCTCTACAAAATCTCTTTATACAGTCGATTCTCGTTAATTCAAACACTCGATTTTTCGTAATATTTTAAGAGTCCCTCGAGTTTCGAATTAACGAGAGTCTACTGTATATGATTAATCATGTTCATCCCTTCAGTTTAAGCCTTAATTGAAAAAAGAATTTTTATATGAATGAACATAAATTTCGTGAGGCGTCTACGTGTCATTCAATGTCAGAAAATTGGGGCCCGATGGCTGCTCCCCCTTATATAATGTAGGTGCAATAAAAACCTACAGGATTAAACAAATTTTTTTTTGTGGGAAAAATTTAAAAAACAAAGGTTTCAAATTAAATTCATAGGAAAATTTTTGCACCAAACTGTGACAGCATTCACGAATGGAAAACGGAAGCTCTTTTCTTTCTGTACGGGAACTTGTTTTCTCATCCATGAGAATAATCTTTCGAATTTTTCTGTTTTTTTTTTTTTTACTTTTTCTCGCCTCCGCGGGGATTCGAACTCGAGTCTTCCACTGTGTGACGGTGACCGCTGATTCTTGCGCAGAGAATATATTAAAAGAATGGTCGACAAAATCGAACTGCAGACTTTCCTGTTGACCATGTCAATAGTGCGATTCTACTATTTGCGACCATTTTGTTTTGTTTTTTTTTTTTTGTCTCTGATATGACAGCGGTGACAAAAGGGTCCATTTGATCCGCATTTACTGCAGGGACACATGACTTCCGACACACCTACACATAAATAGTGTGGCAAAGGTTTAAAAAAAATAAAATAAATAAATGAAAAAAAAAAGAAATTATATATCGCCGCCATATTTCAGAGCGTGTTAATGCCTGGCACAAGCATAAACGTGTACAATTGCACGGGCAAGTGAAACGAAGCAGAATGGGGAAGGTAAAGGGAAAGAGAATGCTTTAACTCCGACCGCAGGTCCCATAAAGAAGCAATATTTTGCAGAGTTCATTGTCGAACACACACACACACACACACTAACGCGCGCGCACACACACAGACATCAAAGCCATAAATGTTTGGTTGCAAGTTTTTTGCGGCCTCACGGTTGGGACAGCTTTCTCGATTTGACAGAAAGTAATGGGCACTGGGAAATATTAGTGGGAATGTGGCTGTCGTTTGGAATAAAGTTAAACGCTTAAAAAAGGGAAAGTATGAACAAGTGGCATACATAAAAAAAAAAAAAAAAAAAAAAAATTTGAAAGTATAACAGAATAACGTGTGCTGAGATGCCTTCTCGATATCTTCTCAGGACACAATGTGCTTAATGCTTTTGAATATTGACTTTTTTTCATTTCGTTGTTCTTAAGAGTTTTGTGAATTTTCCCGTCGATAGCCTGATAACGTTTCTAAAGAGCTCGAAGAAATAATTTCTTGGAATCTCTATCAATAAATGGACGATAAATTAATCATGATTCATGGCAAGTTTCTTTTCTTTTTATGTTCTCAAAAGTTTCTTTCTATTCCTATTTTCCATTACTCACCTCTGTCCTGTGCAGTAAGCAATGATGATGATAATGTTTGCTTCAATTTACCAAATGTTCCGCCAGCTTCTGTAGTATTTTGTGAGGATGGGGTCTCGTCGGTTGCCACCATCTGAAACGCAAAGAGAAAATATATTTTCTCGGGCGACTCAATCAAAATCTCATTAAAAATTTACGAGTGCGCCGCCAGCCATTCAAAAAAATCTCTTACAAACATTCACTTGTAACGAAAAATGGCTGAAAAATTTTTATCAAGGACTAATTAAAAAAAAAAAAAAAAAAAAAAAAAAAAAAAAAAAAACAGAAAAAAAAATTCATCTTTATTCCTAACGTCATTGCTTAACACTTGGCCCTACTTGACCAGTATCTACTCAAGATTTCAATTTGATTCTACATGGTTGAAAAAATATTTCTTATATAAATTTGATTTTCAATATTTTCTTTGACCTCAAGTGTGGATTACTATGCATTTAATCCAAGACCGATGAACTTTCGAAAAATATCAAAATCAATAATAAAAAAAAAAATAAAAAAATAAAAATACGAAGAATCGAGACAAGAGGATTAAAGGAGCTTTTCCTAAGGCGATACAAATATTTTCCTTTTTAATGAGAGATTTTAAAAAATGAACGAGAAAAACGGATTAAAATTGATTGCCCTTTTAAATTCTGCAAGATCAAAATGCCTGGCTATCTACGTGCTCCCGTTTTTCTAAAGTGGTGAGGTCGATAGTCAGATAATGAAATATAGAAAATGAATTTTTTATTTTCCGCTAAAGGGCCCTCCTCTAGCTCTGAAAGGAATCTAAGCAGGAATTTTCTTGATATTACTTAAAGGAAAAAACGTAGCATAATTTCATTTTTTAATGCAATAGTGACAATCTATATACCTACAGGGTGTTCCATACTCAATAGATCAAAAAAAGGAGGTGATAGGTGGGTCCAGATGGACCAAAAATCGTATGGCAGGGGGGGTCGCAAATGCACCCCTGAGGAGTTAAATGAAAAAAACAATAATTTGTTTTTTTCACTGGTGCTCCTCACTTACAGGCCGTAAATTCAAAATCACATATGATATGAAAAGCTTGGCGGTTTTCCGTTAACACTGCATACTACGATTTTAAATAATTCAACTCCGTTTTCTCTGTACTATAACTAAAATAGTGTAATTTTGGCATTTAAAGTGATTTAATTCAAAAAGAAATACGATCGAGCCTCTTTTTTTGACTCTTTTCGAAAACTTTGAAATTTTCTCTTCAATTTGATGACCATGGTTGCTAAAAAATAGTTTCTCAATCAAAAGAATTATTTTGTATTTTCGACTCCGAGAAAAGTTATTTTAATCAAATTTATTGAGCACACTTTTAGGCAGTATGAGAAAAAGTAAAATCTAAGAAATTTAAAAATTTCTGAATAGCGTTTTAGTTTTACATATCCGCCTAAAAGTGTGCTCACGAATTTAGTCAAATTCTTTCCGCGCCTCCAGTTCCTTACGAGTGCAAGATGAACCCCCCCTTTCCATACAATTTTTTGCTTGTATGGGTTCCCCCTATCACCTCCTTTTTTTTTTGATCCATTGAGTATGAAACACCCTGTATATATTTTACGTCAAGACGAAAAAGCTGTTAAAAAATTTGTTAAAATGGTTTCGGACTTGTGTAAGTGTGAGTAATATTTATGGGTAATTAAATTATAAATTTTTTCAATTGCCAAAAATTACATTTTTCACTATAAGCGAAAAATGAGAGACCAAAAAGCCTAAATAATAATTCAAAAATGAAATATAAAGATGGTCAAAAAATAACAATTAACAATAAGGCAGGCACGCCAATGGTGTATATATATGCACAATTTAGCCGACCTACCTCACATCGCTGAGGTGGTCAGAGTGGCTAAGGTGTTGGGTAAAGATACCTGATGATGAACCTGTAAGCTAGGTTCGAAACCGGTCGTATCGGCTTTCCACACTTCTCGGCAATTTATGAAAAATAAATTTTTTCAATTGCCAAAAATTACATTTTTCACTATAAGCGAAAAATGAGAGACCAAAAAGCCTAAATAATAATTCAAAAATGAAATATAAAGATGGTCAAATAATTATAATCAATTAAACAATAAGCAGTTGCACGCTAACAATTGAAGTGTTATATTATGCACAATTTTACCTGACCTACTCTTCACATGCTGAGGTGGTCAGAGATGGATCTAAGGTTTGGCTAAAGATACCTGATTGATGAACCTGTAAGCTTTAGTTACAAAAAAACGGTCGAAATCAGAATGCTTTACCAGCAAGCTTCTCGGAAATTTATGAAAAATAAATTTTCCTTCAATTGCCAAAAATTAATTACAATTTTTCACTTAAGCAAAAATGAGAGACCAAAAACCTAAATATCATTAATTCAAAAAGAAATATAAAGATTGGTCAAAAAAAAACAATTAACAATAAGGCAGGCACGCCAATGGTGTATATATATGCACAATTTAGCCGACCTGACCTCACATCGCTGAGGTGGTCAGAGTGGCTAAGGTGTTGGGTAAAGATACCTGATGATGAACCTGTAAGCTAGGTTCGAAGACCGGTCAAGTATCGGCTTAAATCCACACTTCTCGGCAATTTATGAAAAATAAATTTTTTCAATTGCCAAAAATTATCAATTTTTCACTATAAGCGAAAAATGAGAGACCAAATTATAGCCTAAATAATTTAATTCAAAAATGAAATATAAAGATGGTCAAAAAATAACAATTAATTGTTTCTTATAATCGAAAATTTTGAATTTCATTTATCCATTTCTGAACGCTAAAATTACACATTGAACCTTGTTAAATTCATTTAATTTTTTTTCAAACTTGCCTCTTCTGTCAAAATTTGTTTCAGAAAGAATGGAAAATCCAATATTTCTAACAGAAATATCTATCTGTATTTATCGTGTTTTATTTACAACAAAAAAAGGGAGCGAAAACAGAAACTGCTTTTTGACGAGCTGGAGACTGTTAACAGAAAATTTCTGACACAAAAATTCCTTCAGCATTTCTTAAGCGTTTTTTTTTTATATGAAGTTTTTCATCTCTGACAGAGCTGCAGAGGGCCCTTAACCCTTTCGCGCCGGAGTTTTTTCTCAAAACACAGGCATTTTTGAAAAACTGATTGCAGAAATCGATAAAGGAGCAAAAAAAAAACATCTTCTGCGTGCTCACAAATTCCGAATGTCCTTCGTTTATCCTGGGATGTATAATCCAAATAACGGTTTTAGATGGGACATGTATGTCTTAATAGAAAAAATCATGTTTTAACTGCCTTTAAACTAATTTGAAGGACTCGATTCCAAACATTGATGTTGAAAATGCTCATCATTCCAATTATTAATTTTTTTGGACTTTTTTGGGACAAGTTGAAAAATTCAATTCAAATTATTGTGCTACAAAAGAAGGCCAAATTTATTAGTTTGAAATTAATTTTCATACTTTCATACACAATAATCGAAAAAGTGAAATTTAAAAATAAATTTAAACGAGCAAAAGTAATAAATTTTTAAGCTCCAGTGCGACTTTTGGGGCCCACGTTGCATATAAAAATAAAAAATATAAAAAAAAAAACCAATCGAAAATTCTCGGAAACTTTTTCACTTTGTGTACGCATTTTGCAATTTTCATTGCTTTGTCCGACATCTGACATCTGCATACGATCGTAAAATGAAACTTCTTTGGAAATCAAAAGAAAATTCATCTTGTTACGCTCCTCTCAGGTGTTTTCCGGCTTCATGCTTTCTCGAACTAGAAGCGAAGCAGTTGATGATGGCGAGAGCATCATCGACGTCGAATGGATATTCAAAGTCAAATCGAACCATAAATTTCCGGGAAATGGAGACGGCAGTTTTTGCTTTTTAAATACAATTTTTTATACCCGACACACTCTGTTCCGAGAGTATATTGCGTTTGTGTGGTTGTGTGTAATACTCAGAACCAGTAGAGATTGGAAATATAAATTGTATATAGAAAGGATCCGCGTCACCAGGAAATTCGATGTTGACTTGTCTGTCTTGTCTCTTTGTCCGTATACAGTTTTCTTATCGAAGGAGTTGAGCTATCTTCACGAAATTTGGTATGCGTGTTTGCAGGGGACATGCGTAAGAACACGTTTGAGAATGGACCAGATCGGACCATGTTTTAGGGTACCTCCAGTACTAGGACTAAAACCAAAATATTTCAACATATTTATTTGAATGAAATTGAATGTTTGAAAATATTTTATAGCACTAAATGTTATTTGGAAAAATTGGGAAAGTGGGCGTGGCAGAAGGGAGCTTTTCGAAAATTGTCTCTTACAGCCGAAATTCAAATGGGTCTTGAACGAAAGTGGATCTTGATCGGTCCATTGTTAAGGGTAGAATCAGTACTAGGAAGTCTCACAAAAATCGCTAAAAAATTTCATTTAACCCTCTGATTTAAATATACATAGGTTATCTGTTCATCTGTGTCGGGTATTCTCGCCTTTTTTTGGTTCCTGCTCACTCTCCACTTTACCCTGTATGTTAAAAAAAATGTCTTGAAAAAAGGGAAGTAAAAGACCAGGCGAGATTTTCAAGGATAAACAAGGAAAAGAAAATGATGGCGAACGGCTGACTTTTTAATGAAAGACTTTGGAAAATTGTAAAAATTCTTTTTAAAACTTTCAATTCATTTTCAATTCAGGACATTTTGGTATATCAAATTTCTTTTTTTTAATTGAAGTCATATTGTGGAAGTCCCTAAAGCCGTCGCCGCGTAAAAAGGTCTAACTTGAGAAAAATTTTAAAAAGAAATCGTTAAAAACAAAAAGAAAAAGAATTAGGGGCCAAAAGTATTTGGAAGAATTCAGTTTGAAAAGCTTTTTGTGCATTTCTCTCAAAGACAAAGTGTACAAACATCACGTAAAACGGAACAAAGCATACAAAAACATACCCAAATTGAAAATTTTAAGAAGATTGAGGAAAGCAAAAAAAAAAAAAAAAACAAAATAGAAGACCCTATTTGCGGTTGAAACATTAACAAAAAAAAAAGTCAGTCAACTCAAAGGAGGCAGGTGATTGTAATTAAAAAGTTTTTATCAAGAACCTTTTTCAAACGCTTTACTACCTCGAGCATACATACATAAGTACATATATCAGCCTAAGAGACGGCTTAAATGATTCAACTGTACGTGCGTGTCAATGAATTTCAAGAATCTTGGACTATTTGTCCTTTGCTTCTTGAATAACAAAGCATCAAGAGCGTGACTACTCTGAAGAGGGTATGGTTTATGGGATTTGTTGTTTGTTTTTTGTCCTTCTCTCACTTTAGACTTAATTCCTCAACAGTTCCATATACATAAATATTAATGGGGAAAAATATTTTTACTTTGATGTTTTCTGTTCATTTCGCAGAGAAATAACAAAGAACAATTTTTTTAACCCTTTATCGCATAAGAACCGAAATATGGTTTCTGCTTTTTGATGAAAAAAGATATATAATTATTTTTGGAAACCTTAAAATTTAATGCGAAAAAAAATTTCCCCATTTTTATTCAATATATCATGAAGTAAGGTTTTATGTGTAAATGGTTCTTTAAAAAAACGTTTAAATGCCTCATCATTCCATTAATGATGATTGAAATGCCACTTTTATTATAAAATGTTAATTAAAATATCAAATAATCAAACAAAAATGAATTGCACTTTAATTCAATGAAGCGAGCACACATGACGTATACTTAACGAATACATGCAACGCCAGGGTGAACACGTTCCACATACGTCATGAGTTCTATAGAAATGATGTTAAACATATTTGAAAACAGCGGAAACTGGCATAAAATTTATTTGATTACATTTTCAATTAAGAACAAGCAAAAAAAGAAAACAACAAGTGAAACAATTGTGAATCGATTGCTTGATTCTACATGACGTATGAGCAATGTTTAAATTATTTCTCATCCTCAATAAGGCTGCGCGTGCATGTTGGATCAAATGAAATTTAACGAAACAAAACGTTTTCAAAAACAAAAATCCATTGAGCCTAATGAGAGCGAATACATCAGATTAGTCGAAACGAAACGAAACGATTTTGATTAAGAAAGAAAAGGGTTTCTCATGACTAACGAAAAAAAAAACCTTTCGTTTGATCTAAGTTTCCTACGAAAAAATCATTAACGTAACATTTTATTGGCATTATCTTCAAGAGAAATTTAGAGAAAATTATTTTATCTAACCGAAAATAACGTCCATTGTCATATTGAACAGAAAATTTCAGTTATTTCTACTTACCTTCTTCATGAAAGTCATTACGTTTGTGGGTAACATTTTGAAGCCTGTTGGTTTGCTTTGTTCAATGGTAACTCCAAACTGTTGATGGCACTTCCTTTTTCGAGCTAGTCCTTGTTATTATTTTTTTTTTTTTTTTTTTTTTTGCTCAATTCGGTTGTCTGGGTTTTCAGCTTGATTTCGTCTTTTTATCTATTTTCTACTTCAATCAAGTGGCAATGTTGTCGTGAGTCAAGATGTTAAAAGCAAATTTCCCATGCTCAAATGTTTCGATATATTGCGCTGTGTTGAAAAAGAAATTTGACAAAAAAAAACAATGTTGATTTAAAACCAGTTGATGATGAACTAGGAACTAGGAAAAATGTAGGTATCTTTTGGAAAAAATTTTCAAAATCTCTAGTTACACAATATCGCAAACTCGAAAGCTTTGCGCTCGACACTTCAACGTACTTGTGTGCCTGTGATAGAATGTATCGTTTCGCGAGTGATCCGGAAGCACGAACGACACTTCTTTTTATAAACAAACTAACTTTGCAAGTCTCGTCCCACGCACATAGAAAAACCCACACCCACACCCATACACCGACAATCCCCAATAAGCTAATTCAAGCCGCTTGCACACTTATTGCTGGATCAAGTGGATACCGTGTCAGTTGCATGCAGACAACGTTTACCCATAGTGCAGCTGATAACGACGAGACTTTATGGTTTAATAACATGGCTTTATTGTGCCCCACGAACGTTCAATTTTTTCATAAATTCCAATGTATGGAAGCCAGTGTTTGTGATGATGTTAAAAAGAGTTCAAATTTTGAACAGGAAACACATATACCCATATGTTGCATAGTACGTATGTAGGTCTCTAGAGAACCTAGAACGTTTAATTATACCGGACTATGTTACATGCATGTATGAATATTTCATTTGAAGCCGTAATAGCTCATGGACTCAGTGGACGCTTCGATTTCGGTACGGTCGATGAAGTTAGGAATACTATTTTTACACCCGACACAATCTGTGCCGAGGGTATATTATAGTTGTATCGTTGTGGGAAACACCCAGAACGAGTTGGGTTAGATTATACAAAATGTGTATAGAAACTATCACAGGAGATTCGATGTCCGTTTGTCTGTCTGTCTGTCTATTCTTATCGAAAGATTTGAGCTATTTGGTATGCACGTTTGCGGGGCCACGCGTAAGAACAACTTCGAGAATGGACCGGATCGGACAATTTTCTAACAGATCTCTTATGAAAATCACAACAGGCAGTGGTCTTATATCCTGGCGATCCTGCCAGTTTAAAACCGGACGCAGATAAGCGGTGAGCTGTATATTTTACAATCAGTATAAGCTCTTATTGCAAATTTCATTGAAATATCCCCAATTTGTGGCAGTTTTGGCTAGTTTTGTGACACACCCTAGTACTGCAGTACTGTAGTATGGGAAGCTCCCTTTTAATAATGCAAAAATCGCAACAACAATAAAAAAAAAATTCGTCATATAAGGTTCCTTATTTTCATGACAATCCCTAGAGCACTTCATCTCAATAATCGTTATATCAAAACATATTTAGCTAACCCATTATCTGTCTTCGGTATTGTAATGTTAGGCGCGCCTGAGTGTAATAACCTTAATCTGAAAATATAATATATATAACAGTAGACTCCATAGAAAATTTAAGTCTCACAAAAGTTTATAGTTGGGAAAATTTAATCGAAATTTTGCTCTCATGGATAAATCGATTAACTTTTCCGGGAGTCTACTACATATTGTGACTGAGTTTCATTAAAAATACAATCGCGACGAGTCTCCGATTAAATAGCTTATTTTTCGCCGTGTATGTGGATATGTTTATGTACATATGTATGTAAGTATGCATGCATGTATGTATATTTTTAAGTTTGCTTATGTTTGTGTCTGTTTGAGATTGTGTAATTTTCCTCAATTTTTACCTTGATGCGAATTCACTTCTCGGACTTTTGAACGTTCACACGTAAAAGCACTTTATTCCATTCTGGGCCAGAGCATTTTATTGACTGCAATTAAGTTCCAACATCTGCTTGTGGGTAGTTCTTCTCATGATATCCTTAAATAGTGTCCGCAATACCTTTAAATATTCCTATTTCGGTAAATTTTTCTTTTAAGTGTTACTGCTGCAAATAACAACAAGGAGAAAGGAGAAAGGAAAAGAGAAAGAGAAAGTTAAAAAGTCGTTAGTTTGAATGCTTACGAGTGGGAGGATTCAAGCGTATTATAAGTCAATCGTTAAGAAACTTTAATTCGATTTATTATGGTCGAGAAAGTGAAAGAAAAGAACACGTAAACGATATTGGAGATAGACAATTTTATTGAGTTATCATTCATATTTTGTTGCGTTGAAATAAAAATGAAAGCTTGTAATTAATATTTGATGAGAATACTACACTTACGTAAGTTCAGTTCGATTTTGTAATAAATTATTCAAATGAATCAGGCGAATCTGACAATACAATACCCGACACAGATAAGCTATATATTTTATATCCGGACGTCTAAATTTAAGCGCTTATTCCAAATTCAAATGAAATATCTCTGAAAACTCCTATTTTTGGGGCAGTTTTTGGGATTTTTGTCACGGACCTAAGCACTGGAGGTACCCTTAATAATAGACCGATCACTAAAATTTAGTTAATGACTATGGAAGAAGCATACATCATAATATATCGCACCCAGGAAACAAAAGTGACACAAAGTTATGCTGTGGATCTTGTCCCTAGGTCACCTGTCTACCTGTAGGAAAAATTCAAATCCGTTTTTCTGATTATAAAAAGCCAAAAAATCCCCGACAATGCCTTTCTTCTTGCTTTGATTGACACTACGATGCATTTTGTTGTTCGAGTTTTCTGAAGAATGGAAACTTTTGAGTTGTGACTCTTTAGTTGCCGAGGTGCTATATGTTCAAATATCGAATTTCATCAAAATATCTCAAAAACTTTCGGTCTTAAAGCAGTTTTGTGAGTTTCATAAGCGACCCTTGTACTGGGGGCACTGTTAAAAAAGGTCTGATCTCGTCCATTCTCGAACTTTTTTTTACTCATGTCCCCGCGAACATGGATACCATAATTTCGAGGAGATAGCTCAAATCCTTCCATAAGAAAACTTTATACGGACAGAGAGATAGACAGACAGAAAGCCAGACAGAAAGCCAGAAAGACAGACAGAAAGACAGACAGAAAGCCAGACAGCCAGAAAGACAGAAAGCCAGAAAGACAGAAAGACAGATAGACAAAAAGATAGAAAGACAGAAAGACAAACAGACAGACAAACAGATAGACGGAGCGGTTCAAGGCGTTACACACAATCACACAAACGCAATATACCCTCGACACAGATTGTGTCGGCAATAAAAATCGTGCAATCAAAGCTGTCAAATTTTCCGAACGTCTCGTTTAGTTAATGACTCTAGAAATTAAGTCGCTACAATAATTTCCTATTTTCAACATATAATTTGATAATTGAAGTGCAGTGGTTATTTTCATTTTCAATAAAATATTACACAACACTCCAAGTGAAAAGGACTCGTGACAACTTAATTCGTGCAATCGCTTGCATGTGCCACTTATTTAGCTTAACTTGATTCGTTTATTGAGCTCGCCCTCAATAAGCCCCAAGTATTTTGTACATTGAGCACAATTACTACAGACATGTGTGTACCTACTATAGGTCCTTATTTCAAAAAAAAAAAAAAAAATAAATAAATACTTAATAATAATTGGCCGAGCACCTCCTCATTTTATTATAATCCATAAGAAAGTATTTCAGTATTTATTTTTTTTATTTTTTGAATGACATTTAGGGGTCGCTTCCAGCGGTCAAAGTTTTGCATATAAAATATGTTAGATTCATAAAAATATTTTCAAATTACAGAGTTCAAGAAAATCAAGGGCCTTCGAAGAATTTTCAATAGATTTCAGCTTGGTAAAAAAAAAAAAAAAAAAATTATCAAAAAAAAATTCAAGCAAATCTAATATGCGATTTTCAAATACCATTGCTCCTTTGAAACCAGTTTTTCTCAAATATGATTTGAGCTATTTTTATATTTGAAAAGCTTTTGTATTCTTCGAACATCATTCTTTAAAAGGACATCAAAAAGAACTGAGAAATCTTCAAATGAATGAGTGTAAAATGTGTGCACGTAACCATTTGTGTGTGTATGTGTATGACGTTCTGGAAAATTGTGCGTTGAAAATCGCACAGCAACGCGTCACGGCACGTAGATGCCTGACACTATAAATACTTCGATCGCATTCAAAGCAGGCGCTTTTTGTGTGTGTGTGTGTGTGTGTGTGAAATTCCACGAAGTGTCAAAATTCGTTTCTTCGTTTGTCGTTTTTAACGTAACTCGTTACTGGTTACACGATAGTTGTTGCGTTACTCTATCGACTTTGTCAATTGGGTATAGCGACTCACCTCCACCCGGGTCACGAACCATTTTCCGTTTACTTGGAAAACTGATATGACCCAAACCCAATAAATCACTTCAATTACACGTATTCTTACTTCCGTCCTATCGTTTCCCAAGGCTCCCACTGATCAGGAATTATTTTATTTATCGCCTTCAATAAACTAGGTGCATTCCTTGGCAAATTCCCAGCAGAACATATCATATACGCCGACGATATCTTAAACTTTCGAAAAAAGAACAAAGCACTTCATTGAAACTCATCAAATCTTAACTGATATAATGGAAGAACTTTCTGTATGGTCGCTCGAATCAGGAGGAATTTTTTGTATACCAGATATGTTGTACTCTTTATATGCTACTATGTTGGAAAAGATTATGCAAGAAATTTAAACTTCAAGGACATAGTTAACCTGTTAACCATCTTAAGATACAAGGAATAAATGGTCTGGCGGGTTGCGGCATCATGAAAGGAATTTTTAAATTTTGTTGATTTTTCGATAGGTGCTATATCTTAAAAACACTGTGCAGACTACTTTTTAGATTTTCATTTTGAACGGTCCTTGAAAATCCTTTTTTGTTAAGGCTTTTTTAGAAATTTTATATCTCAACAACCAATTGAGATAGAGAGACGATCTAAACAGATTCTGTTAGATATTAAAACAAGGAAGTTAAAAAAAATTTTTTAATTTTTACACTGAGAAAAAATTTTTCACAAAACTAAAAAGAAAATGTTGAATATTTTTTTCAGTACATTCCCAGTTTCGCGCCACTCTATAATTTGCTTTAAGAAACACCCTCTAGTATTTACTTTCAATTAAAAAAAATTTAATTCAAATTAAATGGAGCAACAGTGAGATATTCAAAAAATTACAAGTGCACATAGATGCTCTAGTAAGCTAATATCCAGTACAATTGTGCGAAAATGATACAAAACACATTACTCATACGGCATGTTTTTAATCGTTTAATATCTCCAGAAATAATTAAGATAAAAAAATAAAACAAACTTTGACTTATTGTTAATGCTATATGAAAAAAGCCTTAACAAAAAAGGATTTTCAAGGATATTTCAAGAACCGCTCAAAAAATAAAAATTAGTCTCCACAAGTGCATCAAGTTAGCTTGCACTTCTTCGAATTTCCCGAAAAAAATTATTGTGCTGTAATGTGCCCAGTTTGTGCTATCATGTGTCGTTTCGAAAAAAACAAATCCTCAAGGGATGCTATTTTTATGAGGAGGTCCTTTTTTTCGTGTCAAGTTAGAGCTAGACTCATTACCGGCTAACTTGACACCAAAACAAAGGACCTCCTCATAAAAATGGCATCCCTTGAGGAATTTTTTTTTTCGAAACGGCACATGATAGCACAAACTGGGCACATTACAGCACAATAATTTTTTTGGGAAATTCGAAAAAGTGCAAGCTAACTTGACACGAAAAAAAGGACCTCCTCATAAAAATGGCATCCCTTGAGGAATTTTTTTTTTCGAAACGGCACATGATAGCACAAACTGGGCACATTACAGCACAATAATTTTTTTTGGGAAATTCGAAAAAGTGCAAGCTAACTTGACACGAAAAAAAGGACCTCCTCATAAAAATGGCATCCCTTGAGGAATTTTTTTTTTTCGAAACGGCACATGATAGCACAAACTGGGCACATTACAGCACAATAATTTTATTCGGGAAATCTGAAAAAGTGCAAGCTAACTTGACACGAAAAAAAGGACCTCCTCATAAAAATGGCATCCCTTGAGGAATTTTTTTTTTCGAAACGGCACATGATAGCACAAACTGGGCACATTACAGCACAATAATTTTTTTCGGGAAATCTGAAAAAGTGCAAGCTAACTTGACACGAAAAAAAGGACCTCCTCATAAAAATGGCATCCCTTGAGGAATTTTTTTTTCGAAACGGCACATGATAGCACAAACTGGGCACATTACAGCACAATAATTTTTTTTGGGAAATTCGAAAAAGTGCAAGCTACCTTGATGCACATAGTCTCCACAGTGTTTTTAGATATGGCACCTATCGAAAAATCAACAAAATTTAAAAATTCCTTTCATGATGCCGTATGCCTTTGCTTAACCCGCCAGACCCTTTCGACTCTAAATTAAATTACAAATATCATCATCAATTATGTAGGAGAAAAACTATCACAAGCGGCTCAATTTCATCAAATACTTATCTTCAAACCATTCTCACACCCCATGAAATAGAAACAAATATTAACTGATGCAAATGTATCCGATTGCCGCCCAACGAACCAGAATTATATTTCTACAGAACTTTTATTTGGACAGGAGTATAGAAATGAACTGGTGTGCTGGTGGCCTTTGCCACTATCACTAGTTGGACTGGCTGTAGGGATATCTTATTACCGTCACATAATGAAATCAATTTAATGCCGAAGCCCTCCATTGCCAGAGCTCATAGCTGGTAAGTTGTTTATTTACAAAAAAAAAAAAAAACTTTCATTTTGAAAAATAAATAAAAAGCATTTCGATCCTTTTCGTCAAATCTCATTCGACTGTAGGTACGAAATTTTAGGTTTCCAATCCGCACTAAAATTGGATTGCATTAATCAAGCCCGAGAAACGTTCTCCTTACAGTGATATAATGCTTTATTTTGTATGCGAAAGTGTATGAGCCATTATGTCTCTCTGTGTGTGTGTGTGTGTGTGTGTGTGAATGCATCGTAGCACGTACGCGCCGTATATGCAATCAAGGCGGAAATCGAAAATTGAAAGCGACCAACCTCATCTCACAGGCGCACTTACACAACATATACAATAAATTTTATGGACGCGAATTCGAAATTGCCTGTGAGCGAATCCACACATACGCATGTGAACGTACGTACGTAGGTACATATATGTTTACACTTACTCAATCACAATGGAATGTCTCGATTACATTTGCGTAGTTTTCTGCTCAACTTCATCAATTACCAAGCGTCATTTTCGCAAACAAATGTTACTCCAAATGTAAACAGCAACATGATCACACACGCACGCACACACGCACACATTAGACCATGTATGTGTGTATGCCACGTGTATGGTAGTATATGAACATAAGTGCATGAAATAACGCTTCTGACGCTCATCGTTAATGAATGGTAAACAAAAGTAATGCTAATTGAAAACGAAATGCTTTTTACAAACTGATGCTGGCTTCAGCGCAATCAGTCATTTATAGCTTTCGTTTACTTTATTGAAAATCAGACACAGACCGAATTTTCAATTCAATTCAACGCGAACAATTCATTTTCGATTAGAATAAATTAGAGTCGTATTGATTTTATTCCATTGGAAATTT
Organism: Chlorops oryzae; assembly: GCA_020466095.1. NCBI lineage: Eukaryota > Metazoa > Arthropoda > Insecta > Diptera > Chloropidae > Chlorops > Chlorops oryzae. Next base: position 166,239,511 of record CM035806.1, read on the forward strand.
TCGATTTGAAACATTTATGAGTGTAATAGTAACACAACGAATAACCGCAACACATTATTTGGGTGCCTAAATATATTTGCTTGATTATATCTTTTGTAAAAAAAGGGCCCGAGGACCACATCCGGAAAAACGCATTATTGGGGAGATTTTCAAATGCCAACATTTGTTCGATTCCCCTTAAAAATTTTTGAGGGAAAATCAATATCTTTAATCCGATTTTTTGCCACGCCCTTTTTTGTCAGCTTATTTTTCATAACTAGAGCTCGGATTTTGAATATTTTGATTTTTTTTTTTGAATTTTTTTGCATTGAACTGTGCTTTTTGAATATTTTATTCACTGAAGTAGGCTTTTGTTTTTTGTTAGTTTGACAATTCAACATTTTAATAGGTATATTAAGCGCCGTTTTCTCATCCTACTTTTAAGCTCTATCTGCCATTTAAATTTAAATTTCTTTGACTTATTAATCAAAGTATGAAATTATCATCAGGATAATTTAACTTACAGTTAAAAAAAGATGAGAAAACCGCCCTAAATTGAACTAATTGGAATTTTTGATTGTGAATTTTTCTAATATTTTGAATTTTTTTGAATATTTTGAATTTTTTGCTTTTTTTTGAACTTTTTTGAATATTTTGATTTTATTTTTTTGAATTTTTGATTTTTTGAATTTTTTGAATTTTTAATTTTTTTTTGAATTTTTGATTTTGAATTTTTTGCATTTTTTTTTGAATTTTTTTGAATATTTTGAATTTTTTGCATTTTTTTTGAATTTTTTGAATATTTTGAATTTTTTGCATTTTTTTTTTGTTGAGTGTTTTTGAATATTTTGAATATTTTGCATTTTTTGTTTTGAAATTTTTTGAAAATTTTTTTTTTTTTAGTTTTTTTGAATATTTTGCATTTTTTTTGTGAAATTTTTTGAATATTTTGAATTTTTTGCATTTTTTTGATTATTTTGAATTTTTTGCATTTTTTTTTTAGTTTTTTTGAATATATTTTTGAATATTTTCTTTGAATATATTTTTTCATTTTTTCACATATTCAACTTCCGAGGCATATTCATAACTCACCGTAGTGGCGAATGCACCACTAAAAATGGCGCGATCAAGTCCATTCTCGAACGAATTGTTACTGATCTCTTTACGAATCTGTGTGCCAAATTTTGTCCAACTCTTTTGATTAGAAAACTGTATACAGGAAGACGTACGGACAGGTAAAAATAGACGGACAGAGGGAAAAATCGATTGTCTCAGTGACGCTGATCATTTTTCTATACACATTTGTATGACTGTTTGGTCTATCTCGACTGGTTCTGGACATTACAAATGTACGCACACAATCGCAATATATCCTCGACATATAGAATAGTGTGTCTTTTGGTCTTTTTAATTGGCGAAATTTAACGACTCTCGTACGAGTTCAATATTCTTGGAAAATTCGGAACTGGAATGCAAACTTTCAGAAGTTAATAATGTTGCATGCATGCATGCATGCGTGCGTTCTCTATCATTACGTTCGTTGTGCACTTCAATTAACAGTCATGAAGGAATAGGACTACAAACAAAAGGCATCCTTACAATCTGAGAATGAAGTTCGGTGAATTTTCATCTGTGAATTTCGAAATCAGAACGACTGAAAAGGATTGAATTTCAATGTACCTAATGATTGGTGATTTTTCCTTTCAATTGGGTTTTTTATGCTCGAAATGTTGCTTGTTATAGGTATTACCTTTTTATACCCAGCGTTGAGCAGGGTATATTAGTTTTGTGCGAATCATGTAACACAGCTAGAACTAAGTTTCATAGATATAGACAAATGTAATTTATTCTTAATCAGGTTCCAAAACTGAATCGATTTAGACATATTCGTCTGTAGTCGGACCTCCTTCCAAACGGCTGGACCAATCACGCCAGAACTTGGCACACAGGTACATACATATATCGGGCCCCGAGTAAGATCCTAAGTAAAAATGGTCGATATTCGCCCACTACTACGCCAACAAATGGACATTTTTCGTAGCTTCCGTAGGGAAAGGCAAAACGTAGTACATCAATATTGTCAAGGCGCAGTATATCAAAGTCGGACTTGACCGAATTTAGCTTTCTTACGGGTTTAAATTGTGTGTGCTAAAACTTTATTTATACCTACTACTTTAAGACTACTTTGAGATCTCAAAAACGTATTCAAATTTATAGTATTTTTAATTTCTAAATTTTCAAGTTTCATCAAATGGTTAGTGGATATGTGTCGAGCATATATTGCGATTGTGTGCGTACGTTTGTAACGTCCAGAACCACTCGAGATAGACCAAACAGTCATACAAATGTGTATAGAAAAATGATCAGCGTCACTGTGACAATCGATTTTTCCCTCTGTCGTCTATTTTTGCCTGTCCGTACGTCTCCCTGTATACAGTTTTCTAATCAAAAGAGTTGGGCAAAATTTGGCATACAGATTCGTGAAGACATTAGTAACAATTCGTTCGAGAATGGACTTGATCGCGCCTTTTTTTGTGGTGCATTCGCCACTAGGGTGAGTTATGTATATGCCCCGGAATTTGAATATGTGAAAAAATGAAAAAAAAATTTTTTTAAATACTCAATAAAAAATTCAAAAAAATTTTCGAAAAATATTCAAAAAAATTTCAAAAAAAAAATGCAAAAAATTCAAAATATTCAAAAAATATTCAAAAACAAAATGCAAAAAATTCAAAATTAAAAAAAAAAATGCAAAAAATTCAAAATATTCAAAAAATTTCAATAAAATGCAAAATATTCAAAAAATTAAAAAAAAAATGCAAAAAATTCAAAATATTCTAAAAAATTCCAAAAAAAATTCAAAAAATTCACAGTCCAAAAACTCCAAATCAGTTCGATTTAGTATGCCTATTAAAATGTTGAATTGTCAAATTAACAAAAAAAAGCCTACTTCAGTGAATAAAATATTCAAAAAGCACAGTTAATGCAAAAAAATTTAAAAAAAAATTCAAAATATTCAAAATCCGAGCTCTAGTTATGAAAAATAAGCTGACAAAAAAGGGCATGGCAAAAAATCGGATTAAAGATATTGATTTTCCATCAACAAGTTTTAAGGGGAATCGAACAAATGTTGGCATTTGAAAATCTCCCCAATAACGCGTTTTTCCGGATGTGGTCCTCGGGCCCTTTTTTACAAAAGATTTTCATAAAAATATTCATTGATATGTTTCGGTTATATAACTGACGCATTTGCCTTGCTATAATCACACTTACTTGTTTCATTTATGCTTTTAAACTTTGTGACAAATTACAGTAAACCCCCGGGAATGTTAATCGATTTGTCCTGAGGGCTGTTAACTTTTATGAAAAATTAATTTTTTCCTTCCAAATTTCAAGAGGACCCAAATCTAACAAATGAAAGGATATAAACGAATTATTTTCTGAACTTTTCCCTCCGATCAAAGACCAGTCCGTCTTAGGAAATTGACCGGCTCATTACTGCAGGGTTAATTAAAAAAAAAAAAATTAAATTAAATACCTCTCCATGAGAGAAAAATTTCAATTGACTTTTCACAACTTTGAACTTTTGTGAGACTTAAATTTTCTATGAGACTACAGTGCTTACACTCTCTGGACTTTTCCTCTAATTAATTGAGAGTTGTCTGCTGTTATTCCAAGTAAAATTTAATTGCATTCAAAGATTGTCGTTTAAAATGTACGAGAAATTTTATCGGGATGCCTGCCATGCTACGTGGATACTCTTCATTAGAAGTTAGCTCTCGGGGGCGTCTCTCTATTCTATCGGATTCCATGAACGATTTAAATAATGAATGAAAATGTCGCACTGCACTGCACGACCTTGAAACAGAGAACAACAACAACAACAGGGAACAAGAACTGCTGTGTCATTGAAGTCTTAAATTCCGATTTCATACTTACAGGTTAAGCGTTTTATTGAGAGATTTTCTCCGGCCTTCACTTCGATTCCCTGCTCTTCATTCCTCTTTGTGAAGAAGTGAATTCGTTGTGCTTTCGCATTGTGAGCACTTTTTCTTTATTGTGTATATGGGTTTTTGTGTGTGTGTGTGTGTGTGTGTGTGTGTGTGTGGTGTGTTATTTTTTAGACTCCGACAGTATAAAACGAAAGAACAATCTTAATATCTCCACACGCAATGAAAGTGATTTGGAATAATTTTTTGTATTTTTTTTTATTATTATTTTTTTTTTTTTTTTCTTTTCTCAACATGAATGAGCGTGAAGCAACAGAGGGCAACACACGAACAAACCATGTTCAATATCAATGAAATGAAATTCTATTGTTGCATGTGTACAACATTTATAGCTATCGAAGATATTATCCCACCCAGCCACCCAAATCCAACGACTAACTTAAGTAATGAAAATCGAAAAGAATTGAGAACAAAAGCTTAACGATTGAGCTACAAAAATAAAGTTAAATAAAATAAAATAAAATAAAATAAAATAAAATAATATAAAAAATAAAAATAAACTTAATTCAGACAAACCTATCCAAGAAAGATAAGCAAAGCCAAGAGAGTTTATGGAGACAGTCGGGACAGCATGCTGTAAGTCAAACTCGGAGTATTTTATCCAAGTATGAAACTGAATAGCATCATTTTTGCTGCCATAATTGATGCCAATTTAGTAGCAATGCAAAGAACAGAACGAAACTAAGCTGAATCGCAAAAGCCATAGCACCAATTACAAGAGCAGCAACAACAAGGACGATGATTGCTAGCTGTACGCACGCATACAACAAGCACAAACATCCAAACATACATACATACATATACATATACATATATATATATATATATATATACCCAGCCGGAAATTTTCTCATAAAGGGCTCTACGCAGCTCTAAAGCAGCAAGTAAATTTCCTATACCAAACACATGTGCAAAAAAGCAATTAAGTACTTTGACTTAATTTCGCTTCTTGAACGCATACGATAATTACAAGTAATCGGAATCGCAGGGTTGCATTTAGATCATACATTTTCTATATTTCTGTCGACCTGTCATCGAAATTTCAACTCTGAATTCCTTTCTTCAAAAGAATTAGCTCGTTACTTCCTTTCAATTTATTTTAACAGCGTTGAGCCCTTATCGGACCAATTCATTCAATTTTTTCACCAAGGATATTAAAGGGAAAATTTGAGTACTTCTTAATTGCAATAGAGGTACCGATACGATGGAGTAGATCTACTCCAAATTCCATAATCAATTCGTGACATGTACTCTTATGACGGCCAATGCCGATGGTGTGTAAATTTTATAAGAAACTTGGTGTATAATCAGGAGCAGTCGCGGCTCTATGTTATGCTGAAATCATTCAGGGTATTTCCGGCTGGGTAATCATATATATACATATATATATATATATATATATATAAATTTGTAGTCGAATGTACGCGAGTGAACGCGTATACGATTTCATCATTGTCATTGGTATGTACTTACACACGTTCGGAGAATACTTAATTCGATTTCGTTCGAAATTTACGAATTTCACTCTTTCATGGTCCCTCATCGACCGCAGCTCACACACACACGCGCGCGCGCTCATCCGCAGGGTTGACTCGCTGTCGAGAGTTTTTTAAGCTCTGTTGGCTTCCTTCATATCTTTGAAATGACGTCTTGATTTCGCTTTTCACTTTTCACTTTTCATTTTATCTCACTTGTTGAACACACCTAATTACACCGAAAGCGAATTAGAACGCCATTTAATCGAGATTGTGTGAGTGAATGCGAACGTCAATGTGGTTATAGATGTGGGCATGGACGGTACAAGGATGCTGGATCCATTCCCAACGAGCCGTGCGATTGTGCGACTTAACGTTTTCCTTCAATGAGCGAGCACATCAGATACAGATGGATGATGACAATATTCGGAGGACAAATGGATTTTCAATTGCTTTCAAACAGACGAATCACACTCACACTCTCTATTATTCTATCTATCTCGGTCTCTTTCCGACACTCCTCTCTTTCTGTCCTTATCTAGATTTATTTCTTTTATAATATTTTTTTTATCACAAATGGAATTTATTTTAAAGTCATCTTAAGCTGTAAATCAGTTAAATATTGCAGCCTTTGAAATCCATCTCTTCTCAGTTCTCAGTGTTTATTTTGTGTAAGCGAAAATTTTAATCCCGATAAAAAAAAAAGAAAAACACGTAAACTTTTCGATATGTGATATGTACGATGGCGAAAAGCCATTCACATGCTTCACATATCGGAAATTGCATGTGCCGGAAGTGCAAATGTATATCTCGGTTTCATTTTTCTTCCTCTTTTCGTCTTTTTTTTCATTTTTTTTTTTTTTGACATGTTTCCTTTGACGTTCTTATTTCCTTGAATCATCGTTGATGCGCTTTTAGGTTATACGTTTCTGTTTCTCAACTATGTAAGGATTTTTCGCACACACACACACACACACACACACACACACACACACACACACACACACACACACATACTCAAACATGTGCAAAGTGCTGGTTTCGCGAGACGACGTTCAAATTGTCAAATGCAATGTTAAAAGCTAGGTTTGCACATTCAATGCGACGGAATTAAGATTCTATTGGAGGGTGGACGTGGTTAGACAATTTTTGGGGGGGTTGACTTCAGAATTTGATGCTCTTATCATTTTCCTGCGGAAATTATCTCTCAAAAATAAATCAAAAGTATTTGAAATTATATGAAAAAATTCATTGCATACTTTAAGGATGAAAAATTTTCTTCTATCCCGAAGTATGAATAACGTTGAATTAACTATCCCCATAATTGAATTAACATAGCCAGACTATCGACTATATATGTAGAGTTTTTTTTTTTTTTAAGTAGGGAGTAGAGTGTAGTGTTTTGAGACTCTAACTCTTTGTTGTGCACACTGTAGAGCGTCTCTATGAGTCTACAGATTGACGTAGAGCTTCCGTCGATACATTTCGAATATAAGTACACACAATGTACCCATACAATGTATTCGGGTAAAATCCGATTTTTTCCTTCCACTTTTTAAAAAGAAGGTCCATACTTAATATGCCTAAAAGCATGCTACAAATTATTGAAATTTCTACCTAATCAAAAATGCATGAGAAATAATAAAAATTTTCTTGAAAAATCATCATAAATTGGCCATTTTAAGATATTTATTAAAGAAAATATGGAATTTTTTCAACGGCTCGAGTTTTGAGGGACGTTGAAGTGATTGTTTCTCCGCTTTTTGAGATGTTTTCACCAACAATGATAACCAAAATAAGTCGAATATGGCATGAAAAACTACATTTGATCTATAGTTTCTTCGGCCTAATTATTAAATATGGGCCATAGAATAATATTCTGCTAGGGAAATTGAAGGTTACAAAATCGATCCACCTTAACCTACATTGTATGTAGCAAGAAGTATAAATCTTTATTCGCCGATTTACGTTTGACTTAGAGCAGTGGTTGCCAGCACGACCACTACCACAATTTCTCTCATTCTTCACATGTATGTGTGCTTATTCATTGCCGCTGCCAAACTGATTGAATTCTCTCGGTAACACAGACGCTATGTGCGAGAAACAACAACAAAGAAACAACAAAGCCGCAATACTCAGCTTTGTATGAAAGAGTATTACGCTGGCAAGCACTGACTTAGAGAATACGCGTATCGATAGGGGTTTTAAACTGCTTAAATACGCGTATCCGGCTTGCACGGGTATCATGATGTTTTGTTAATGTGTGAGTGCAAACAAGTAGTATGGTTTTCTGGGTTATTTGTAAGTACCTATTATTAAACCACCATATTCAAACTATTTTGACATCAACAGTCACTTTTCTGCGAGAAACAATTCAGCTTCAATTATTTCTGCTGGGAAAGCCTGCGGTTCGATGTGTATTTTTAGGCAAAAAAAATTTCTTAATCAGGATTGTCACAGAATCCGATAGCATTCGGAATCGGAAATAAAATCGGTAGAATTTTCATACAGGATTTGCAAATTTTGTCGTTTTTGGTTATGAATCGGAATAATTATTGGTTCTTAGTTGCACAGAACCCTATTTTATCCGGCTGTCTATCAGATATATATGAAAATTCAGTCGACTAAAATTCCAATTCCGACAGCCATCGGATTCTATGACAACCCTGATTAAGAAATTTTTTTTTTACTGAACTGAGGCCAGCCAGTCAGAAATGCCCCATGAAATTTCTTTCAGGAATTTTCTGAAGCTTTTTTTTTTTTTTTTTGATACATATGGAGTTTTTCATTCCTAGCCGAACTGAGGCCATAGCTAAAAAAAAAAAAAATATTTCAAAGTAAATTTTTTTTTTATGTTTTTCGTGAATATTTTCTGTTGCCCTAGTTTTAAGTGTGATTTATTCGATCCATCTGTTGTTAGAAATTTTATTTGTAAAATGTTTTTCAAAAATTTGTATGACACTTCCATCCATTGTGCTGGATTGTAGTGCCAAAACAAGTCTGCTAATGCAAATGCAAATGGTTCCGAACCATGAAAATAATATGTAATCAGTAAGGTTCTGAACCATTTGCTTTGGATTGAAAAATTTCGTGCATACCCAAAGGGTGATTTTGCGTTTTTTCTTCCGATTTTTGGTAAAATTTGTTCCACTTTGCAGCGGAAAAACGGTATCAAATATTGCTCGGATGCAGTTCGTGTATATGAAGAAGTTCTTTAGTTACAATATTTCTATATTTTCATTAAAAAATTTTGGTAAAATGTTTATTGCCTTTGGAGCTATAGGCCATACAAATAAAATATGATAAAAAAACACGTCAAATTTTAGGAATTTTTGCAGTTTGCACCTACTAGATAGAGTTTTTTCGGGTCAGTTTGTACTAAAACAATTTAAAATTAGTTCAAAGCTATAAATTGTGATAGATAGGAAATGAAAATATTGAACGGATTACGAGATATAGCCGTAAGTAGGTGAGTAATTTAATTATCGGCCTCACTTTCTGAAGTCTATTTAAAGAGAAAATAGAAGTGACATGACAAAACTGATTATGAGGCGTTGTTATACTCACCGAGAACTTTCAAAAACAGTCGTCAATTTTTTGTTTACAAAACATGGTCTCTAAAATGTCGCACAGTGTAATCAAAAAAAAAAAAAAAAAAAAAAAAAAAAAAAAAAAAAAACCATAGCAAATTAATAAAATCAAATCAAATCGAATCGAATCGAATGAGTGCAAACGAAATTAATTGCGATTATATTTTCACTGCCATTTGACTGCGATTCTCTTCTCTCTTCCATTGGACATTGACGAAGTGGAAAAGCAAAGATTAAAATATGTCAACGAAAATGCTCACAGAAACAAATCGCTTAAGCCACAAATCTCCATTAACACTAAGTATGATACTAAAATTTAAATACGATAGCCTAATTGTTCGGTTTGTTGTTGTTGTTGTTGTTGTTGTTTTTGTTGTTGTTCTCTTGCGTTCTTTGGATTTGTGGCATCCCCAGTGGTTGTTGTTATTGTTGGTGTTTTCGCTGTTAATATCGTTGTTGCTTTTATTGTTATTTTTATTGCTGCTGCTGCTGCTGATTTTGTCTAACTAAAGCTACTGCGCTCGTATACCAAATTATCAAAGCATTTGACTTCTCTCCTCTGTCAAGGACAGAAGCTGCTGAAATTTGAAGTCAGCAATGGACAGACAGACGAATGGACAGACAGACGAATGGACGGACAGACTTGTCGTAACAAAATCTGACCATCCATCCGCATCATCGACTTTAAGCATAAAAACTCGTCGAAACAAACATAAACAATTGCTAACTTATGTATACAGAAAGGCACCCACACACACACACACACACACACCCACACGCACGCACACATCTAAGCGTATTAGGTGAAGCGGATGGGCGGAGATTTTCTCGTTACCATTGGGTGCTAAGCTGGCTTATGGCGCCTCAGCACCAATGTCGATGGTCGACTCTGGATTAATTCGAAGTTCTCTCGGCTGGTCTCGAAAGTGACCACAATTAATTAAGGACACCAACAACAGCGGCCACAGCAATAAAATAAATGAAGAAAGAAGAAAGCACCAAACCAAAAAGTAACCAAAAAAAAACAAACACAAAAGAAAAAAAATATGAAAAACCAATGAAATAAAATAAAATAAAATGAGGAATTCCAGCAACAATGTTACTGGCTCAAACAAAACCAAGAGAGACTATAGTCGGATATAATAAGAAGAAGCGCCGAATAATGGGAATGTGAGTACGAAACCGCAGTGAAAGCGGAAGCAGACATAAGACACAAGGCAGAATACTGAAAACTGAAAACTGAAGAAGAGAAATGAAGACGACGAGAGGATGCCTGCATAGGGATGAGTATGCATGCGTGTGACTGTGTGTCTGTGTGTGTAGTCCGGCAGTCACGCAAGCATAATCCCGACAAGCGGAACTGAAATTGATTCTCGGAAAATGCTGTGGAAATTGCGAAAGAACGTAACGAACGAGCAGAAATAGACGAGACCGCAAGAACTCAAAGCTTAATTTCCAAATTGCTGTACATAAGGTGAACTGATGCGTACGTTTTCGAATTAAGGCGGACGCACACACACACGCATACATACACATACACACAACATACAGAAATTTGGTGCGCACAAGCCGCAGCTACGAGCTTCAAGCTTCAAGCTGTGAGCTGTGAGCATTCTGAGGGGATGGCAGGAGAAAATCTACAACGAAATTAAAAATGACTCTAGAGTGTATGTAATTAGATGCGGGAAACAAATTTTTGAGCTTCATGGCAAAAGAAAATGAAATATTTTCATTTTAGAATCGAAAAAATTAAAAACCAATTGAATTTATGAGAAAAAAAAAAAGTTGTGTCGACTTAAAGCGGCCAGAGCAACAAGTGAGAGATGATGTTTCTTCTCTTGATGCACGTGGCGGAAACCACAAAAAGGAGAGATGGATGAAAAGAAAGCAAAAAATTCAAATTAGAACAACGGGAATTCGAATATTCATGGGCGACATGGATACTTCAGCATCGTAGAAAACTAAAATCTAAAACAACAAAACTAGTTGCATACTTTTAGGACCATTTTGAGAAGGGTGCGTTATCTGCTTAGATTTGGCATATCTTAATATAAATTTGCATGATTACGACTGAGTTTAAGAATGATCTTGATAGGAAAATTGCTTTTGCGTGCCTGCGTCACTTGAAGGCCCTTGAAGAAGTCATACAACCTGCTCCTAAATCTGATATGATAGTGAGTTCTTGTTGGCAGTTATATATATTGAAAAATTCAGGGATGAATTCTCGTCCGGTTAAGGGTTAATAGGTAGATTAGTTTGATGCGTGTGTGATTTATTTGGAAAGATCACAATTGTGATAATCAGGGCTCGGATTTTGTTGACTTTTATAAATTTAAAGCATACTTTATGCGGCAAAAATTTTTCTTACCAACATTTTGCGAATAAATTGAGGGAATTTCAACCTTAAATCGCTTTTCTAACTCCAAAAAAATTCATATTAAATTAATTAAAAATCGATTTGAATCTTAAATTTATGTGAGTTGAAAAAAAATTTTACTCCCTAAAGTATGCTTTAAATTTATAAAAATCAACAAAATCCGAGCCCCGGTGATAATTTTCAATTTGGATTCAAAGAATTTTTCGATTTCGCCTGCTGTTTGTTACAGAATTGCACCTGATGTGACCATTTAAAAGAAGAAAAAAATTAAATTAAATTAATGACGCCTAAATGGCCTATTAAATTAGTATATTTTGGAGTTTATGTACATGAAAACAAAGCTTTGATACTTTTCTTCCGATTAGTGCCTAAAAGTATAAAAAAAAAAATTTCTTATGAACCTGTTTTCATGAAAAATTCAGAAAAGCAGTACTTTTTGCGAAAAACCGCGCCGGCCAACCTCTAAACCTTTTACAAAAAAATTTGAAAAAAATTCTCAAAAATACCCATAAGCTTTCGAAAAAAGCCCGTTCAAAAAAAAAATTTAATTTTGGGACACCCTAATGGCAATAAGGAGAAGATATATTGATGCATATCAATCAAAAGTACACCCGATAAGTATGCGAAAATTTTAATTATTTCATTTTAAAGAATAATTCAGATGACTGTGCTTAAGGAAGAGGGCAGAACAGAAAATTTTTACCCTGCAGTAATGAGCCGCACAATTTCCAAAGAAGGACTGGTCTTTGACCGGTCCAAATCATACCGGTTATATTATGTCAGTTCGCTTAATCGAATTCGGCTAGCCGGCGGTCAGTAATAAACGGGTTGGTTTAATGGGTAGCCTGTAAATGACACTAGAAAATCCACTAAGAAATTTGTTTTTTATTTTCCTTATTTGACTATCCTAAAATCGGACAAAATTACAACAGTTGACCCAGCTGATTTGCGGACTAGTCCCTCTCCAATGACAGGCCCATTTTAATAAAATCAGTTGAACACATTGGAACTAGAATTATAAGGGGACTAGTACTGGTAACATGAAGGACTGGACTTGGGTCAGTCCATATTACTGCAGGGTGACAACAGGAAGTGTTTAAATTTAGCACCTAAAGGTATGCATTTGAATATATCAAAACAAATTTCTATCATTGTAATCCTTTATAAACTCAGATTAAATTATGTACTATCAATTTAATCCCTTATAAACGCAGCTTAGCTAAGGCTTTGAAGATGGCGGCACGTCTTTAAAACCTCTTTCTCAAGTTGTGATAAAATGGACAAAACAACAAGAATGAACAGACCGAATCAGACGTTCCAATTGCGACTCGAAATAGGCTATCGCATCGTAATGCAGAATAAGGCCTCAAGCCTTTGGAGAGTTGTGCCGATCTTCTTAAAGCCCAATGAAAAAGTGTACCTTTTCGTTTTATTTTGCCGAGCTTTTGAAAATGGCCTTCATTTTATTCAGTACTAATACGGAGAATTTTCAATGTCTTTAAGTTGGAAAGTTGGGAGTGCCTCTTTCACGTTTGAAAGTCATCTGAAAAGGAATGGTTATGGTAAGCGTGATTAGACCACGTCCCACATAATAATGGACTTTCCAGCAGTACTCAAATATCCTAAAACTTCTTTCAACCAACTTAAGTTATTTAAAAACAAAAAAAAAACAAAAAAAACTCTTTTAGAGGTCGAACATTAAAGCCGCTGACGACGAATAAATGTGAATGTTGCTTTGCGAACGGTTATTATGGAAGCAATGAACGACCCCATTTTTTTTTTTTTTTTTTTTTTTCTTATGACGCCTTCTTTTGGAATTTCGTCTAAGTTTGACCTTCCGGTGCACTCAGGATATATAAAAATATAAATTATAATTCTATACAGCATTGCGCTGTGGTTGTAACGACCATGAGACGATTATGTCCCTTGCCCTTGGCTGCTCTTACATAAATGTATATGGGTTTTCTCCTTGGCTCTTTTTTTTTTAAATATTTTTTTATTTCCCATTTTTTTTTTTTGTGTTTTTGTTCTCATAAAATTTCATTTGAATATTACAATTTATGTTACATTACAATTATGTTACATTGAAAGTTGAAAAACGGAACTACATCGGCAGATGGGCTCACTTACACGCGAAAAAAAGTGCACTTTCGAATGCGCAACACACACACAGACGCACTTTCAGTCCGCTTTTGGTGAAATAATGCCAAAGCATTGACATGTCAAGTGCAGGTGGAAGGACCAAATTCAATTTTCTCAACAAAAACAGAAAAGCCAAAAAAAAAAAAAAAAAAAAAAAAAACAACAAACAAAAGAAAAAGAAAAAAAAAAATACGAAAGCATAAATAAAAGTTCTGAATGCTTTGCTACATTTTTAATGAGAGTGGATTGCGTCCTTTTTTACCGCTCTTCATTCGCACAACAGTTCAGTGCACAGACTGTGATGGAAAAAAGAAAACAATTTAAAAAAAAAACAAAAAAAAAACCATATGCACATTCAGAAATCTCTTGCGCAAAATGCATACAGGGTGTCACAAGAATCTGTAAGACATTTTCTGTGCTAGGTCGAAAACACAGTCGATCAAGAAGGCACTGTTGCCAGATTTTTAGGGAAATATTCATTCCCCTGAATGTCTCAAAACAAGGCCGAAATTCCCTAAAAATGATTTTTCAAATCTTTAGAAAAAAAAAACTTGGTCCCATAAGGTCCTATAAAAATTTCAGTGATCACTTTTCTGCCCTAACACTCCACTAAAGATCATAAATGTGTGCTGATTTATGGGGAGATTCCCCTAAACTGGCAACAGTGCAAGAATATCCATCTTTCGTTGTGAAAGACACCGGAGCGAAACGCCGGAGCGCAGTTCGTTCGTTCATTGTATTTAAAGATGTTCCAAAAATGCCACGAAGTATTCTCAGAGATCGAGAATCTGACTTCGGATGATGAGATTTTTTCAGTATGCGAAAATTTCAATTTTCAAATTCAATGAAATCAAAGGCAAATGGTGGATGCATCTCTTTTCAACGAAGAAATGTCGGACGACCCCCGCAAAAAATCAAAAAACCTCACAATCGAAATTTTTTTTAATTTCACAAGAATGCAAATATCGAAGAAAAACTCCCCGTGGAGGAAATCATTGCTTTTCCGTGTGGCTTAGGATGAAAAAATGTTCTTTTCTCTTTCAAAAAGTTTTCTTAAAAGTAATCTTATAACGGATTAAAATATTGATCAAATAATTTGCTCCAGCAAAGTTGAGTAATTTAATTATAAAGAAAGTCTTTAAGGCCCATTTTCCATTTGTTTCCGGTTAAAGTTGATCGTCACGATATCCTCGCAAAATGTCAAAATTATCATAAAATTTTTTTTTTGCTTTTTCGGAACGAAAAAACTTAATCGGAACAGTAGCAAACGGGCCAAAGTTAGGAAAGTTTAGTCTTGAATAGTAACTTTTCCATTGATATGGAAGGAAATTGGTTCATTCAGCTGACTAGATTATTGTGAATCTCTTGGATAAAATTTCGGCTGAACCGTGCGCCGCTTCCTACTGAGCGCAACGTTGACTGAGCGAAAATCATTGAGGAACTTTTAAGCAGCATCTTGAGTGAGAAGAGTTGAGTCGCTGAGAGGATCCCAATGTCAAAGATCGAATTTTGGAATAGATCTCTTTCGTTGCATACTTTAAGGATGTAAAGTGTAATTTTCAATCCCTATTTCGCTTTTACTCACTTATAACATTATTACTTTGCATCATCTTGACCATCGGTTTTGTTCGGTACGGAACAAGATTAAAAAAAAGAAAGATCGATTTTTTTTGGATGCTGATGAAGAAAAAGTTTCATTAGTTTTCTCTAAAAATATGTTTTTTCAATGTGCTAAGGTTGATGGAGTATTATTTTTTTCACAGCTCATTAAATAATGTAGGAAAAAATTGTAGGGAAGTTCGAACGATCATTTGCTCGAATCAGATAAGGCATTGTTGAGTCGTAAAAAGCTGCAATGACCCAAAAAAAAAAAAATAATTTTTCTAAAATTAATACAAAAAAAAAACCAAAAAAAATGCTTCCGTAAAAATAATTTAAAATCTTGCTTTCTTGTTTAGAAGGCCAAAGTCCGTGGAAAGAGTGGATTGAGATCTCTTGAGAAATTCAAAAATAATTTCATCTTTGTAAGCTAGTGTAATCAATCACAAAGGGACAGGTTTTGCATTCAAGCAGTTAAATTGAACACCTAAAAGGATGCTTATAAATATGCCTCGGAATTTTAATATGTAAAAAAATGAAAAAAAAATTTAAAAAAAATTTTTTTTAAATGCAAAAAATTCAAAAAAAAAATGAAAAAAATTCAAAAAAAAATGCAAAAAATTCAAAAAATTCATAAAAATTCAAAAAATTCAAAAAATTCACAATCAAAATTTCCAAATTAGTTCGATTTAGTATGCCTACTAAAATGTTGAATTGTAAAATTAACAAAAAAAGTCTACTTCAGTGAATAAAATATTCAAAAAGCACAGTTAAATGCAAAAAAAAAAAAAATTCAAAAAATATGCTAAGTTTTCAACAAAATTCAAATAATTCGAAAAATTTTTAAAATTTCAACAAAATTCAAAATATTCAAAATCCGAGCTCTACTCATAAATAATTTGAGCTGCTTCGATATTGAAAATCTTGTTCGCTCTCGAAGCAATGAATTCTTTGATGGAACTCTTCAGCCAGGCTGTTCGAAGTTCTGGGAATTTTCTAAAAGCCCTAAAAAAGACCCATAAATAAATATTGATATATGGGCATTTCCAGAAAAAGTAAACTTTTTGTCGTGTCCGTATATAGCTGATTGCCATTCGGGACTGCATAGAAAGTTTGGAAAGTATAAAAGTCCGCATAAGCTGCACGAAAGTATTGAGAAGCAAAAGTACTATTTACCGCATACTTGAATTTGGAACTTAAAATTGCTGATTTAAGTGTCGCGTCCGTTTGGAAATGCCCATATATATTAAGTAAGTTCAAGCTGCAATTTTTTTGCAATATTTTTGGTACTACAAACGAGTCGAGAACATTGAGAGGCATTTCTTTTGCAACTAAAGACAAAGAACGTAAAGCCAATATACTTGTTCCTTTAAGCGGGTCGCGAGTTCTATCATTGCGTTCGAAAAACAAAAAAAAAAAAAAAAAACAAAAAAAAAACTGGGATTTGGGAAAAAATGCCCCTTAAAGCCTAAAAATACCCAAACAAATTCACCCTAGAAATTGACAAAAAATCTTTGATTTGTGTGAGCTTGATTCGCACCCTGTAATTCCGTTGATCGATTGTTCTCGCTGGTGCTTTGTTTTTGTTTGCTTTTTTTTTTTTGTTTTTCTCTTTTTTCCTGCTACACATTGTAGGCGAAACATTGCAAAACTGCGTCACAAAAGCATCTGAAAATGCATCATATATTCATGCAGCCACATGCACAGCGTAGCAGAACAAAGCGAGAACGGGAGAGGAGGGCGCAATGACTGACCAACTGTAATCGTACTCAATCAAAGCCAATTTATGTTGCCACCGAAAAGAGTGGAACGCATACAATTACAAATCCTGCAGTCCCTTCCGTGGTTGCACATGAATCAATAATGAACAAGGACAAAAAAAAAAAATAAATGAAAAAAAATGAAAGAAAATAGAAAAAACTGGTCCCACGAAAGACATCACAAAATAGAATAGAATTGCCATATTGGCATGATTTCAAACAAACAAATAAAAAAAAAAAACAAAAAAAAAATATTCTCTGTGACGTCGAAAAAAAGGTGATTTCTTTACATAGTTTAAAAAATTCTCTCTGATATCGTCAAGTCCTGGATTCGATAGTTATGTATCCCCCCATTTTTTTTTTTTTTTTTTTTTTTTTTGTTTAACTGGATTAACACATTCCCTGTTGGATGGCTTTTTATTTTTTGGTTTAACTATTCATTCCTTATCGCACCATATAACGCGCTTATGGGGTTCGTAGTTGGCACTTTCCGTTAAGCAACAGTTAAGCCTTTACGACTGCACACGACATGACGGAATGCAAAAGGATATGAAAGGAAATTTCGTGAAAAGTAGTTTCCTGATGCAACAGTTACAACAGCATCAGTTGTACGACGGACACAGACAGACAGACAGACAGACAGACAGACATGTTTGCATGCTTTCATTACAACCAAATTGCATTTTTGTAAAGGGAAAGTATCGAAAAGAAATGAAAGAAGTAAAAGATAAAAAAAAAAGAAAAAAAATGGATAAAAATAGCAACAAAGAAGGGATCAAAATAAACGGAACGTTTTTTTTGGAATTCGTTTAAGGATATTGATTTTCTGGCTAGACTTAAAGCTCTATATCTTGTTACACACAAAAATGACTTTATATACCTATGTATGTATGTATATCGAATCGTTTCGTAAAGGACGTGCTGTCAGCGATCCTTATTTTTGCACTTAAGCATAAGAAAATCCTCTTATTATGTTCTCCTTTCTTTCTTCTATTTCTAAAAATTGCATGGTTCATCATTTGTATAAGAATAATCCAAGTGTACTATTCCCCATTTTGTGGACTTCAGCAAGACCTACTCTTTAAACGTCGATTGAGACTGATAGCTGATTTCATAGAAACCCAGTCGTTTTTACTATGAATTCTTCTAGTGTTTCATCGTGCCCTGTTTTTTCTTTTTCTTTTTTTTTTTTGCTTTGCCTTAAGTGTAAATTTATGGGTATCTGGCGAGCAAAGAGTATTTATAGGAATTGTTTAAGACTCTTTGAAAAAGGTTTAGAGATTTTGCGCTAAGTGTATTTTCCGAGAATTTCGTGTTCTTTTGAGATATTATCAATATTAAGTACAGGTAAATGCATTGTTTTTCAAGACTTTGAGACACAAGTCGAAAGAGAATTACCCAGGCTTTGTTATAATCAACTCATTCTATTGGTAATTTACGGAGTAAAAAGAAAAAAAAGAGGTTTGTACGCTTTTTCATGAGAAATCAGCTTTATACTTTGTAATTCTTAAGCTTTGTCATATTATGTTACACTATGGGTCACTAAAGTGTCACTTCTTGTGGCCATTAATCAAAAATTATGGTGCACGAATGAACTTATTTTCTCAACTGTTGTCAAGTGCACACAACGGCGTGTCAGACATGAACAAATTTGTTGAGTTTCGAAGGCGACGGAATATCAGACGAAAGATAATTGAAATCGAAAAATTTGGCCATCATTTGACATTTTGTAAAATTGAGGTTTAGAGGTTAAAATAAAGCTATATACAGGGTGATTCAGGAGAGCTAGTTGATCCGGAGCAGGGTGATCGAACAAATGAAAAGTTCAAGTGCGTTTTTAAATCCCATTTTTTTCGATGCTTAAACCGCAAATAAGGTATAGCATATGTACTACGGTTTTAAAGGAAATCAACTGCAGATTCGGAAAAAAATTAGAAAAACATGTCTTAATAGGACATTTTTCATACAAAAATGGCTCCTAAAGTGAAAAAAATTGAACGTTTTTTTCAAAAGTTTTGACTTTGGACGTGTATGAAAAAAATCTGATGCATACTTCAAGGCCTTAACTTGTAATAAAAAAAATTTTTAGGACGTTTTATTTCAGGCTCAGATTTTGTTGTACTTTTACTAAATTTAATATGCATATTCTTTTTAAGAAGTAGGCAAAAATTGTTCTAACCAACCTTTTGCGAAAAAGTTGCGGGATTTTGAACCTTAAATCGCTTTTCTAACTCCAAAAAAAATCATATTGAAATTAAAAATTGATTTGAATCTTAATTTTATGTTGATTGAATCAAATATATTATACTCTTCATAATAGTATGCTTTAAATTTATAAAAGTCAACAAAATCCGAGCCCTGGTTATTTCTATTCGGTGTTTCTTTGCTTTTCCATGCTCGGACCGATGATGCCCTCTGTTGTTAGCATGATCTATCAATAGTTCAGTTGATGATTAATATAACATATCTAGGATGTTATGGTCACGCAATAATTTCGAAAACATGCCTTTGAATTTTCAGACTGAAATTCAAACTGTTTTTATTATATTTTTGTAAAGCTCTTTTCATTTCGTCTGCTGCTGCATGCAAGCGTTTCTTCGACAAAACTGACTTCAAAAAAGCTCTTAACTTGAGCTGTTATTTTTATTTGATCCTCTAATAATCCGGAAACGTTTTCAAAAAGTAATTATGAAGAAAGCCTAAGATCAAGCACGAGAAAACCGTATTCTTTTGATTATACATGTTGGTGCCATTTTTTTATTATTTATTTATTTATTTATTTATTTATTTATTTATTTATTTATTTGAGTATCCTAATACAAAAGAATAGATATTCTTATGACCAGGGCTCGGATTTTGTTGACTTTTATAAATTTAAAGCATACTTTATGGGGCAAAAATATTTCTAACCAACATTTTGCGAATAAGTTGAGGGAATTTGAACCTCAAATCGCTTTTCTAAATTCAAAAAAAATTCATATTGAAATTAAAAATCGATTTGAATCTTTTTATGTGAGTTGAACAAATATTTTACTCCATAAAGTATGCTTTAAATTTATAAAAGTCAACAGAATCCGAGTCCTGCTTATGACTAAAGATTATGATTTCTTAAAAATTTTTCGAATGTAAGAGTTTCAAGTAATATTTTTAAAAAGTATATTCCATGATCTCTAAAAAGATATTCCAATAATATTTTTCTTCATAAAATTTTATTTAAGGACGCTAAAAACTTCACCGTCTGATGCTTCTCGCCAACAGGAGGACACCATCATCATGACCGCCATTTTGAAGAAAAGAATAATGAAGAAATTTTTCACTGTAAGTAGATAATTTAATATCCGATATATTAACTTCAAAAATATGTTCGTATTCCTTCAGATGAAAAAATTTCCAAAAAAAAAATTTCTCTAAATGTATCGCCCTCTCAAAAAAAAAAAAAAAAAACAAAAAAATATGTGTCCACAATTCCTCAATTTATTGTTTGGGAAAACCAATTTTATACCCAACAGCAGCTCTCGCTTAATTGCGATGAA
Organism: Chlorops oryzae; assembly: GCA_020466095.1. Classification (NCBI taxonomy): domain Eukaryota; kingdom Metazoa; phylum Arthropoda; class Insecta; order Diptera; family Chloropidae; genus Chlorops; species Chlorops oryzae. The sequence continues at coordinate 166,259,976 of CM035806.1, forward strand.
AATTTTGAATCGCTTTTCTCTTTTCGCTAACCGCATAAAAGCATAAATGGAGATGAAAAATTCTCCTTGGATATTGTGATTCCAGCGATTTCAGACATTTTATGCCTTAGGCTGCTGCTGAGCAATAAATTTTTCAGGCGAACATACAAAAATAATGCATAAATCCAAAAGAGCAAGCTTAACTTCTCCTCGAATGCTTAGTGTTATACCTTAACACCTAAATTTAGTTCATACCTTTTTTTATTTACATACTTAGTTATTTATGTACCTTTATTGCCTCCTTCTTTTGAAGATTGCGGCGCATATAAATTACTTACGTTTGGAAGGAGGATGGTCCTCCATTGAAAGCGTAGGTAGTGTTAGTGTAAGTGGAAGTGTTAGTATTTGGCTTTTGGGGTACATTAACTGTCGAGCTTCATTAATGGTTGCGCGTTGGCTCTAAATTAGTGCCGAAAGGCGCTGCGTGCCATTACTTTGCAGGCCGCCCCTCCCCCCTCCTCCAAAAAGTATGTTATACTATTTACAGAATTTTGAAAACTGTCTCTATAATTATGACTTTGTCTGTGTGTGTGTGTATGTTTGGCTAGAAATATATATGCCAGATGTTAGCAGGTCTCCAGTGATGCTGTTATTGTGTTTGCCCTTATTTTCTTCTTATTATGTAGTTGGTAGTGTTGTTGCCATTGTTGCTTTGGTTTGAAGTTACAATAGTCGAGTGTTTGTTTTGATGTGACCATTGTTGTTTCCGGTTTCAAAGTCAACAAGCAGCCCCATCGAAGACGACTGCTTCAATTTCTGTTATAAGCAAGCACACAAGACAAACAGGTTTATTTTTACACACCTACAGTGCACACACACACACACACATCTATACATACCCTGCAGGAAGCCTGTCGCCATATGGACCCATGTCTATATTGACGTCAATATAGACAAGAGAACTAGTTCCAACGTCAACAGTTTTTATAGGCGGTGTCATTATAGAAACTGTACTTTCAAGAGGTATAGTTCATCTTTATTGACCATGTCAACAACATGTCTCCTTATAAAGCTAAAGAGTACTCCTTTTGTCTATATAGTAGTATCGACGTCAATAGTTTGTCAATAGTTTTTCGGTCTATTGTTGACATTCAATGACAAATCAATGTTAAATGTCAATAATGCAAAGCATTGCGACGGGTATAAGTGGTCAGTAGTACTGTTGACGCAGTCAGTAGAGAAAGAGTATAGATTCACTATTGACATTTCCTGCAGGGTATATATTAACATACATTGATATTTATTTATATGAAGCGAACTTGAAATGTGAGAATGGAACATGAAAAGCGTGGAATTGAAATGCGAAGAACATTATAAACACACAATGGGAATTAAGTTGCACAGAAAAACACGTGCCCAGCGTTTTCTTTGGCTTGCCTTGGCTTTCTGTTTTCATTTTTTTTTTTTTTTTTTTTCTATCGTTTCTTATTTCGCTTTGTAAGTCACAATCGTAAATTTAGCTGTAGTATTAAGAGAAAGCTTAAAATATTGTTTTCCTTTTGTTATTTCTATGACATAGCGAACGCAGTCGTTTGAAGCGAACGCATCGCCAAAAGGATTTGCAAAAGAAGTCACAAGACTTTGTCCATTCTTTTGTTGTGGTTTCCAAAGGATTATATCCATTTGTCCTCAGATGGCTTTTAATCAGAATCTTAATATTCGCTGAACGAAAGCATTAAAGAAATTGAGGAATAGCTCAGCAGCAAATGGCAACTGAATTTTGAAGAACAACCAAAAGAGCTCTTAAAATATGCTTGCCGGACATAGCTGCGTATGATTATCGAAATTGCGTATACGCAGAGCGTACCGATTTTTTAGAATCGAAAATCATTGGAATAATGTGCAATAAAAATGAA
>CM035806.1:166266870-166456870 GCA_020466095.1 Chlorops oryzae
CATACCGTCTACGGATGTCTACATGATTGGAACATGATCAAGACGAGTGAGTCCGGATATCCAGTGTTTCCATAACACTAATCTTTCTTTCTGCTACTTTCGTTGCTGGTAGACATTCGTCCGTATCGTCTGGATTTGCCAACAGTTTTGATTGCTTCCCTGCACTATATTTCACTAGTGCTCGTGTTGCTTTTGCACTGGTGTCCTTGTTATTCTTCTATTGATGATATTTTGGTGGCCACCACCCAGCAAACATTATGACTCCTTTTAGACATTTTTTATACCAAGAAATTTGAGAGCCCAACAGTATGATTTGACTTTCATTTATAGTCCAATTCATAGGAGTTGGAGCTTCGCCATAAACTGATCGTCGGACATGCGGAATTGAATTTTTCAAATTTTTTTAAAATCAATTTACCTTGTGATTTTGTGTCCGCATATAAATTCGAGATCGACTTAATATTAACTGTACAATGCGATCAGAGTAGTTACCAGGACATTCAATTAAGCCATTCTTTTTTTTTTTTCTTATTTTTCTACGGCGGCAGGGGCCCATGGATAGATGTCTTATATCAACAATTCAACAAATAACTGAGCTTAAGTCTTCATATGGGCCTTTTTCATACATGGTTGTGTTACCCATATGTACGTCCGTTTTTTTTATATTTTTTTTTTTTCAACATGTTTCGCATCAAACTTGACGAAACACAATGAAAACACAAATTTTTTGAGCCCTTTTGTTAGAAATAATTAGACCTACAATTTGTTCCATAAAATATTTTTGCTTGCACTTACGGTTAAGGAACTACACTGAGCAAACTTTACCATGATTTTTTTTTAAAACGGCGCATTGTTATTCACAGTCCTTTTGATTTTCGAGCAGAACGAAAATTTCAAAAGAAAAATGGTTGAGTCAACAAGATTTTTGGTTGATTTTAAAAGAAATATGTTTAATTACATTTCTTTTCGTTGTGTATAATTCTCATTTGGTTTATAAAATAGGACATATAAGATATGTATTCATCTTAGAACTTTTTAAGCATTGCGAAAGCAGTCACGACCAGTGCTCGGACTTGAAAATTTTTAAAGTTGGTAGATTTTTAAAGAAAAAGTGGTAGATTTTTATGAAAAGTGGTAGATTTTTATAAAAAAAGTAGATTTAAAATTTGTATAAAATGATAGTACAATATATAACATCTGATCATGTAGAAAATTGGGAAACTTAATTGTTTTTAGGTATTTTCTCTTGTTATATAAAAATGTGTCAATATTTATTGAATGTCGTTAAACGCCAAACTGGCATTTTTGACCACATTCTTGACAATAGGAAGCTGCGTACATATTTTTCAATTTGTTCTTAATGACCATAAAATAAATAAAACTAATACATAAATAAGTAAAAAATAAAAGTGGTAGATTTGGACCTAGCGTGGTAAAAGTGGTAGAAAGTGAAAATAGTGGTAGATCTGCCACTAAAGTGGTAGAAGTCCGAGCACTGGTCACGACAACAGAGTGACAAAATCGAATGAAGTCCATCCGATGGCTATTTTTGGGGTTATGTTCAGCAGAGGGCGGGCTATGTGGCCATTTGCTTTGAACGTTGAATTAATTTGTTTTGACATTTCTACTGTTATAGGTATTTTTTTTTTTGAAATATTTTTTATTTTAAAAATGATCTTGTCATTTCAATTATGTCCGTGGATGGTTCAACAATTTAAATTTAAATCAATTTTTGAAAATTATCATTTCAATTCAACCTGAAATATGGTTGATTCAAAGGGAAAATCCTTATTTGTTTCAACAAGAAAAATTTTTAAAATAAAAATATTCCTTGTTGAAGCCGTTTTGTATGTTTTTCCTTATGATTTACCAAGTTTTCTGGTTGATTTTTTTCTCTGTGTAAATATAAGCGATTTAAGATTGCTGGTAACGTTACAAAAATGTGACTTCAGTGAAATTTGGCCATATGATCTTCTGACATTCAGATAAAAAAAAAAAGTTCATCTCTGGAATCTTGGAAAAGGACATCGCGTTTCTCATGGTATCGCTTCAACGAATTTGAATGCGCATACAGGTTTCCTTGTTTTTTCTTTTACCATAAAAATATCGATTAATGTTATTAAATTTAGCTTTTTGAAAAAAAAAAATATATATACATATATTCTCCGTTTAACTGGGAATAGAATGAGGGAGAGCTCTAATCAACGTGCAGACCAACGCATCTAACCGCAAACCGCAAATTATCCGTTGAGCTGGAAATGGCGAAAAAGTTTTTAAATGCGTCATAAACTGCGATAATGAGATTGAAAACTAAAAAGGAGAAAGTAAGAGCAAATGCTTAGAGAGTAAAAGCAAAAATAAAAGAAAAGATGCGAAAAAAACCACCCCCCATAGATACTCGAACAATATTTATATAGCTCAGTCGTTTAATTATGAGCAATAAACTTCAAAACGTGCCCATTTCCCAGTGATGTTTTCTAATTAGTCGATCGATCAACGCTTGTGGCTAATGTTTTGCAGGAAATTATATTAAATTGGTTTAAAAAAGTTTTCTGTTACTTTTCATATTTTTCCATTCGTTCGACTGTTGGCAAGAGGCAAGGGGAGGGATCTCATCGCTGGCGCAGCGGCTTGTTATTTGCCTTCATTTGGGGAATTAAAGCTCAGATCTTCTTTAATCTAAACAAAGCTAGCCTGAACGCCACATTAGAATAAACGGTCTGGAATTGAGATAAAAAGATGAAACAAACGGTGACTTATTGTTAATAAAACAAGGAATATAGAAAATTTATTTTTAAATTTTACACTGAGAAAAAATTTTGCACAAAAAAGAAATAAAAAATTTAACAATTTTTTTCAGTGTATTTCAGATTTTGTAAGAGCTTTTGAATGTTTTAAAAAAATACCTTGTTTTATTAACAGTAAGTTACCATTTATTTCATCTTTTTATTATAATTATTTCTGAAGATATTAAAATTTTAAAAACATGCCGTATGAGTGATGTGTTTTGTATCATTTTCGCACATTTGTACTGGATATTAGCTTACTAGAGCATCTATGTGCACTTGTAATTTTTTGAATATCTCACTGTTGCGCCATTTTCTTTGAATGAACCTTTTTTTAAATGAAAGAAAATACTTCGAGGTATATTTAAAAAAAAAATTTTAGAGCGGTGTCAAACAGGGAATACACTGAAAAAAATTGTTGAAACTGTCTTTTTAGTTTTGTGGGGAAATTTTTCTCAGTGTAAAAATTAAAAAAAATTTTTTTTGATTTCCTGTTATATTAGCAATTGCCCAACGTTTGTTTCATCTTTTTATCTTAATTGGTTTTTGAGATATAAAATTTTGGAAAAAGGCTTATTAAAGAAGGATATTTCAAAAACCATTCACAATAAAAATCTAAAAAGTAGTCTCCACAGTGTTTATCGAAAAATCAATAAAATTTTAAAATTCCTTTCATGATGCCGCATACCTTTGCTTAACCCGCGCCAGACCCTTTATGAGAATAAATTTAAGAAAATCAAATGAGAATAAAGGGAGCGAAGACAAGAACGGAAATAATACGTTTTTCTTTTCAAGTTTCTCCGCACGGGAGCATAAAATAATTTTTAAATAACTTTTTGTTTTTCCTGATCGAAATAGAGTTCTTCAAATCTTTAAAGCAGGGATCAGCAAAAAAATTTTATTTTTTAATTTTCGATTTTTCGATTATAATTTATTCCATACTTCATAACTCTTGATTATTGAATAAAAATAATTTTTTGATTTTTTTTTAAATCACTATTTTTCTTTTTATAATTTTTATATTTCCGATTTCTTTATATTTCTATATATATTAGGTGTAGTAAAAAGAAATCCATTATTTTTCCAATAGATGGCGTTATTTATCTGCATCTCGCGTTGTATAAGTCCGATCGTGTTCCGCTAGGGGGCATTAGAAAGATGACAGTTCCTACTAAAAAAGCTTTTTTGACACTTTTTTGATTGATTGATTCAGTTTTGTTTGAGAGCTTGTCAAAGATGGACATCAGCAAAGAGAAAATTCGCTACATTTTACAGTTTTTCTTCGATAAGGGAGAAAATGCAAGCCAGGCGGCTGAAAATGTGAATAGCGTTTATGGACCTGATACTGTAACAGCCAATCATGCGCAATTTTGGTTTCGTCGATTCCGTTCCGGTAACTTCGATGTCAAGGATGCACCACGCACTGGAACGCCAATTGTCGAAAATGTCGATAAAATCATGGAATTTATCGAGTCCGACCGTCATGTTAGCACTGTTTCGATTGCAAAAGAGCTAAAGATTGCACAAAAAACCGTTTAGAACCATTTGAATAAGGCTGGATACACAAAGAAGCTCGATGTATGGGTGCCACACGAGTTAACGCAAAAAAAACTCATAGACCGAATTTCCATCTGCGAATCGCTGCTGAACCGCAACAAAATCGACCCATTTCTGAAGCGGTTGTGACTGGTGATGAAAAGTGGGTCACTTACGACAACGTCAAGCGAAAACGGTCGTAGTCGAAACACGGTGAACCGGCGGAAACGGTGGCCAAGCCAGGATTGACGGCCAGGAAGTGTTTGCTGTGTGTTTGGTGGGATTGGCAGGGAATTATCTACTATGAGCTGCTCCCATACGGCAAAACTCTTAACTCGGAACTCTACTGTCAACAATTGACCGTCTGAAGGAAGCAATCACACATAAGCGGCCAGCTTTGGCCAATAGGAGAGGAATTGTGTTCCATCAGGACAACGCCAGGCCATATACATCGATAGTGATTCCGCCAGAAGCTCCGGCAGTTTGGTTGGGAGGTTCTTCTGCATCCACCTTATAGTCCGGACCTGGCACCAAGTGATTACCATCTGTTCCTGTCCATGCGAACAATTTTGTGGTGAAAAATTCGCTTCAAGAGAGGCTTCTGAAATTCGACTGTCTCAATTTTTTGCTAATAGGAACGAGGGCTTCTATGAGAGAGGCATAATGAAATTACCTTTAAAATGGCAACAAGTTATCGAACAAAACGGCGCATATTTGACCTAAATCGGGTCATTCTAACTATCTTAAATAAAGCCTCAATTTAATGCAAAAATAATGATTTCTTTTTACTACACTAATATATGATTTCTTTTTATTCAATAATCAAGAATAAAATAATAAAAAATTTTTTGGGCAATCAGTAATTAGTCTCGATAATATTGCTGAAAATATTATTACTGCCGATCACTGCTTTAAAGATTGTATTTTAATAAAAATAAATAAAAAAAATTTTTAGCATACTTAAGGGCTGGCCATCCTATCACCTGTCACCAGGGCTCGGATTTTGTTGACTTTTATAAATTTAGAGCATACTTTATGGGGCAAAAATTTTCTTATTCACATTTTTCGAATGAGATAAGCGAAGTTGAAGCTGAAACCGCTTTTCTATCGTTGAAAAAATTTGTTTCGATTTATTTATTATGTGAGTTGAACAAAATTTGTACTCCATAAAGTATGCTTTAAATTTATAAAATTCAAAAAAATCCGAGCCCTGCCTATCACCAAAGAATGTGTCCTCAAGAAGATTCTTGTTCTAGTTCTACAAATGATTGAAGAACTCGAAATGGCACTCAGGCAATAAACAGCCCCCCATATATTTCCTTATGTTGTTGAATCATGTCTCTTCTCTTTTGATTATCTCAGTCTGAAAGCCTTGTTCTTTCCTTCATCTTTGATATTTAAACGTTTGTTAAAGTCCTTAAGAAATTTCATTTCATTGTAGATAATTATGCAAAAAACTCGTGTGCTTCAATTCAATTAAACTAATTGTCTTATATGTCCTTCGGACTGTCTTCTCGATTGACCATTCCATTCCAGAATTGAGTTTTTCGAAAGGATTATAATCCCATCGGTTGGGATATTTTGTTTGCTCGCATATTTAAATGTTTCAATTAATTGATAAACTTCAAGTAAACAACAAACAAAATAAAACATGACGTCAACAAACAATCAAAATAAACGCACAAATAAAGCAATAAACAAATAAACAAATAAACAAAATGTCTGAATGCCTAAGCCAAGATCAGATAAGGAGATATTTGCTTTGTTAATATGCATAATTCCCAGCGATGACTGCACTTTGGTATGCAAAATCTTTTGAGACTAAATGAAAAGTATGAATCGTTTCTTTGAATATTAATTGCATGCCTGGCAGATCTCATACGACTGCCTGTCATCTAGTCAGCTTGGCAGCCTGGCAGCTTGGCAGCCTGTCAGCTTGCCTTCCTTCCAGTCTGTTTCGCTGACTATCATGCTGGTAGGTATATCTAGAATTCCGTGTATGCATGTCATTACGAATTGCCTTGACAAAGCTGATTTTATAATGAAATTAATTTCTATTTACACAGCTGTGCATTGTGTGCTTATGAAGTTGTAATCAGCTCCTCAGTCGACAGTGAATTTCATATGTACATACGCGCCAGGGTCGTTTACATTCTTCGTTGGCGCATATTTATTTAGCATTTTAAGATGTGTGAGCGAAGCGCGTGTCTAAGAATCTTCTAATTTTTGGTAACGCTCTACTCCATAATATCCACACAAATCTTTTTATATGTAAAACACAAGTAAAGCAACAAAAGAAAAAAAAAAAAAAAACTGAGCCCTTAGTCTTCACTCACAAAAGCAAAGGCTGAGGTCAAATTGAGTAACTCGAAACTCTTCCATTCACTTAAGAACAACATTTCTTCGCAAAAGATCGCAATAAGCTTTTATTATGGGTATGCCTCGGAGTTTGAAAATGTAAAAAATATTTTTAAAAATTCAAAATATTCAACAAAATTCAAATAATTCAAAAAAAAAATCAAAATATTCAAAATCCGAGCTCTAATTATGGGCTTTAGGATAATTAAAGTTAAAAATTTATTTCAAAAGCTTTGTTATGGAAGTTTTTCGGTTTTTTGTTTATACCCAGCGTAAGTAGGGTATATTAGTGATGTGCGGATCTTGATCAGGCTGTGGTCGAATCTCCAATAAGACGCCTGGTACAATCACATCGAAATTCGGCACACACGTATGTTTGTATGTCGAGGCTCGAGGACGAAGCTAAGTGAAAATAGGTGATAACTAACTGCCACAGTCACTCCCAAAAATGGACATTTTTCGTAACTTCCGAAGTAAACAATGAAGAAAACTCAAATTCGAAAAATTGCTGGAACTAGGGGAATGAAAGGTGTAGGTGAAAACTTGAAGTGGATCTGCCACTGTCACGCCCACAAATGGAAATTTTTTGTTATTTCCGTACGGAAAGACAAACCATAGTATGGCAATATTTTCGGAACGCTGGGTATATTAAAGTCGGGGTTGAACGACTTTAGTTTTCCATCTTGTTTTTATGAAGACTTTTTTGTTGAAAAAATAAAAATAAATAGAAGTACATACTTATATATCTGTGGCCATGTGGAATAGTAGCTTAAGTCGACATAAGCGAAAAATGAGGTAATCGCTTTGGGAGTATAAGGAAGCCAGGGCGGTAAGGTGTGTTCAATCCATTTTCAAATATCATGATGTTGTAAGAAGTTACCCAGCCAACCATATGCGGAGCGCTCCGAAACAGGAGCTTTAGAGGACTCCCACTTGGACACCTAGAAGGATTGTTTTCGGATTGCTACGGCAATGGGCTCCTCAAGAGCACCGTCAAGGAGCGTTCAGAGAGTCATGCTTTAAAATTGCATTATCTAGCTTGGCATGGTTTTTTTCATTCTTTATGGTTTGCAACTTATGGTGATGTAACTTTACGGAAATTTCCCTTAATTAAATGGAATAGAGATTTTGGGGAGATAGTTTTTTTGGGTAACTTTTAGAAACTAACATTTTACAATGTCCTAAGTAAATGTAGTTGATAAAAATAATAAGAAATATTTTTTTTGGAATGCCTGAGAAATTTTTAAAAAGGAAAATGGTTGTTTTTTTTTATTATTTCTCAATGTAGAGGAAATCAAGCAATCCTAAAACACTCCACCTGGGTTATGTTTGGATTAATTTAGTAGTCCTTTTTTTAAAAAATGTAGGCTAATAGACGAGTCCGCACGGAATCCATGCGGTTTATCTGAGGGAGCATTTTAGGACGCCGAAAACGCTCCTTTTAGGAGTCCGCAGGGCACACTTTTTTCATATGTTTTGAAAAGGCCCTTTTCTCCCGCCAAACACGCTCATTTGGGATCCTTTTAGGAGGCTCCTTAGGAGTGTAAACGCACCGCATTGGGAGTCCAAAAGGTGCTTTTTTTTTTTTGAACATAGAAAAGGCTATTTTCAGGATTTTCCGGCAGTTATTCGAAGTATTCTTACCTTTTAAACCTTTCTTAGATCTTCACGAACACCAAGACCAAGATAAAATATATCCGTTCAGCCGTTCTCGAGTTTTAGCGAGATAACGAATAGCAATTAATTTTTATATATATAGATAGGGAAGAAGCTGTGTACGACCTATAAAACTATGTTTTTTGACTTAAAAAGTTATGACAAATTCGCGTAGATATTATAAAATTGAATTTAAAGATGAAAATAGGACTTGTACTTAAAGTATGCAATATATTTTTCAAAAAGTTTACAGAGCACTTTACAGAGCTCTGATATATTAACAGAAAACCTAGAGAATTTTTCAATCACATAAGCAGGGAATGTTAAAAGTTACCCCTTTGTGTATGCAACATATTTTTTTGGGGGGTTTTTTCCTTACCACCGCGAAATTAAATAAATAATTTAATATTAACACGCTTCAACAAACGCATAGTGAATCAAACTGTATCATTAGTTTTCCATCGTTTCATATTAACTTTAGAAGTTATCACAAGAGCGTGTATTTTTAAGCATTTATAAATTTGAAGCATACTTTGTGGGGGGGATATTTTTTTTCTTATCACCATTTTGGAAATAAGTAGCGAATTTGAACTTCAAGGAGATTTCCTAGCTTTGAAAAAGTCTTAAATAGGCTAAAAATCGATTTGAATCTTAACTTTATGTAAATTGAACAAATTTTTTGCCCCATAAAGTACGCTTCAATTTTATAAATGCTTAAAAATACACGCTCTAGTTATCACACCTTTTTTATACTGTTAACGCAAATTTTTCAAAAAATTTGAATTTGTGATTGAAAATAGACCATGAGATCAATCGAACCTTTTTCTCTTTCGACACAGACGGAAAGATTGAACATTTTTCTTTTGGCACGATGGCGGAAAGACTTAAGCAGAGTGCGAAATAAATGGGAATATGCTTAAAATTAAAAAAAGTCGCAAAGCTCTGTTAACTAGACAAAACTGAGCTTGCGCGGCCTCTAAACGTTTTCGAAAAAATCTGAAAAAAATTGTAGAAAGTACTTTACCCCCAAGCATTCAAAAGCCGCCTGTGCTACTATGAATTTCGAAAAAAAATTTTTTTTTGGGACACTAATATATATATATATATTTTTTTTTTTGGCATTTTTTACTTAAAGCTTATTCGCTGCCGAACAATTCAAAATATAACTTTTCAAAATCGATAAATGAATGGCAAAGCTATAATTTTATAAGTAAAAGCAAAACAGAGATTGAAAATCACACATTCAAGCTCTAAAGTATGCTACGTATTTGTGTGATAAGGACATCTATAGAAGATGCGAATTGAATTTCTTTTGGTAGTCCCTTACTTCAATTGAATGGTCTGCTCTGGGATTAGTAAAATTATAGTAAAACAAAATTATTTGTCAGACATAAAATGCAATTTCCAAATGACAGCGACATGGAGGAAAATTATAATTATTGAATATTTCTTCTGTTTTTTGTTTCCTTATTGGTTTTTTTTTAGAATTTTTTTTTTTTTTCATTATTATGATTATTATTATTTTATTTTAAATTGTGCTCTCGCTTCAAGTCTGTGCCTGTTGAAGTACACCATGGCAAAGCGCTTCAATAAAGCAAAATTGGCAAAGTCAATTCCATGAAGGATACTCCAGCGAGAGAGCTTAAAGCAATTACCCTCGTCGCGATTGTGACATTCTGCTTGAATCATTACATGAGTTCTCGATCTGCCGTCCATTTTCAGAGAAAGGCCTTGATAAATTTAAAGTCCTTTTTTTTATTTTTTGTTTGTTTATTTTTTTTCTTCTTTTCTTTTGCATTTAATTTCATTTCATTCGACTTCGACTTCGCTTTCATTCTCAATATCGTCGTCGTGGTCCTTGTCGTTCTCGTTCTCGTTATTGTTCCTGCTCTTCGCACATACATATAAACGTACGGAACGGACGTTCGAGTGCCTCTGTTGTTGGTCGTTCCGAGTCTATTTACATTCGCTTAGATTGAATAGGGTAAATATTTTTATGGATTTCAGTGCTCAAAGAAGCAACTACTCGTATAAATATCAGAATGAGATTACTTATACAATGTCAATGAGATTGTGTCTCTTAGGTGTTCATTCTGTGGCAAAACTTAATTGAATCGTTTATTCAAAACAGCTTATGGAAGTTGTATGTATGTATGTTTATTCTTGATGCGAAAAGATATCAAATTTAGAGCACGCTTGAAGAATTTTCCTCAGCTCAATATGAGGATTTCTTTTTCGTTTGTTTGAGCTAAAATTTTCAATTACTTCCCTTAAGTTTATTTTATCGAAATTGATTTTCCTATATAATACTTATATATTTTGTTGGTTTTTTCATATTCAGACAAACAGATACACTAAAAAACAAACACAATCAAACATGAACAAAATGAAGTGGAGCAGCTTAAAATGCCAATATGGATTTATAATATTTTATTCGATTGTATTTTATTCGTAATTGCAGAACGATAAAATAATAGAGCTCAAAAGCAGAGAGAGAGAGAGAGAGAGAGAGAGAGAGAGAGAGAGAACCACCATACAATTGAATCGTCGAACAATGAATGCTCGTTAAATGGTACGCTGCAGTTGGTATTATCTGACAATGGAAAGCTTCAATCGTTTTCAATTTGTCAATTTTAATGGTCTTCAATATCAGATAAATACACTCGAAGGGAAACTCTCTCAATCCCTCTCTCTCTCTCACGCTCTTGCGCCCCCCCCCCCCCCAGCCTCACTGTTTATCACTTTGTTGTTTTGGTAAGCCTACGGTAATGTTCAATGAAAATTTATCGGATTAAAATGTTCCGAATGTTTGAATGGAAGTCCGAAAGTCAGTTGCTAAGGCTAATGAGACATTAATCAATGAAGATTTTACAAACTGATGTGCATGAAAACTGAATCGCTTTAAAAGCTGAAAGGGGAGCTTTAAGTCTATAACACACACACACACACACACACACACAAATATATCCCACACATTGTGGCGCATAAACTTTCGAAAGGGTCATGTTAACAAGGGAGAAGTTTTTATTGAAAACTCATAAATATTCATTTGAAGATACATATGTTTATATATATATATATATATATAAAGATTTGCGATTTCAATTTCAATATTGGGAAAGCTCTCATTTTAATGCGAGCATCACAGCATTTATGAACTGATGCGTTAGTCTCGTTACCTTCAAGAACCGCTTGCGGATAACATTCAACAAAAATCTTTTACACTTTACATGTGTTGCAAGGGATTTTCTTATTATTCACACATTCACACACAAACGCAAGCGCCATTGTATATATGTATATGTATGCTTACAAAACCATTATGCAATATTTTAGGCAATTACAAATGTACATACATATTCATGTTAGAGCATGCCGTCTCCGAGTAGAAATCATTTTAAATTGAAGGAACCACCAGGCATCGGTATAATGAGGCTGCTCATAATGGCAGAGACCTTCAACACACACACACACACATACGCACGCTCTAAAACTCATAAACACAAAATAAACTTTGCCAACAGTACAAACACAAATACAAAATACAAAATACAAATATAAATATATTAGAACATGTACACAAACCCACCCATAACATAAAGGATGTAACGTTAAAGCGTTAAAAACAGCTGGCAAGAAATATTTCACTTTCATGGCGTACGTCTTTGCCAGTGTTTGCTTGGCATTCTCACTGATTTTGCATATAAGTGGCTTAATTTTCAAATATTCCATGCTTCTTGAGCTTTACAATTTATATATATTTCTTCTTTTCCTTTTAATCCGCATGCTAAACGGGATTCTATACATAAGAGACTTGGGTTTAAGGTCATTCGGTCGGCGTCCATCGACTTACATTCGTATAACAATTGCAGTTTGAAAAAAATTTCGTTCATAATAACGGCAGATGGTTTTCCGTTTATTATTGCTTATATATTTTCCAATAGAGAATTTGCGTGCGTAAGGTTTTTAAATTGAAAAATCTCAGCGAAATGAAATCGGGCCCAAAAAAAAAGGAAGAAAATCAGGAAAGAACTGAATGTCGACCCTTAAAGGGAACGAATTTCAATTGAAAACATTTTAAGAAACTTCGATGGAGAATGAATGAATGAATGAATGAAAGAATGAAAGAATGAAAGAATGAAAGAATGAAAGAATGAAAGAATGAAAGAATGAAAGAATGAAAGAATGAAAGAATGAAAGAATGAAAGAATGAAAGAATGAAAGAATGAAAGAATGAAAGAATGAAAGAATGAAAGAATGAAAGAATGAAAGAATGAAAGAATGAAAGAATGAAAGAATGAAAGAATGAAAGAATGAAAGAATGAAAAGAATGAAAGAATGAAAGAATGAAAGAATGAAAGAATGAAAGAATGAAAGAATGAAAGAATGAAAGAATGAAAGAATGAAAGAATGAAATAATGAAAGAATGAAAGAATGAAAGAATGAAAGAATGAAAAAATGAAAGAATGAAAGAATGAAAGAATGAAAGAATGAAAGAATGAAAGAATGAAAGAATGAAAGAATGAAAGAATGAAAGAATGAAAGAAATGAAAGAATGAAAGAATGAAATGAATGAAAGAATGAAAGAATGAAAGAATGAAAGAATGAAAGAATGAAAGAATGAAAGAATGAAAGAATGAAAGAATGAAAGAATGAAAGAATGAAAGAATGAAAGAATGAAAGAATGAAAGAATGAAAGAATGAAAGAATGAAAGAATGAAAAAATGAAAGAATGAAAGAATGAAAGAATGAAAGAATGAAAGAATGAAAGAATGAAAGAATGAAAGAATGAAAGAATGAAAGAATGAAAGAATGAAAGAATGAAAGAATGAAAGAATGAAAGAAGAAAAGAATGAAAAGAATGAAAGAATGAAAGAATGAAAGAATGAAAGAATGAAAAATGAAAGAATGAAAGAATGAAAGAATGAAAGAATGAAAGAATGAAAGAATGAAAGAATGAAATGAATGAAAGAATGAATGAATGAATGAATGAATGAACGTATGAATGAATGAATGAATGAATGAATGAAACCATTGGAGGGAAACTGCGAAACTATTTGAAAGAACTATAGAAATGAGAAAAGTAAAGAATCGTTAAAGCATGATTTTCGTCTTTAATTCTTATAGTTTTCTGTTATTTCTCTTGATAACTCTTGGCCTACGTATATTCCCCCAGCATTGTGTGAAAAATTAAGACCAATGAAATTGATTTTTATAGTGTGCAAAACATCTTGCTCTGACAGAACAGCCTTTCTTCAGTGATCATAAAAAAATGTTAGTTTCGAACGAAATATGATATCAGAGAACTCTGCATCCAATCCTGTTTGTTCGAAGCTAAGAAAGTATTATTCAAATTCACGCACGTCCTCGTAATAACAAAGTTTGATCACGTGTGCTCTTGCCAACACTCATCATTTTCTTAAGCACACACACAATAAACACACAAAGACGAAAAGACACACACCGATACATAAAATAAAAGTAACAGCACAGCACCTACGCTCAAGCCATATTTCGCTTTATTGCGCATTATCAGCTGAAATACCATTATGCGTCTGCATGAACAACGCTCTGTATGCATGCATGTTCATATGCATGAAATATACCATAAATATAAATATATATTGTATAAATATATATAAGAGCGCAACAATATTTTGCTTTTAAGCAAAACGTTATCCAACAAATCTTTTAACACAATGGAAATCTTTTGATGCGAACATGATTTTTTCCTGCAATCGCAAGAAGCAAATGTCATAAATGAATTGTCAACAACAAACGAACACTCACACAATAGAAACACATATCGATTTTCAATTGAAAGTGCTTGGAATAAAAAATTTAACATATCAAAGTTGTTCTTGTTTTTAATGCACTGTGAATTTTGTTGCTTGCTTTGTTGCGCTGTTGAAAAATTTCTCACTTTTTTGATACTTACCGAGTGACATCATCGATGAAGTCACGGTGACTTTGGATCCGGTATGCATGACAATTCATATGACACTGTGTATGACATTTGTACAGGAGTTGAACAGTGAATTCACCGATGACATTGTCATGCTAGGGGGTGCGATGGCGAAAAAAGCATTTGAGAGCAGCACATTGCTCTCTTTTCTCTCTAAATGTCAATTTATAGAAACCACCAGTTTGATAACTCTCTTCTTTGCCCTCTCTTTGAATATTTCGAAAATTTTTCAAAATCTATTTTTAACAATTTTTGTTCGCCTCAGCCAGGGATCGAAACCGCGATCTTCGGATTCTGAGTCGGGCACGCATCCACTACGCCACTTCATGCTAACGTTCAACTGACGCTAAAACCTTATTTAAATTTCAATATCAAATGAGATTCAAGTACTTGAACAGCATCCCTCCACGATGACATGTCCTCCAAGATGTCATGCATGACAATGTCACCTATATGTCATCGATGACATCACTGGTGACTTTGTCATGCAGGAGATAATTTTCCGCTGGGTACTTATCATACATACTTACATTTGTTTCGTATGATTTCGATTCATTGATGAGTTACGAGCTTTAAAAAATTAGCTAAAAATTAAATTATGAACTTTTTGAAGGCTCACATTACACATCCACGTCTACTAGAAGTACAACTAACCAGAATATTTATAAACAAAATTCACGACCTGAACATATTTTGGATATCCGCTTGACGTAAAATGCCCCATTGCAGCTTAATCTGGCCACAGTGCGTATACGTAACGTGATCACTCATACGCTTCTTTCAAAGGTTCTCATAGCGTTTATTTTTCAATTGAGTAAAGATGTTCATGGTTGAAGCTTTCATTCTTCGTTGAAAAACATGTGTACTTATGTTTTGGCGCATTTATTTCATAAGTAGAATGAACGAATGTGATTTATTTGAAGGGATATTGTATTTATCTTTGACTATAGTCACGCTATCAAGAAGTTATAAAATATTTTTTTATGAATTCTATTTTGAAAAACCCACCTTTAAGAAAAACTATCGCGATTTGATTACTAAATAATGATAAGCTTGTATCAAAAAATTTAACATTTCTATGCAGAAAACTCGCAAACTTTTGAGGAACATTATCTTCACATAACTCATGCTGAGAGACAAAAAAAAAAAAAACGACCAAATCTTACCTTAATGCGCCATTGTTAATATCCTCAAATGACTTCTTATCGTTGTTTTCTGCCTTACGCATTCGTAAATTACTGAAAGTGAAAACAAAAAACACCAACAACAACAACAACAAATTGCGAAATCTCAACTAACCGAAAGCAAACTTTCAAGTTGTAAGATAAAACCATATAAGACAGAAGATAAGTTCAGATATTTTTGGATACGTGCGCTCAAAGGACTACACAAAAATTAAGTCGGCAAACTAGCAACAAAGACGAGCGAACGAGCCAGCGAGTGTTCGAAAGTTATCACATCTTTAATCCGGGACGCTCACGTAGCTGGATACAGATGATTCGCTTACAAGCACTCTCTCGCTCGCTCTCTCTCTCTCTTCTCAGTCTCTATCCCCGTTATCCACAAAGCTCTGCATAAGCGACAGTTAATAAGCAATCAGGACACTGGTGAGGCGAAGCAACTTCCCAAACGACACACAACGCTCATTATTATGCAAAGTTTTTGATTGTATTGCGAAAAAGTTTCAACTAAAAGTCAAATTAAGAAGCAGAAAAAAAAGGAAAGAAAGAACAAAAAAAAATGTATAAAATTTTAGCGAAAAACATAGCGAGAGGACAATCCCACAATCTAAAAGGCTTAAGGATAAGTAGTGGAAAACACGACGAAACCTTTTTTTGTTCCATCATTGTCGTCAGTCAACTATGCATAGACGTGGTGGCAGTGCCAACCGCAATCGGTTTAGCTTGCCAGCAACTTTCTCAGTGACAAATCTGTCCTATTACGCAATTAGCGAATTATAAATTCCGGAATTTCCGTGTTATACCTACGTACATATATATATGAAGCCGTAACCACTAATGCTCGTGTAGAGCTGTGGATTGTCTTATAATTCTTTGGTCACTTATACAAATCAAGTTGAATAGACGATAACACTGTGGTAAGGTTTTTTTTTGAAACATTTTTTGAAAACAAGGTCGGAGTGAACGATTCTCCCTATTTTGGGGTACGAGAAATCGAACTGCATCATTAGTTTTTTGAGTTATCGGTAAGCCTTCATACGATTTTTTGTTTTTTTAAGGGGGTCTTCTCATTGAGCAACTTTTTTTTCGGCTTTTTTTTTTTTTGCATTTATTTATAGCTTGGGTAGTTGTGAATATGCCCCTAAAAGGATTTTTTGAAATTCGAAATAGTTTAGAGGATATAGCCTTCTTTGTCGAGCAAGATCTGCGCTAAAACGAGTAATTTTTGCGTTGCTTCAAACTTTAAACGCGTTTATCTCGAAACCACGTTTTTCGAACTGGCGGCCATGATATCTCCAGTTCAACTGAACCGATTTTCATGAAACAAAGTGGAATCGACGCAGAATTGTCACCATTCTCGGGTGAACCTCGACCATAATTTAAAAAAATTTTTTACTATTTTTTTTTTACACTAAACTACAAAAAAAAAGCCCGAAATTGAAATTTTTTTTTGAATGGCCGCCATTTTGTCAAAAAAATCACAAAATTAAGCTTGAGGTTCACCCGAGAATTACATCTATACTGATTATAACCCGTTTTTTTTTCCATTTCGGACGCTCCGGAGACCCGGAATCGTGGCCGCCGTGACGACACCTTTTTTTTCACCACCAACTTTGAAGTCATCATTACTTTTGAACAGCCCACGTTATCGAGGCAAAAAAAAATTTTTTTATTTACTTTGAACCTTTTGTAATACAATAAATAAAAAAAGTTTTCAATTATTCTTTGCGTTTTCAAATAAGAATTTTTTTAAAAAGGGTCCAAAAAACGGGTTTTCAATGAGAAGACCCCCTTAAGTTTTTTTGGCCACTTTTTGGTCCATATCTATGGATGTTTTGAGGTTTGGTTCTTAACTGACATCACGTGTATTTCAGACATCTAACCCAGAGGGTCTTTGGCTAAGTTCAAAGACCGTCCAAGCAGATACAGTTCCCTATATCTCACATCCTATCTACTCCATATACGTTGATTTTAAAACGTGCTTCACTCTCTCTATCCAAAGATTCAATCAAAAGCGGACCTTAATGGACGGTCTTATAAAACATTTAAAGGATTGACAGAATAATGTAAAGCTGTCCATTAACTATTTAATCTTCTATTGTACGATTTGCACTGATTCTACTACAAATCGTTCCATTTGTTGACTTGTAGTATAAGTGCCTTCTTGTTTCGACGGCTTTTTGGACGAAGTTTTAACTGATTTAATTTTCTCGCTTATATTACGACAGATTTCTAGGTTAGCGCAGGTTTTTTTTTATTACTTGTTTCTATATCCTACACTGGCGGCATCACGCTTTTTCTTAAAAATGACTTAAGAAGAAAAATTCCTGCATATAAAATTGATACTTGATGCAAAATGTGAGGGCACTGTTTGGGAGTTTGTGACGAGGCATACTATCTGCAGTACAATTAGAATCGTACGATATTGTATAGTTAATTGGCAGCATAAGGAACATACTCGTACAACAAGAAATTCTTTCAAAGTTCAAAATTCGAAAGTTAAATTTAAAAAAAAAAAATACTTTAAACTTCTTACTTGTCAAAAATGTTGCAAGAAACGTGTGAAACATGTTTCAAGCATATGTATCTGGCATGTATCTGAATTTTGTTTCGAGCATATTCTACTTGCTCTGACATTTTATTATTAAAGATATAATCAGTATTAAAAATACTTTAAATTTTATTTGAGTCATTATTATATATTACCTTTTTTATTATTATTATTTTGCTGTTATTTTTTGTTACAACTCCTTTTATTAAAGCTCTTATTTTTATAACGGTTGTGATTTTTAACAGTCTTTACCATACATTTATGCATTCGCGTTCTTACCCTACAGAAAATTTAACCAGTACAGAACTCCTCTTCGACTACCCCCAAATCAACAGTACTATTCGCTCATAATTTCCTCCCCCCCTCAATGCATTCAACTGTTGACTTTAACACAGACGTGCCCTTTCGAACATCGAACACGCGCGTTTGAGCTGTTGCAGAAGTAGAGGCAACGGGGCCAATCCAGTAGATACATTTGATACACTACGTTAATAGTAATGGGAGCCGCTCAGGCTCGGTGGGTAGCGCGTGCGACTCACGATCCGAAGATCTTGGGATCGATTCGCCGCTCTGAAACGTCGATTGTTTTTTTTTATTTTTTTTTTTATTTATTTTGTTTTTATTTATTTTTTTTTTTTTTGAAAAAGTAGTTAAGATTGAAACCCTAAGAGGAATAAAAAGCAAATTAATGAAAACCTGTGCAGGAATTTGAGCGCGAACCTTCATATAGTTGAGCGCATACACTATACACACTATACACTGCGAAGCCATCTGCCTCACGCGTAGAAAATAAATTACATTAACCCGGTAGCGCCTGAATTAAAAAAAAAAAAAATAAATATAAAAAATAAAATGAAATATGAACTGGTTCAGGTATGGGAATGACAGAAATCGAACCATTTCAGTGATGCCATATGGCATCGCTGGGCGCTACCGGGTTAATGTTCGAGCAAAATTGAACTGTTGACGCCTCCTGTTGACCAGTGTTTTTTTTTCCTATCCTCGAGGATTACGCGCCATGACACCAATTTACCACAACCTTCTCCTACAGTGCATCTAAACACTCACATTTGAGCAATTTGGAAAATTTTGAACTGAAGCCTATCGACACACATTTTCCTCATGGCATGCCTGTTTCCTTTCTTTCTGCATTTCGTGTGTTTTGTTTTTTCCACTCATTCAAAACGGAAGCTTTTAGCACGTCCACTTTCATACATAAATACATACATACATACATACATATATGTAGATCGGCGCCTCAAAGCCTATTTGCATACGATTTTCTACGGGGCTTTGTGCATTACTTTGAGAGTACTTTCGAGTACAAACATAGTTTCGGCTTGTTCACTCGCACAGCCACGAGCGATTTCGTGGGTTAACGATGCTCTCTGCATAGCTTAAGGGGAAGCACACACTTTTAAATGTTTGTATATTTTGGAAGGTGAATTAGTTGCTTTTAACTTTATTCGTCTATCGACCGTATGGGGCGTTTGTGCGTGCGTGTCTAAAGTGTAAAATCACTCAAAATGTGCCATACATATTTTAAAATGTGCTTGGACATCCCGCGGCATGAATGGATTTCTTTTAGGGAATTACCATAACTATGCCTCGGAATTTGAATATGTAAAAAAATGAAAAAAAAAAATAAAAAAAATTCAAAAAATATTCAAAAAAATTTTTTAAAAAATTAAAAAAATTCAAAAAAAAATTTTTTTTTTATGCAAAAATTCAAAAAATTCCAAAAAATTTTAAAAAATTCAACAAAAATCAAAAATTTCAAAAAAATTCAAAAAATTTTAAAAAATTCAAAAAAAATTTCAAAAAATTCAAAAAATTTAAAAAAGTTCAAAAAATTTTACTAAATCCAAAAAATTCAAAATAATTCAAAAAATGCACGGTCAAAAATTCCAAATCAGTTCGATTTAGTATGCCTAATAAAATGTGGAATTATCAAATTAACAAAAAAAAGCCTACTTCAGTGAATAAAATATTCAAAAAGCACAGTTAAATGCAACAAAATTCAAAAAAATTCAAATAATTCAAAATATTCAAAATCCGAGCTCTAACCATAACAAGAAAATTATAATGAAAAAAAAAAATGAAATCATCGTGCTAACAAATGCATTAATTGAAATTTTTGAAGCATACCCTTAGGCACATTCAGTTGCAATAAGTGGATTGGATTGGATTGGATTGGATTGGTGAGGACAAGTTTGCCAGGCTTAAGATCAAAGACCTCCTTGCAATTACAGATGGCGCAGTCATGGAAGTTGAGGCCGAACGCTTTTCGGCACAACAGCCAAGACAACAACCATCTAGTGAAATCTAACGATTGGGGCGGAGTTTTCTAAAATCCGAGCCGCAACAATTATCATCAAACGGTCAAAGCCAGTTAACAGATCGGTACTGACGTGCGTGCTCGTCGAGAACTCTGCGGGATGGGTGATGGTAACTAATCTCCTCCTGTCCCATCAGTCCTATGAGATTATTATGAACGTGATTATTATTCAGTCTATTATTACAGGAGAAGTCTGTTATTAATTATTCGGATGGCCTATTATTAGGGCTTCACTTATTATTATTATTATTATTATTATTATTATTATTATTATTATTATTATTATTATTATTATTTTATTATTATTATTTTATTATTATTATTATTTATTATTATTATTATTATTATTATTATTATTATTATTATTATTATTATTATTATTGCTCTTTAGACTTACTAACAAATGCTAATGGAATACCTCGGCTCCGACTAAAATACTAAATTTAGTGTCTAACGTGATGTTAGAAAATCAAAAAAGAGTTCAATCTATCGGATAGTTTTGAAGGACATTCTCATAGTTATGTAGGTATACTTTCCGAATGAAAATGGCGTCCCCCTATTATGTCAATCATTGGGCCATTGAAGGCGTATGGGAATATTTTTGTTAATAATTTACGCGAGCGTTTTTCGTTTCCTCTCGACAGCTTTTGAGCCACACGCCCATAATCATCAGGATTTGGAACACGAATCGAATTCGAGAATTTATTAGCACAGTTGTAGACGTTGCTGCGATAGACAAGTCAATATGTTTTGACACATTGGTTTGTTTTTGGTAGGGAATTCTTTCGTTTTACTTTTTTGGTTTTTTTGTTTTTGAGAAAGCATAAGCCACAAAACTCCAAAAAAAGTATTCCAATTAATTTGTACAACTCTGACAAGAACATCAGGCTTTAAATGATTTATGAAGTGAGTAAATACACTCAAAGTAAAGTTTGTTCATGAACACACGCCAACATGCACACACATGCATGAACTCATATGTATGTATATCTGTTGCTTGTTTCGTTCTAAACATGAGAAAGTATACAAAACATTTCAAATGCGCTAACGATATATGTACATATGTATATAAAATTTGATGCGCACGAAAGTATGCTAAGCAAAGAGAAAAGAAAAACAATGATTTATGGATTTGAGGTTTTGTGTTAAAACAAAAAAAAACCCCAAAAAAATTGACAGGCGATATAAGAACCCAAGTAAAATACGTGAAAGGAAAAAACCGAAAGCTAGAAAACGTTCAACTATTTTCCGAAAACAAATTTGAACAGCAGGAGAGTAAATAGAGCTCTATATTTTATAGAATTTCGTGAATGTGTTGTAAGAAAGTAAGGATAATTTGGATGACTTCTGCAACTGACTGAATAATAAATGAAGGTTTCCTTCGCACCTCTTATTCATGTTTTTTTTTTCCTTTTTCTTTAGAACTTACAACGCTCTCCTGGGATACGTGCTCATTTATTTATGAATAATCAACATTTTAAAGCTCGCTGAAGTCCTCAAGACATCAGGTCCTTTGGGAATTAAGCTTCAAAAAAAAAAAAAAAAAAACGGAAAAATCAAAACACATTGACACTCATAACAATAAATTTGAGTAAAAAAATTCTCCAATTCAACTTTAAAAGCTTCAAAAGCATTCCTGTAATTTTGTTCTTTTATTTAATTCGGAATGAAGATAAAATCTTTGAAGGTTTTTCTTTTCTTTTTTTTTTTTTTTTTTTGAAGAAGGGAAAACAACAGCAAAGTATCTCAGAAGAAAAACAAAAATAACAAAAAAAAAACTCCACCGAAAAAATTTTTACTGAAAATTTGCTGCAAACTGTCTACAACGATAGCTGAAGCAACACAAATATGAGCACAAAGTCTTACAGGATCTAATGCGGAAAAACAATGAAGAGGAAAGTGGAGAAAAAACTTTGCGAACTTTAAGTATGAGCAACGATAAACGAACGAGTGAATTTTGTGAATAAAAAAAAGCGCAAAAAATAACAAAAAATATTAAAAAAAAAAAAATGTATGATAAGAAAAAACAAAAGTGGGCGCAAATCATCCAGCAGTGGTTACAACAAACTCGTAAACTGAAAATTGAAATACAAAAAAAAAAGAAAAAACTCAGCAAAACAAAAAAGCAAAACATGCACTTCGCATAAATACAAATGAAAGGGTTAAGGAAACTTTTCGTCAACTTTTCTACAAACACTCATGATAAATGCTTACACTTCCGGTTGCTTATTTAAACACAAGAACAACACACATTCTCACGCACATCACTAGTATGGGAATGGTGGGGGGGGAGGGTTAGGCTCAGGCCCTTAGTGACGTAAGTTCGCTAAGTGAAGTAGGATTTCGGGCGCAGAGCATCACCGCAAGTGCAAGTAACGCTGGCATTCCGAATAGCCGAAAGTGAGCTCAACTGTGGGTGATACGTATGAGCGGAGGGGAGAGGCATCGTGTTTATTTATTTAGTTTTTTCTTCCTTTTTTTTTTTTTTTAGACTAGACTCTCTTATTGACATAAGTCGTTATAAATGCTTTGGTAATTCTATTTGGAGGCTGTGCTCTTGCTTTTTTCTGGCTGGACGAATTTCTGTATCTAATCCCCGTCCATTTTTTTTGCGTGGTTCTACGAGTAATTCAATGTATGAGTAGTTAGTAAGAATATTATTCTCTCTCAAAAAAAAAAAAAAAAAAATGGTTTTGGTAATTTTTAAAATTGATATTAGTTAAAAATAGGGAAATCCCTCTAGATGTGTTCATTCAGAAAAGACTTTCAATCCCTCAAACTACACCGCTGTGTGCTTCTTCCGTTGTCCTTGGTATGCGTGGCATTTGTGTGTGTTTTTTCAAAAAATATTCCTAACGATGCAGAGCCGAGAATTGCAAACATTTTCTCACGTTTTTTTTTTTTTTTTTTGTTAATTAAAAATTCACTTTTCATAGATCATGACGTCAACCCATTTCACAACTGATGAGAACTAAGTACGCTTTAATTGAAAAGGATTTTCTGCGTTCTTTTTGAGAGAAAATTATTTTTCAGTTGTCGTAGAAAAGCTACGATGTTTGGCGTCTGATTATCTCCGCACTTTTTCTCTTGTTCTTTTTCTTTTTCTTTTTCTTTTTCTAGAAACGGAAAAAGATGGGCGTCAAAATGCACACGTGCAAGAATAACAACGCAGATAATCCGATATACTGATGTGTGGTGACTTGAAAGCATCTTGAAATGTGTTTGATTTATCAGAATAAAATTGTGAGATAAAAAAAAAAATTTTTTTTTTCAATAATAAAAATTCGTATGTAGACTTTTTGTTATAAGTAGGTCCTTTGTTATGGCATCATTTAAAATAGAAGGAGTTGAAAAATAAAAGAAAAAAGTGTCAGGATAGCAGAGAGTTTGAGCGACCACGCCCATGTTTAAAAGGTATTTTTTGAGCATTTCAGAATCTCATGTGCCGACTTACATTCAGGACAATTTTTTTTTTTTTTTTTCCCCCGCCTGTAAGAATATTCCATATAGAATAGGGACTCGGTAACTTGTCCCATCGGAATATTTCATATAAATTTTGACAGTTCAGTGACAAAGGGTCTGGCGGGTTGCGGCATCATGAAAGGAATTTTTAAATTTTGTTGATTTTTCGATAAGTGCCATCTAAAGACACTGTGGAGACTACTTTTTAGATTTTTATTTTGAACGGTCCTTGAAATATCCTTGAAAATACTTTTTAATAAGCCTTTTTTCAAAATTTTATATCTCAACAACCAATTAAGATAGAGAGACGATCTAAGGAGATTCTGTTAGATAATAAAACAAGGAAGCTAAAAAAATTTTTTTTAATTTTTACACTGAGAAAAATTTTTGCACAAAACTAAAAAGAAAATTTTGAATATTTTTTTCAGTGTATTCCCAGTTTTGCGCCACTCTATAATTTTTTTTAGAAACACCCCTTAGTATTTACTTTCATTTAAAAGAAAAAAATATTTAATTCAGATGGCACAGCAGTGTGATATTCAAAAAATTGCAAGTGCACCTATATGCTCCCAGTACTAATATCCAGTACAAATGTGTGCAATATGGTGAAAAACACATCGTTTCGTAAAATTTTCCGTAGCTGAATGAATCCCACTAGAATATTAATTCGTATCGAAATATCTCATTTCAGATAAGCTTCCATGATGATTCGGAACAAACTCTCGTGCTAGAATGTGTGCGATAAATTCCATTCTCAAATTGAGAATAGTTCTCAGGCCTCTTTGAATATGTTCATTGCTGAGTTCCATCAAGACAACAAGCAATACATTCGATGAAGAAAACTGTTGGTAAGTACCTACACAAGCGAACAGATGGACCCCGATGAGCCTGACGAACAAACGTACACAGACATGTCGAAATCGAATTCCGGTGATCGTTTCAGTAGGTTCTTAGCTTTGTAGAGTAATTTTCAAGTGCTTTCGTACATTACACACGGATGCACAGGTGCACTGGAAGCCGAAGAAAAAGTTTGTCGGTCATAAAAAGTAACACACCTTAAGATTGTAACTTGAAGAAGTGGAAGCTATATAGGTACGTGAGAGCGTGTTATAAGAACAACAAATTGTATTTGTAACGCTATCAATGTGTAGTACGATGAGGAGAACAAATAAATTGAAACAAAAAACGGAAAGAAGGAAAACAAAATGGAGAGCACAAGTACAAACAGAAATAAAAATAAAAATAAGTATGAGAATAATATGTATAAGCAGCTGAAGTGGTTGTGATACTAACAGCGATGTTTGTATTGAAACGGTAAAAAAAAAAAAAAAAAAAACAGAAGCCCCTTTCATCGAGAACCCTATAGAGATTATCCATCATTTTGTGCGGGGTCATGTGATGGTAAGCACAGCAGGCGAAGACAAGTCCAGCTCTCCGACAGTTCGAATCCACCTAGAAGTATGCTGTATTTTTTTAAAGAACGATTTCTACTCGTGTGTTTGTGTGTATATATGTGTGTGTGTGTGTGTGTGTGTGTTGATTGCTCATTACGGACACGCACGCACAAATCGGACGCAGGAAAGTTTATCAGTCTCGGCACAATTCAGTGTCAATATGAGTGGGAAGCAATAGGGATAAAAAGTTCCAAATTATTGCCACCGAACTTCATTCTCTCCGTAACTTTCTCAATCCCTTCAATCTTACACTTATATAGACCTATGTATATATATATATATATTTATATATATATACAATATTTATGTTTACACAGTCCTGAATAAATACATACATACGTACGTATACATACATATACAGGGCTCAATTCCATTTTGTTCGCTCGAGCGTTAAAGGCGAAAAAAGTAATTAGTGCCGTGCAACAGATGAACGTCGAGGAAGGCATCTTTCATTTCATTTTTCGGGAGAGACATTAACTTCCTTTTGCTTTCAAAGGCATACATACATACGTATCCAATCGAATTAATGTTATATACGTACTTTACGGTGACCATTTATTTTGTTTATTTATTAATTTATTTATTTATTTTTATTTTTCATTTTTTTCAATTTCATTATTTATGTGTTTGAAAAGGATCGGTTCGTATTCCCTGAATGTAACTTCATAATTTTCTCCTTATATTTTATAAGCGGAAAACTGCATTTTTATTTTTTTTTAAAACGTGGGGTATTTGGTATTGTGCGATCATACGATTGTAAGTAACGTATAAGCATTGAGAACCTACCAACGTATACGTAACGTAAATTCAAACGATTGTTCGTTACGTATACGAACTGAGAACCTACCTACCTACCTAAATGGCCCTTCTGACCTCATAGGAGCCACAATTATAGTCGTAGGGTGGCGTTTGGGCACTTAAAATTTGCGTACGGTCTCCATCTTTCCTAATTAGGTCTATCTACTTGTCTATTTTATACGGTAATTGAGTTATGGCCCGAAATATGGGGCAAAGTAGAGAAAATTGACTTTTTTCACATTTTGGGCCATATCCCTGAAACGCTACTTAAATCCATCAAACCATTGACCAGTTTGGAATGAGGGAGCCCTAAACTAACCAATAGAAAAAAAGGGTAATTTTTTTTTTTTTTGCATTGTGTTATTAAATGAACTGAAGCTTCCAATGACTGCTCCGATATCCATTAGATGGACTAGATGGATTCAGTTTATACATAAATATCTATATTCTTATTCACTAGAACAAAGAAAAGGCATTCGGTTTGCAGTAAATCCATAACATATTAAAGCGATGGAACAACAAAAACCTGGTCACTTGACATATGTATGTATGTATACTTATGTATGTCAATTGAAAACAAAATAGAAATGCCATGCACGCGGTTGTTGCCATAAAAAGCTGACACAAAAAGCGATATTAAGGAAACAGTGTGCCCTTTCTAGCATCCGTTTCTCGTCATCGCTTCAATGACATGTGTCTTGTGTTTATGCGGACACACATGTACATACATGGTGAAAAAAAATAATATACCTACATTGTATATTTCAAACGCATATAAAATATTTCGTCGATATTTTAATAGAAAAATAGAAAATATTGTTAGCTAAGATGTGACCCGGGCCTCTAATGAATGTTTGGTCGTGTTAGTGTTGACAGTGGAAAGAGCAGCCAGCTTGGTTAAGGGTAAACTAACTCTACTGCAGAGGTAAATTTATGCTCTCTCATTTTAAATACAGTAGACTACAGTTAAGTCTCACAAAAGTTATTAGTTGCAAAAAAGTTAATCGAAATTTTTCTCTCATAGAAAGGAAATTTTTTTAATAAACTTTTTTGAGCTTACTCTTATAATTTTAGATTTTCTCGCTTTGCTTTGTAGGTTTTTCCTCAAAGATTCGATGGAAACATTAGGCGGGGTCTTTTTTATGAAAGTTCTATGATCGCGTTAGAATAGTTAAATTATAAAGGAATAAAAAAAGTTCGGAATTTTAACTTTCGCTTTATTTGTATATTGCTCTATATTTCGGCGAATTCGCTTCCGCCTTCATCAGGATGATTCCAAATTCTAAATTATGTTTTCTTATTCATAAAAATTTATTTTGTGTATAAAAAAAATTCAAATTAAGCTGCATATTCATACCGTGCAAGCGGATAGAAAATTAAAGAAAAAAAAATTATATGAGATTTTTCCGACTTCAATGATAAAACTTAGAAATTCTCAGCTTTCATTTCATTTTTTAGATACATTACGTTCCCAGATATTTTTGGTCATAAAACGATCTTTCAAAGGAAAGCAACGAAACTACGATCGACCAAAATTTTACGGAGATTTGGTCGAAGAAACTCAGACCTGAGGAAATTGCTTCAAGACATGCCAAAATTTTGATCGAACGTATCAATTTTTTAACCATTTGGAAGAAGACATATAAACATTTCAAAAAAAATCTTCTTTGAAGAAAATCGGTTTTTTTTATTAAGATTGCTATAACTAGAGCTCGGATTTTGAATATTTAAAAAAATGAAAAAAAAAATTTAAAAAGGAAAGAAAAAAATTCGAAAAATATTCAAAAAATTTCAAACAAAAATGCAAAAAAATCAAAAAATTCTCAGTCAAAAATTCCAAATTAGTTCGATTTAGTATGCCTATTAAAATGTTGAATTGTCAAATTAGCAAATAAAAAAGCCTACTTCAGTGAATAAAATATTCAAAAAAAAAAGTCCATGTAAACTTAAAATCCTTCTACTTGAGCTTGAAAAGGAAAAAAACAACGCTCAATTATATATATTTTAGATGGTTAATATCGGCTCACAGAAACCAAAGTTATAAGACTTTGAAATTGGACAATTATTATTTTAATGCCGAAAAGTATACTTCTTTTTTTTTTTGAAATATATAAAGCATTGTTATATTTGTTGTCTTATGAATGGTCAAATAATGTTGAAAATAAATAAACTTTTCTGAATCTTGAAAAGCTTGAACCGCGCCTATCTTTATGCTTGTTTGAATACAGTTATTTATGAGCAAACACAAGTTTATGAAAGGACAAGATCTAGCACTTCCTTTAAGGGGTACCTCCAGTACTAGGGTATGTTAAAAATATCACAAAAACTGTTTAAAGCCTGAGTCTCTCGAGATACCTACATCGATTGAAATTCGAATTTCATCTTTTATTTTGGCCTTCGAATAAGTTTCCAAAAATCGGAATAGTGGGCGAGGATTGAGATTGAACCTAAGCAGGCATATGAGGCTATTTCGTGGTCGTAGTCTAGGGGTCAGCTTCAATAAATATTCAAATGTATATATGAAATGTAAATATTCAAATGTACATATATTTATATAGCCAATAGTTTACCTTTGTCGGGTATTATATTGGCTCGAATTCATAAAAATGAGACGGACCTTTGACTTGAGTCAATCGAGATTTAGCTTAAATACCTTATTTGAAACTCATAGATCAATGCATATCAAACTAAGGAGTTGCTCAAAATACGAGAAAAAGGTCTAATCATATCTTTATGCCAGATACATATGCTTGAAACATGTTCCACAAGTTCTTTGCAACATTTTTGACAAGTTAGAAATTTAAACTTTTTTTTTTTTAATTTAAATTTCGAATTTTAAGCTTTGAAAGAATTTCTTGTTGTACGAGTATGTTCCCTATGCTGCCAATTAGCTATACAATCTATCGTACGATTCTAATTGTACTGCAGATAGTATGCCTCGTCACAAACTCCCAAACAGTGCCCTCACATTTTGCATCAAGTAGTAATTTTATATGCAGGAATTTTTCTTCTTAAGTCATTTTTAAGAAAAAGCGTGATGCCGCCAGTGTAGGATATAGAAACGAATAAAAAAAAACCTGCGCTAACCTAGAAATCTGTCGTAATATAAGCGAGAAAATTAAATCAGTTAAAACTTCGTCCAAAAAGCCGTCCAAACAAGAAGGCACTTATACTACAAGTCAACAAATGGAACGATTTGTAGTAGAATCACTGCAAATCGTACAATAGAAGATTAAATAGTTAATGGACAGCTTTACATTATTCTGTCAATCCTTTAAATGTTTTATAAGACCGTCCATTAAGGTCCGCTTTTGATTGAATCTTTGGATAGAGAGAGTGAAGCACGTTTTAAAATCAACGTATATGCAGCAGATAGGATGTGAGATTATAGGGAAATTGTATCTGCTTGGACGTTCTTTGAACTTAGCCAAAGGCCCTCTGGGTTAGATGTCTGAAATACACATGTACTCTCCACTGGTTTCTTCTTTTCCGAAGAAGACTTGTTTAACAGTTTATGTTACAGTCAGTACCCAGCGGGAAATGTCCCGCGGACATCCTCGTTGGTGTCCTAGTGACTTCGGAGCTGGAATGCATGCTATTTCCGGTGACACTTTGCATGACATTTACACAGGAGCTGACAGGGACTTCAGCGGTGACATTATCACCGGAAGATTAGAAAATGTCACTGGTCATGCTAGGGGATGCGATGGCGAAAAAAGCATTTGAGAGCAGCGTACATTGCTATTTTCTCTCTATATGTAAATTTATAGAAACCACCAGTTTGATAACTCTCTTCTTTGCCCTCTCTTTGAATGTTTCGAAAATTTTTAAAAATCTATTTTTAACAATTTTTGTTCGCCTCATCCAGGGATCGAAACCGCGATCTTCGGATTCTGAGTCGGGCACTCATCCACTACGCCACGTCATGCTAACGCTGAACTGACGCTAAAACCTTATTTAAATTTCAGTAGCAAATGAGAGTCAAGCACATGAACAGCATACCTCCACGATGACATGTCCTCCAAGATGTCATGCATGACAATGTCACCTATATGTCATCGATGACATCATTGGTGACTTTGTCATGAAGGAGATAATTTTACGCTGGGTATTTATATTTGATTTTTTTTTTTTGAAATCAAATAAAAAAGCCCACCTGTTTTATAAAACATGCTTTGCATGGATATAAGTAGAGCTCGGATTTTGAATATTTTGAATTTTTTTGAATTATTTGAATTATTTGAATTTTTTTTGCATTTTTTTAACTGCGCTTTTTGAATATTTTATTCACTGAAGTAGGCTTTTTTTGTGTTAATTTGACAATTCAAAATGTTAATAGACATACTAAATCGAACTAATTTGGAATTTTTGACTGTGAATTTTTTGAATATTTTAAATGGATTGCATTTTTTTTTTTGAATTTTTTTGAATATTTTTTTGAATATTTTTTGAATATTTTTTTGAATTTTTTAAAAATTTTTTTGAATATTTTTTGAATATTTTTTGAATACTTTTTGAATATTTTTTGAATATTTTTTTGAATTTTTTGCATTTTTTTTTTTGAATTTTTTGAATATATTTTGAATGTTTTTTTTCATTTTTATACATATTCGAATTCCGAGGCATATATATAAGCATATTTGCTTGAAACTTGCTAAAAAAAAAACATGCAGAAACATGATTTCCTTGCTCTGTTTTTTAAAATAATTTTTTTCCTCTTTTACTTGCTACCTTCATGTATATATTCATATAAATCGATCTGTGCTATATTCACTATTTAATGACAACGCTAAGTAGAAAATATGAAATTCTCCGCACCACTATCAATTAATGCCTACGATGCACTGCATTAGATTGCATTATCGATACTGGCAGAAGCAGCACAACCGGATTTCGATGTCACATAATTTCCGGCAACGTTCATCAGCTTACTTTATCAATTTTCATTAAAGCATTTATGCAGGCGGATGGATGATGAGGATGGCTCGCATAATGAGATCCAATTTTCATCTTCGTCTTTTCATTTTCACTTCATCATTAACGTTCATCGTTTTCCCCACACTCTCCTCAACGCGATAATGTCTGCCAATTAAAATAATTCTAAAAAAAAATAAAAAAATAAAAAAATTAAAAGAGAAAACAGCAAAAAAAAAAACCTATAAAATATTCCTTCACGGATGTGATTTCTTGTGTTTTATGCGGAATTATTTATTTCGCATTTTTAGGAAACTTTTTTTCTTTTTTTTTTTTTGGAATTTTTTTGATTTTCTTCTTAACTTGCATTCGACACAGAGAAACGTCATTCCGTTAACCCATATATGTCAAACAAAAGAGAAGTAAGAGAACAAAAAAAAAAACAAATAAAACAAAGGACAAAGAGTTTCGGTTTGCAATAAATTGACAATGTCACTATGGCAGTCAGTGTGCTGCCAGCTGTCAGTTCTGGTGAAAGATTTTTTATTTACACTGCGTGTTCTACAAACAAAATTGGGAATGTTACAACTCAATAATGATTGAGAAGTCGAATTGATATGCGACGGAAATAAATCGATTCTCTTATCTATATTAAAATACTTAATCGCATAGCAATCGAAACGAGTCGACTCAAGTCAAGTCAAGTCGAATCGGATGCGATGCGATGCCCGAATGCATTATAATTACTCAAGATTGATTGATTAGGTACGGACTTCGATAGGCCGCCATTAAATTATGTATACTTTCGAATGGAAAAATTTCCATTGAATTTCGATTGGAAAGGATGTGCTTAGGCAGGCACTCCTACTCCAAAAAGCCAAAAGAAATGTATAAATGAGAATTGAAATTATTTCTCAAAGAAGCAATTTGCGGTTAGATTGTGGTCCATTCAATTTGTCTTCCACTCCGTTTATCTTTTTCATTTATTTGGATTTTTTTTTTTTATATTTTATTATTTGCAAATTAAGAATATTTCTTGTTTGTGATCAATGAAATTTGTTGTTGCCGCTATCGTAAGTCGAAGGAAAATAAGAAAACGCCCATCCTGTACGGCTTACATGCATCATTTCTTGATTTACACTCAAATCGTCATTAGTGTCAATGAAATCGAAGGTGAAATGACCTGACTGAACACGAATCGAAGAAGAAAATTTCGTTACACGCCCACACAACATATACATACATACATATATATTGTATGAATATATATGTATGTATATATATGCGAATATATACAATATTATTCAGAGCTAATAAATTCGAACGCTTAAGTTTATTGCCCAAAACTATGCTGCGTTAGAGCAATAACAACAACGGCAGAAAAGAAAAGAAAAAAAAAAAAACAAATCGACTCAAATATAAACCGGAAGTCAGAGGAAAAGTGGAAGTAGAGCGACCGAATTAAAAACGGAAAGGAAGAAAATAAAAAGAGCACTAAGAATGGAATAAATTGAAACCAAATGAAATCAAATGTGAAAGGAAACCGTTACCCGCTTATGCGATTTGTCTTGCGAAATTGTATTTTATGGCGGGAAAAGCTCTTTGCAGGCACCCACAAACATGCATGCTTGCACACAACATATATATATATATATGTACATTGTATAAATGTGTGTGTATAGATGAGACATGCATACCCAGTAGGCAAGTCGTTCTTGCATGAATTTGTTCTTATATGTATGCATTGGAATTCATTGATAAAATAGATGAAGAATGTAATGCCGAAAATATTCATGAATGTCCGTGTTTAGATTAGGAGCGACACTGGAAGGAAACACATGAGAGTGACAGAGACGAAAGACAATCCATCTCCTATTACTCTCATGTGTTTCCTTCAAGTGTCTCGCGTTTTGTCTCCCTGTTCAAGAGCGTAGCGAGAAAAAGAGTGCTTTGTTAGCGCTTATATAATATTTGCCAAAGTGGTATATTGAGCGATTAAAAGACATTATCCGGAAAAAAATTTTGGCCGGGGGCAAGAAGAAGTTTAGAGAGTTTTGGACCAAAAAGAATTTTTACGCTGACATTTAAAAAAAAAACTGATTACAACTAGTCTAGTTTGGGTCTAGTTCCAAACTGGTCCAAAAAGGACTAGTTGTAATAAGTTTTTTGAAAAAGTTTTAGTAACAAAAATCTAAGAATTTCGACGCCAGGGTTTTTAAAAATACTGATTACAACTAGTCTCGTTTGGGTCTAGTTCCAAACTGGTCCAAAAAGGACTAGTTGTAATAAGTTTTTTGAAAAAGTTTTAGTAACAAAAATCTAAGAATTTCGACGCCAGGGTTTTTAAAAATACTGAATACAACTTTTCTAGTTTGGGTCTAGTTCTAAAGTGGTCCAAAAAGGACTAGTTGTAATAAGTTTTTTGAAAAAGTTTTAGTAACAAAAATCTAAGAATTTCGACGCCAGGGTTTTTAAAAATACTGATTACAACTAGTCTCGTTTGGGTCTAGTTCCAAACTGGTCCAAAAAGGACTAGTTGTAATAAGTTTTTTGAAAAAGTTTTAGTAACAAAAATCTAAGAATTTCGACGCCAGGGTTTTTAAAAATACTGATTACAACTACTCTAGTTTGGGTCTAGCTCTAAACTGGTCCAAAAAGGACTAGTTGTAATAAGTTTTTTGAAAAAGTTTTTCTAACAAAATTCTTAGAATTTTTCACTAATTCTAAATATAAATTTTCATCGAATTGTTTGAATTTTTTTTTTTGAATTTCTTAATCTCTAATCAATTAGGAATGTCTTTTCTCCGAAGAATTCCAGAATTCGTTAGCTATCTATTACCATTTCGACCATTTTCAACCGAAAACTGAATGGCAAAAATACTCTAGGACATCACAATGATATTTTTCAGCAAAGAATTCCACAATATTCTACAAAAGCTATGCTGGAAAAAGTACGAGTAGCTGATAAACCTTAAAATTGCCTACTGGGCACAATATCCTTATATTCCCCATACGTGTTTCCACGTGAACCCGCGTGAAAATATATATATATGTGTGTTGTGTGTGTTGGCGAACTCCTCTCGAAAGCTCAAGGCAATTTTAAGGAATAATTCTCAGCTGCTGCGGTCAGCATATCCCGTCACAATGGCAGGAAAGATAAATGGTCTAATCAGTACAGCTCGACTTAAAAAACTATAAACCAAATGTACTTATATAATATAGAATAACAATATAATAATAATAAAAGAAAGACAAGGGATTTTGAAGCATTCTCTATTGATTTCCAGCTTCGGGTAAAAAACTGGAAATTATCAAAAAAAAAAAAAAAAAAAATGCCATGACGTCCGAGTATCAAGAAAAACGCGTTTGAAGTTTGCTCCTTTGAAATCCGTTCTACTCAAATATGTTTTGAGCAATCTTGAAATTCATAAAGCTTTTGTATTCTTTGAAATAAGGACCACCACTCTTCTTCAAGCTATATGGAATAGTGGAACCCCTAATTGAGTTGAAAAGAATAAGAAAAAGAAAGAGAAAATAACAAAAATAACAAAATTTACTTCCTCCCCCAAAGGGCAAGTAACAATTCACTGGCGGCATATCGTTAAACTGGCCTTACAATATTGTACATACATATGTATTGTAGCTTCTCAATGAAAGTTAAGCGATTTGTATACATACTTACTCTTATCCTTACTTTAAATTCTGAGTACCCTATCACACCAACCGGGGTGAGCGATACGCCACAGTCTGCGTTCAGATTCGGTTCGGTTCGGGGAGCTTAAAAGCGTAATTTCAAGTTTCAATCTCTTGACTGATGAAGCGCTGTCTTTCCCGAAACACAAAAAAAAAAAAATTAAAATTCAGCATTTTTTCGCTCCTCGAAGTGGAAGTGGAAAACAAAAGAAAAATCTTTTATGGAAATCTTAATGCCATCAAGAAATTCGACTTAAATGCTAGTCATACCTGCGCTGTACGCTAAAAGAATTGAAGCGCAAAATTGAATCGAATATTTAGGAATTTTAAGTCCTCCGATTTCTCAACAATGTCTGAGTATGTATGTTTGTATGTGCGTGCGTGCGTCCTTGCTTGCGTTTGTATGCAAATGAGAGCGAATTAAAGTTTCCCAGCAGGAAAAGTCCCTCGGAAAAAATCAGCAATGTCAGGGTGACTTTTTGTGCCGGTATGCACGACAATTCGTAGAACACTTTGTGTGACTTTTGTAAACGAACTGACAGGGTGAATTTTTTTTTTGTGGGATTGAAAAAAGTCACTAGAAGTGACTTCTAGTATGACATTGTCCTGCCAAGGTCTGCAAATGGCAAAAAAGCATTTGAGAGAGCAGCAGCACATTTACTCTTTTCTCTCTAATTGTCAATTTATATATTTAAAAACTCCCTCTTCTTGCCTTCTCTTTGAATATTTCAAAAATTTTTAAAACCATTTTTTTTTTACAATTATTTGTGTGCCTCAGCCAAGGATCGACCCCACTACTTTCGGATTGTGAGGCGAGCACGCATCCACTACGCCACCTCATGCTAACGTTTTACTGACGCTAAAAGCTTATTTAAATTTCAGTAGCCAATGAGATTCAAGCACATTAACAGCATCCCCCCAAGGTGGCATGAATGGCAATGTCACCTGTATAACCCATTGAAATCACTTATGTTTTGTCCTGCAGGATATATTTGCCTGCTGGGCTGTTATGGTTTGTATTTTCGAAAAAGGGAGCAAAGGGAATAGCAAAAAGAGCTACGAAGAAATGGAAATTGACAATAGAATTTCGATCGATGGCATTTTTTAGTCCTCCTTTCTCTCTCTCTGTATCTGTATCTGTCTCTCGCTCTCTCTGTATCTCTCTCTCTCTCTCTCCTCTCTCTATTTCTCTTCTCTCTCTCTCTCTCTCTCTCTCTCTCTCTCTGTATCTCTCTATCCCTCTGTATATCTCTTTTTTTCTCTTTCTCTCTCTCTCTCTCTTATTCTCTCTCTCTCTATTTGTATCTCTCTCTCTTATTATCTCTCTCTTCTCTCTCTCTCTCTGTATCTCTCTCTCTCTTTCTATCTGTATCTTTCTCTCTCTCTATATTTATCTCTCTCTCTCTCTCTTTCTCTCTTTCTCTCTCTCTGTATCTGTCTCTCGCTCTCTGCTCTCTCTGTGTCTCTCTCTCTCTTTATCTCTTTCTCTGTATCTCTCTGTCTCTCTCTGTCTCTCTCTGTCTCTCTCTCTCTCTCTCTCTTTCTGTATCTCTCTCTCTCTCTCTCTCTCTCTATCTGTATATCTCTCTCTCTCTCTCTCTATTTATCTCTCTCTATTTGTATCTCTCTCTATTTATCTCTCTCTCTCTCTGTATCTTTCACTCTGATTCTCTTTCGCTATCTGTATCTCTCTCTCTATCTCTCTCTCTCGCTCTCTCTCTCTCTCTCTCTCTCTCTCTCTTTCTCTCTCTAATGCAAACCTCAGGAAATTTATGAAAAATATGTATGAAAAAAGAATATCAGAATTCAGTTGCATTCATGAAAAATCCCGAAGGGATTTCAGACCAAAAAAACTTCATTCGATTACATACATATATTAAAATGATAATGAGTGATCTTTGAACATGTTTTCTATATGAGAGGCGTATAAAAGCTTTTCTTGTTGTTCGTTTTTCTTTCCATTGCCATAGAAAAGAACACAAACAATAGTAATAATAATAATACATATTAGAGACACAGGAACATGAGTCGGTAAGTATACAAAAAGGACATCGCATGTAGAGGCCTTAGTTTTTAGGCAGTAAGTCCAGACAAAATAATGATCTCCACTGATAAACGGTATCAATGGACTTAAAGGAATAAATGGAATAAATGGAATGAATGCTTTTCTGCTTGCATTGAATTTCTATTTTCAATTTCGTTTTATGAAAATGTGAGGAATCAAATGGTGAAGGGGAATAGTTGAGAGCCTCCTCGAGTTGGTGATGAGAAGGTGGTAACGGTCAAAAGTCAAAAATGGCATTGAAAAGAATTTCTATGCTTTTTTAGCCTTCTGGAGTTCCATTTGTATCGAATTTGGCTTTCGCTACTTCCATTATTCTCTCTCTCTACTTCTCTCTCTCTCATGCATCTCTCCAATTTTCATTTTCCCTTTCTTTTAAATCTTTTGTTGTGCTCATTCTTTATTTTTTTTTCTTCTTTCTACTCTCTCTACTGCGGTTTAACCTCAGAAAAATAACGGATTTAAAAACGAATTATAATCTCTTTTTAATCTATCAATTTATATTTCTCAGCCAAAGAAATTATCCTCATTCCTTTCCAGCTATCTAAAGTTCGTCTACTCTTACCAAAATTTCTAATAGTTGCTGGCTGGCTCATTGAGCGCACTTGCTCTTTTAATCGTAATTTCATACATTAGTAATACAGTTTTCAGCAGTTTGTCTCCAATATCTTTTTCTGAGGTTAAACCCTAATAAGTTTGACAAATGTCCTACAGTTTTAAGTAAATTAATCGGGCATTTTGAAAAAACCTATTTGATGTTTCGTGTCTAATAGGACCTTTCTTCATACCAAAATGGCTCTCAAAGTAAAAAAATAGATTTTTCTTTCAATTTCTTGACTTTGACTCGCTTAATTAACTCATCTTGGCTTAAATTCTTACCATGAATTTAATTTTGCCTTAAAGCCTATAGAATTGCTTTCAAACCGCTTAACAGTTTTTTTTCTCATGACCGTTATCTGAGATTTTTTTTCTCACTTATGCCTAAAAACTTTAAGGGCCTAACTCCTTAGGGAACATTTTAAACCCCCCCCTCCCATACGATTTTTGGTCGATATTGAGCACCCCTATCACCTCCTTTCGGATATACGTCCTTATGCGAAACACCCTGTATATTAAAATGATAATGAGTGATCTTTGAACATGTTTTCTATATGAGAGGCGTATAAAAGCTTTTCTTGTTGTTGTTCGTTTTTCTTTCCATTGCCATAGAAAAGAACACAAACAATAGTAACAATAATAATGTTAGAGACACAGGAACATGAGTCGGTAAGTATACACTGAGCTAAAAATCGTAGTAAAAATAACAAAAACGTAGTTAAGTTAACTACGAACAGCAATGATTTGGCTCTATTAACGGACGTAGTTAAAATAACCACAAGCGAAGTAAAAAACTTGAAATACGAAAGTAGTACCAAATCCCAAGTCGGCGGGTTCGATCCCCGGTCAGGCGTTTTTTTTTTTTTTTTTTTTTTTTTTACAAATAATAACAAAACATTTAGGTATATAATATTTAAAAACCTTACAGGAATAAAAAGCTTTAAAACTTAAAATTTTACGCAACAAAAAAAAATACATTTTAGAAAGCCGGGATGGGCCCTCTCTTCTCTCTTATCTATACGGTTGGGGAAGCTAGATTTCTCATTCTAGCTGTCCTGTTTTACCTTTAATATTTTTCTACTTGCTTGAAAAGTTCCCATTTTTCACACATTTCAGTCGCCTGCTGTAGGATTTGAACCCGAGCCCTTCGGATTGCTGAGCGAATACGCTACCCGTACGCCACGGAGAAATCTAATTCGCGTGGACTAAATATGTTACTTAAAGTCAAATGAAAACTATTTTACGTGTTTTTTTATAGAAGTTTTTTAAAAACGTGTGTAAAGAAATTTGTTCCTAAAGAATACGCATGCCTATTAAAGTCATGTTTGAATACGTCCGTACTACAGTTTTGCTCTAAAATAACTACGGTCGTAGTATACTACGAATCGTTGTAAATTACACAACCGTAGTTTTCGTTCAGTGTACAAAAAGGACATCGCATGTAAGGCACTTCGAGTGGAACAATGTTTCAGCAGCAAAATAATGATTACTGATAAACGGTATAAATGGACTTAAAGGAATAAATGGAATGAATGGAATGAATGCGGGGGGGGGGGGGGGGAACAGGTGTGGACGGAGCTCCTCCTCCGAACGTTCGGCTGCAGCTGGAGGAAGGTGGTTGACCATCGTCGTCAAAATCAATTTCGATGGCATTGAAAGCAGAAGCTCTTAGCTGCCTACGGCCCTTTATAGCCTTCTGCCAGTTGCCATTAGCTTCGCAATTTGGCTTTTCAGCACTTTCTCCCATTATTTTCCCCTCTCTCTCTCTCTGTCTCTCTCTCTCTCATGCCATTTCTCCAATTTTCCATTTTCCGCAATTTCGTTTTAATCTTTTGATTGTGCTCATTCCTTTTTTTTTTTCTTTTTCGTTTCCGTTTAGCTCCTCTTCGTACCTGGCACGCATGTTTAACAGCCAAAAAAAAAAACAAAAAGGGAAAAAGAATTTTGCAAGAAAGAAAAAAAAACAGAAGAAAAGAAAAGGTTATAATGCGTGCGGCCATTAGGTTTGATCGCTATCAGTGTGTTTTATTGTCTGCAGCCAAGCGAGAGCCAAGGAAAGTCCTGCATATCCTTTCGCAGCGACCTGGCATCTGGGAAAATGTTTGCGTCAGCTCTTTCGCCGAAGAACATTCATAGTTGGGATCAGGCTCAGTGCAGCGCTCACCTCAGCTCATTTTAAATCGTAAATTTTGAATTTAGTTAATCACCCGTATTTCAGGCAGATCTGTGCGTGCCATTGTGTGTGTGTCCGTGTGTTTATAACCCTTCTTATTGAGCATAAGGTCAGTAGTAGTGAAATTAGTCGCCTTTTTCCTTTTCTTTCCTCTCTTTTCTTTACTTTTTCTTCCTTCCATCCTTGTTGTCGTTTTTTTCCTTCCTTTTTTATGCTTAAGTAGCTTTTGCAGTATTAAACCTTAAAGGCTTCTGTTCACGTTTTGGCATCATGAAAGGATTTGGCTGCCGTTTATTTTCAAACACATGAAATTTCATTGAAAAAATTAACCAATTTCCGGAATTTTGAAATGAACTACAATGCTGCAGGCCATCGAAACGAAGATATCAGCTAACAGTTTATAGCTTTCAACTAACTGCGATACGAAACTTTTGCTGAATTAAGCTGCAAATGATCTAGAGCATCATACACATTGCTTGTGCACCGTATGGATTTCATGTGAACATTCTAAGAAGGAAACCTTTAAGGAGCAAAAATAAAAAATAAAAAAAATATCTAAATAAAATAAAAATAAATAAAAAATAAAAGAAATAAAGAGGAAAGAAAATGTCGACATAACATAATAGGGGTCTTCGCTTGATTGTGATTTGCATCGAAAACTTTGAAAACTCGTCGAAAAATCAAGAAGACTTTTGAAATTAATGAATTGAAATTTTGTATGAAAATTTTAACATTTTTGCGCCTTTTTGAAAATGTCGACATAACATAATAGGGGTCTTCGCTTGATTGTGATTTGCATCGAAAACTTTGACAACTCGTCGAAAAATCAAGAAGACTTTCGAAATTAATGAATTGAAATTTTGTATGAAAATTGTATCATTTTTGCGCCTTTTTGAAAATGTCGACATAACATAATAGGGGTCTTCGCTTGATTGTGATTTGCATCGAAAACATTGAAAACTCGTCGAAAAATCAAGAAGACTTTCGAAATTAATGAATTGAAATTTTGTATGAAAATTTTAAAATTTTTGCGCCTTTTTGAAAATGTCGACATAACATAATAGGGGTCTTCGCTTGATTGTGATTTGCATCGAAAACTTTGAAAACTCGTCGAAAAATCACGAAGACTTTCGAAATTAATGCATTGAAATTTTGTATGAAAATTGTAACATTTTTCCGCCTTTTTGAAAATGTCGACATAACATAATAGGGGTCTTCGCTTGATTGTGATTTGCATCGAAAACATTGAAAACTCGTCGAAAAATCAAGAAGACTTTCGAAATTAATGAATTGAAATTTTGTATGAAAATTTTAACATTTTTGCCGCCTTTTTGAAAATGTCGACATAACATAATAGGGGTCTTCGCTTGATTGTGATTTGCATCGAAAACATTGAAAACTCGTCGAAAAATCAAGAAGACTTTCGAAATTAATGAATTGAAATTTTGTATGAAAATTTTAACATTTTTCCGCCTTTTTGAAAATGTCGACATAACATAATAGGGGTCTTCGCTTGATTGTGATTTGCATCGAAAACATTGAAAACTCGTCGAAAAATCAAGAAGACTTTCGAAATTAATGAATT
Source organism: Chlorops oryzae (assembly GCA_020466095.1). Taxonomy (NCBI): domain Eukaryota; kingdom Metazoa; phylum Arthropoda; class Insecta; order Diptera; family Chloropidae; genus Chlorops; species Chlorops oryzae. The sequence goes on from CM035806.1 coordinate 166,307,980, forward strand.
GAAATTTTGTATGAAAATTTAACATTTTTCCGCCTTTTTGAAAATGTCGACATAACATAATAGGGGTCTTCGCTTGATTGTGATTTGCATCGAAAACATTGAAAACTCGTCGAAAAATCAAGAAGACTTTCGAAATTAATGAATTGAAATTTTGTATGAAAATTTTAACATTTTTCCGCCTTTTTGAAAATGTCGACATAACATAATAGGGGTCTTCGCTTGATTGTGATTTGCATCGAAAACATTGAAAACTCGTCGAAAAATCAAGAAGACTTTCGAAATTAATGAATTGAAATTTTGTATAAAAATTGTAACATTTTTCCGCCTTTTTGAAAATGTCGACATAACATAATAGGGGTCTTCGCTTGATTGTGATTTGCATCGAAAACTTTGAAAACTCGTCGAAAAATCACGAAGACTTTCGAAATTAATGAATTGAAATTTTGTATGAAAATTTTAACATTTTTCCGCCTTTTTGAAAATGTCGACATAACATAATAGGGGTCTTCGCTTGATTGTGATTTGCATCGAAAACATTGAAAACTCGTCGAAAAATCAAGAAGACTTTCGAAATTAATGAATTGAAATTTTGTATGAAAATTTTAACATTTTTCCGCCTTTTTGAAAATGTCGACATAACAAAATAGGGGTCTTCGCTTGATTGTGATTTGCATCAAAAACTTTGAAAACTCGTCGAAAAATCAAGAAGATTTTCGAAATTAATGAATTGAAATTTTGTATGAAAATTGTAACATTTTTCCGCCTTTTTGAAAATGTCGACATAACAAAATAGGGGTCTTCGCTTGATTGTGATTTGCATCGAAAACTTTGAAAACTCGTCGAAAAATTAAGAAGACTTTTGAAATTAATGAATTGAAATTTTGTATGAAAATTTTAACATTTTTCCGCCTTTTTGATCTTCACGTTTCACGTTTAAGGGAAGACACAGCCTTGGCCGCCCTCCCCTAATAATTATAATTCGAATTATTAAATGTGAAAAAGCAATTTGAAAACTGCTTGAGATAAACGAAGCAACAAAAAAGATGCCATCGATGCGTTTGGAGTTCATCCAAAATGCGACAGTCGACTCACTTCAAAGCCACTTACTTTCAATTTATTTCGGAATGAAAGCAAAGGCAAACGAAAAAAATAAAAATAAAAGTAAAATGAAGCACTCACAAATGTGTCTGCGAGCAAAATCTCCATTTTGCTTATCCACACCTGAACTAATGTGTGACAGCGCAGCGTCCGTCCGTCCAGGACGAATTCTCTTACTTTTCACCTTATTTCTTTCATAATTTTTCTTGTTGGCTTTTGCTTCTTTTTGCTTTTGAGAATGAATGAAAGGAAAATAAAAGCAGAAAAATATATATTTATATAGCTATAGACATGTATTCATATATACATGTATGTATACATACATACATATATAAGTATATATATATATATGAAAAGAGAAGAAAAGAAGCGCAACAACAAAAAGCATTTAAAGCTCCTTTTTGGTGTCGTTTACTCTTGTCTGGCTAAGTGAATGTTTGATAAATTGGCTCACAGGCAGCCCTCAACGTTGTATATGGACTCTCTGATGGTCTGTAAGGTCTGTTCGTCCGTCGGCCAGTGTGCCGTATGAACTGTCTGAATATATTATTCGTTCGTTTACTCACCTGCTTAGCTGTTCGGATCTGGTCTAATGTTCGGTTCACTACTGCTTCAGTCAGTCAGTCAGTCAGTCTTTCGGTCTTTCGATCTTTCAGTCAGTTGGAATTTTTATTATGACATTTCAATTAAGATTTTTATCAATCAATATGATGGCTTCCATAAATAATTTTTTGCTCTTGAAATTCGGAGGTTTTCTTTCTTCGTTTTATGTTTTAAAGCCCAAAGTCCTAAAATGACATTAAGGACATCAGGTTTAGGTACATACATATATCTTTATCACTATACCCAGCTTAAGCAGAGTATATTAAGTTTTGTGTGAGTCTTGTAACAGCTAGATTTAAGCTCCATAGATATATGAAAATACAGTGTACTCTCTCTCTCTCTTAAGCGGACACCTACCGGACCTAAAAATATGACCTCTTAAGAGGAAACTATTTGAGAAGCAGAAATACCAGAGCATTCCCAAAAAAAAATGTCCGCTTAAGAGAAGTGCCCGCTTAAGAGGAATGTCCGCAAGGAGAGAGTAGGCACAATCGAAAACTGAATCGATTAAGGTATATCCGTCTGTCCATCCGTCCTTCTGTATTCGGATCTCCTTCCAACGGCTGGACTAATCACGTCACAATTCGGCACGCATGAATATCGGGCCCCGAGTATGAGCCTAAATGAAAATGGGCGATATCCGCCCACTGCCACGCCCACAAATGAAATTTTTTCGTAACTTCCGACGTAAAAGGCGAGGAGAAGCTTCAAATTCGCAACACCGGCCGACCAAGGCGAATGAAAGGTGTTGAAAAAAAAAAACCGCCACGCCAGGCAGAACGTAGTGCGTCAATATTGTCGGGACGCTGGGTATACATACATATATGAAAGTCAGGCTTGACCGACTTTAGCTTTCTTACTTGTGTTCAACATATTTTTTTGTGTATTCTTCTTCATTCATGGTTCAATGTCTTGAACCTCATGGAAAGGGGAGGCCGAAGGCGGAGAAAAGGTATGCTTTTATTTTTATAGCAGCAATGAAGAAAGCATATTATTTCGGCTATTTCCATTTTTTTCATTATATTCTTTTCGTACAATACTTATTTCATACATTAAATGATTTTTATTTTGATTACTTTATTCATTTTCGAAATTAATTTATTGATTGAGAATTATTATTAAATTTTTTTTATTACTACCCGAGGTGCTTCGAAATCTTCGAAGGATTTTGTAATGAGGCTTTTTATTTCGTTTTATTTCTATACATTTGATCTACTTGTGGCGCGGAGAGTAGAATCTTAAGTGCTTAGCTACATCCTAATGGCAGTTTTTTACAGTGTACTCTCTCTAAAGCGGACACCTATCGAACCGAAAAATATATCCGCTTAAGAGGAAACTATTTGAGAAGCAGGAACACTAGAGCATTGCAAAAAATTTTCCGTTGAAGAGGAGTGTCCGCCTAAGGGGTTGGTATAGTTTAAAAAAAATGTTGGGTCGATTTTTTTTTTAATTTTTTTTCTGAATGTACAACATTTCAAGAGTATTGAAAAAAAATTTCAAAGAAATCGTGCTAGCGGTTACGAAGAAACAGCGTTTCAAAGCGATTGGCCCACCTGCATTTGTTCGGGGAAAAGAACCTTTGAATCGGTTTTGTGGTTGGTGAACACGATACAGCAAAATCTACTTGACCGATCGATTTAAATTTTTTTTTCCTACACATAAATACGCAGGTAATATCGTGTCCCTTTTTTTCTTATTAAAAAAAAAACAAAAAAATTAAATAACCTCAATTTTTTTTTTTAGCGAAAATCCCATTTTTTTCAAAACACAAAAAAAAAATTTAAAAAAAGGGGCCACGATATTACCTCGGGGCATCAATTTCCTTTTAATGACATGATTTTTTTTTTTTTTTTTCAGATGATCCGTTAACCTTCAATCGTTTCCACCGCAAAACATTAAAAATTTATTTAAATAAAAAAGAAATAAAATAAATACCATCAGTCACTCAATGAGGATTAATTGGAAAGCTTTCGCATTGCAGGGCAAGCACTCAACTATCGGTCATGCTATTTAAATTAAGTAAGTACAACTAATTTCATAATTTAAATTTTGAAATCACGGCCTTGGCACAGGCAGCAGAGACTTAAACCCAAGTATTCTTTGACATTGTTTAACACATAAATGGACACCGGAATCGCTGAAATTAGTAAAACTATTTGAAACATTCGAACCCTTTCAACGTCCAATGTCGTTCCTCGTTCGGAAATGTCCTTTTCATCGGACGACAATATATATAAAAAAGCAATAATAAAAAAATTCCCACAAGTCAAGTGTCATATTAACTCTGAACGACGCGTCGTTAGTGAGAACTAACAGCAATAAAAAAAATAAAAAATAAAAAACTAGCAACTTTTTATCATACACACCCATACATACACACGTACGTATCCATTTTTTTTTTTTTTTTTATTACATTTTATGAAAGAAATTTTAAGCAAAAGAAAGTTTGAAATTCTTTAAATTGCAAAGCTACTGCCGTCGAGTGACATAAATGCTCTCGTTAGTCAATAAGAAAAGGAGTAAAGGCGAAAAAGAATTGAATTCATTGTTATTGTTTGTTGTTGTTGTTGTTGCTGGTGTTTCGTCTGTGAAAGCAATTTGCGACAGCAACAGTTTTTATTCGTTCGTCCACACATTTTTTCATTCATTCAGTTCCATTCGATCATTTATCTATGTATTTATGTTTGTATCTATGTGAACGGCGAACAGACAGCTAGGCTAGAATTGCGAAGACCTTTAACAAGAGCCATAATCATACCTATATCATGTGCGCACACAAACTCACACACACACACACACACACATATTGAGAAGAAAGAATACTTTTGAGTCGGAAAAGGAATGGCGCAAAAAAGGGACAATTTATTTATTATTGCCAAAGTTCCTTCTTGTTAATATCTGACAAGGACCTCGACAGCTCATGTCCTTTTTCCTGTCAGTTTAGTGGTGGTTGTTGGTGTTGTTGTGGACATAACAGCCTTAATGGTTATTTAAGCAACTTATGAAGTTGCGTTTTTCATTTTTCAGCGAAATATATATATATAACATATATATATGTATATGTATATAATGATATTTATATACAGTGTACTCTCCCTTAAGTGGAGGCCTACCAGACCGAAAAATATGTCCGCTTAAGAAGAAATTATCTGAGAAGCAGGAATACGAGAGCATTCCCAAAAAGTGTCCGCTTAAAAGGAGTGTCCGCAAGGCGAGAGTACACTGTATATACCTGCATATATACATATATTCGTTCAATTTTCTTTTTTTTTCGATTTTCGATTCTCCACACAAGGCGCATGTATATCTATATGTATGTATGTATGTATGTGTGAATGAAGACGCAATTTAGCACCTACAAGTATGCACCAGCCGAGAAATCTCTGCTGAGATATTTATATCTACAGGTCAAAAAAACACACACAATAAGAACGACCGAGTGGCAAGACGCAGAGATGCAGCAAATTTAAGGGTATAATTTACAAATTCCATGAAACTTTAAAACCTTAACGAAAGAAAAGAAACAAAAAAAAAATGTCTCTAAAATTCAACAATCATTTGTTAACCCATTAAAATCCGATTGAGCTTTGTCATGCCCGTTCCCAATTATTTACTCTCTTAATTTAAGGGGGTCTTCTCATTGAAAACCCGTTTTTTGGACCCTTTTTAAAAAAATTCTTATTTGAAAACGCAAAGAATAATTGAAAACTTTTTTTATTTATTGTATTGCAAAAGGTTCAAAGTAAATAAAAAATTTTTGCCTCGATACGTGGGCTGTTCAAAAAGTAATGAGACTTCAAAGTTGGTGGTGAAAAAAAAAGGTGCCACGATTCCGGGTCTCCGGAGCGTCCGAAATGGAAAAAAAAACGGGGTTATAATCAGTATAGATGTAATTCTCGGGTTTTGTGATTTTTTTTGACAAAATGGCGGCCATTCAAAAAAAAATTTCAATTTCGGGCTTTTTTTTTTTTGTAGTTTAGTGTAAAAAAAAAAATAGTAAAAAATTTTTTAAAATTATGGTCGAGGTTCACCCGAGAATGGTGACAATTCTGCGTCGATTCCACTTTGTTTCATGAAAATCGGTTCAGTTGAACTGGAGATATCATGGCCGCCAGTTCGAAAAACGTGGTTTCGAGATAAACGCGTTTAAAGTTTGAAGCAACGCAAAAATTACTCGTTTTAGCGCAGATCTTGCTCGACAAAGAAGGCTATATCCTCTAAACTATTTCGAATTTCAAAAAATCCTTTTAGGGGCATATTCACAACTACCCAAGCTATAAATAAATGCAAAAAAAAAAGTCGAAAAAAAAAGTTGCTCAATGAGAAGACCCCCTTAAGGGTATTCACATCGCTTGCGGCTGACTGGTTTCCCCCAAAAAATTTTAATGAAACTACCCTGCAGTAATTAGTCGGTCAATTTCCTAAGAAGGACTGGCTTTTGACCGGTCCAAATCCTACCGGTTATATTATGGCAGCATACAGACCGAGAGAGACATGCAAAGACTTAAGAAACGAACGTGAAAGCAGTGAATAATGCGTTTCAAAAAATATTTGTTTTGAATTAGTTTTATGAATAGAAACCACAAACCGATTTTAATGGTTATAGTTTTAAAAAACTCGTCATAGATTGAGGTTTGCGGCATTTGACTTGAAAATTTATTTTTTTCTACTAGGGTCATTATTTGGCCAGTTAGGGGATGGAACCCAAAATTCAGTTAAAAAAAAAATGTAATAATTATAACATATTATTAAAACATACCAAAAACGAATCCAATATTCTTCATATTAGGCTCGTTTAAAAGGTAATTTTGTAAATTTTTCGATTATGCATACTGAACATGCTCGTTCTTGTTCCTACGGCATCTATATTATAGATTGAAGTTCGTGAGGCATTTTTCTTTAATTTAAGCCTATTTTTGTATGGGAACCCCCCTAAGGAGGGAAGATAGAGGGTGGGTATGTTTAAAGAAAATACTTGGGGTAAAAAAATAATTGGGGTCGGTCATATATATCAGCCCCCTAGGAGGGGTTTGACTGTAGTGACAGGCATTTTGTCTGAAATTGTAATAAAATTAAGGTAATTTTGTATGGGTGACCCCCTAAGGAGGGGAGATAGGGGGTCAGTATGTTGGAAAAAAATGTTAGGGGGACAAAGTTGATGGGGGTCGGTCATACATTTGACTCCTCTAGGGGCACTCTGGGGCTAGTTAGGACAGTGGGGGGAAAATTCATAAAAAAAATTACTTTTGTATGGGAGCCCCCTTAAAGAGTGGAGATAGGGGGAAGGTTTGTTTGGAGAAATTGTTGGAGATAAAAAATTAATGGGAGTTGGTCTTACATTTGACCCCTCTAGAAGCGACTCTGCTTACAGTAACTTAAAAAATTTGGAAAAAAATCAAAAATAATATTTTTCAAATGACTTGGTGCGTGACATTTTTTTTACCAAATAACCTTAAAATTAGTATTTTATGAAGTCTTTAATAAAAGTTCATCGTACTTTGATACAGGAAAAGAGTTTCAAAAAAAATCATCACCCTAATGTATATATTCAAATAAAAAATACTAAGTAGCTACTACCAGTTAGACGAATATCGATGTGAATACCCCTCTCTTCAATATGGCTTGAAATGGAAAAGTTTCAAAATATGCATTGCGATTTGATAAATTTGGATAAATTTGTTCAATGTCAAAAGTTTTCGAAGCCTACGCATATGAAATGTGCGTATCTGTGGGAGATGACATGTGTCATTCTGTCCTTGAATGTCTCTCATTCTCTCTCTCTCTCTCTCTCTCTCTCTCTCTCTTCTCTCTCTCTCTCTCTCTCTCTCTCTCTGTCACTCTTGCTACGTGTACCAATAATTGTGTGTGCGTGTAGGCCATGAAAATAAATTTCTGCGCATATTTGAATAAAAAAACAAAAAAACAAAAAAAAGAAGTTGAATAACTTTGAGCAGAACTTTACGAAAGTTCCCCAAACCTAAGAAGTTTTAACAATAATAGCCGATGATTGACGACATCAAATAATTCGCTAAGTTTCCTCGATAAAGTTTCACCAAACCTTCCGAATATCAATCAGAAAGCAAAAGCAAAAGAATGCCAAAGGATATACGTACATATATTCACCATCTGAGCTTTCAGCTTTCCTGTTGTCATTTGTATTGATATGTCAACATAGTATCCCAACAGGAAGTGTCACTCAACAGGAACACACAATATATGAGACATTCGTGTACATACATGTACGTATGTTAGGATGAAAGTGCAATGAAGTGGACTTTTGACATTGACATTATATTATAATGCGATGATATGTCTATTGAAGTTTTTCCCCCAGGGTGGGTGATTTCAATCAGATGTGAGTATGTTTTAGCAACCCTTCATCCTGAATCGTCACTGGCATTATTTCACTGCACTATGGGCAATTGTACAGAGTGCAACTATTCAGGGAGGTCAGGACCTCGTAAGTCAAGTTTTTTGAAAAATATTTTTTTTTTTTTAAATGGATCCTTAAATTTAGATGCGCATTTTGGGAAAACAACACAATCACTTAATTCACAGCTGGTAGACCTCCTTTATAAAATTGAAAGTTGAATTTTTTGTTTGATCGACCAACAAGACAGAGTCTCTGAATGCTTCCTTCAACAATATATATGTTACATCAATGGAAAGGTGGATATTTCTACGCTCTGTATCCGGTGAGCAAATGAAAATTAGTTGATAATTACCTAAAAATTGCTCAAAGGCCCATTGAATCGGTTTCTTAACCTTTAATTAAGATTTTGGAGGTGTTTGGAAAATTTTCATACCCCGATTCTTGTTGTACTCGCTACGCCCTGCAAGAAAAATATGATCACTTCCCAGGTATTTGTTTTACCTATTGCACTATGTAATCATTCCACTAGTATATAAAAGAAGATTCTACGATTTTTTTTTTTTTTTTTGATAACAAATGCCCAAGGAACCATAGGTCAAAACCGAATTGTTTTCTTTCGCTCTTTCAAAATAAAGTCCATCTTAAATATGCCTAGAAGCATGCTACAAATGATTACAAAAAAAATAAAATTTCTACCTACCCAGCCAACCATACATGGAGTGCTCTGAAAATGGGAAAGCACCCTGGCGAAGTGTTTTCCGAGTGCTCCGAAAAGGAGTCTAAAAGGGCTCATAACGGAGCTTTTCGAAGTAGTGCTTTAACCTCAAGGCGTCAAAGAAACAACGCCCAGGAGCATTTAGGGAAACCAAACGAGTCAGTTTTAAGAAAATTATATCTAAAAGAGAGTCGAAACAGATTCTTAAGGAGCATTCTAGCAATCATCAAAGACAAGTTTTGAGATCCCAAAAAGTATATTTTTCCCATATAAGAGTCCTCTTTTCTCCCGAAAAAAACACTCATTTAGAGCAACTATCGGAGCGATTTAGAAGCATTTACGCTCTGGGAAAGGAGTCTTCAGGAGCTCCGTTCAGACTCTTTTGATCGGCTGGGATAATACATTTAAGGCGATATTAAGCACTTGTGGCAATTAGGCGGAATTTAAGGCTGTAACAAAAATAAATTTATAAGAGAATAAATCTTTGTTAATCGCATAAACATATTATGAAACGATTGATTAATAAAAAAAAAATCGAACTTTTCCATTGCAAAATTCACAGAAACGTCGTCACCTTAACCATCGCCAACGCAGCAATGTTTTGAATGAAAAGAGAAAGAAAGTCAAATTCTTTTACTTACCATTTCCAAAGTCAGCTCATTCGTCGAAGGGCCATCGTTTGAATTTTCCCACAATCCAAAGTTTAATAAAAATGATTCGCAAGAAAACGAAAGTCAAAAATGAAATTTTTACTTGACAGGCACCATTGACGTGTGGCTATCCTCGAGTATTTTTTCTTTAATGCCCCATCGATACGATCATATTTTCACAGTTCTGTGTTTTGTTCAAATGAATTTGGATTGCAACACTGCGATGCACACGTAAATATTTGATTATTTCATTCCAGTTCATCTGATTGTTTCCTGCGGTTTTGTGTCTGGTGTCTGCAACAAAAGTTATTGTCAATTTTTATCAAAAGACAATCATTCAAATCTAAAAAAAAACTTCTCAAGAAGCATAAACAATGAAGTTTTAAAATTGTTAAATTATAAAAGAATTATTTTTTTTTTTTTTTTTTTTGGGCTTTGGAGGTTTAATATTTATGGAAAAAATTTTTATTAATTATTTTGAAATTAATTCAAAAAAATAGATTTATTTCTCTCAATACAATTGTCTCGATTGAAGTTTTAGGCGAAAAAGGCGCACAGTAAAAAAAATCTTAAGTCTTGAAAAGGGTTCGGATTTTGTTGACTTTTATAAATTGAAAGCATACTTTATGGGGCAAAAAAATTTTCTTACCAATATTTCGCGAATCAGTTTAGCGAGCTGAAACTTCACACCGCTTTTCTTACTTCAAAAAAAATTTATATTGAAGCTAAAAATCGATTTGAATCTTAAATTTAGGCGAGTTGAAAAAAAATGTGTACTCCATAAAGTATGCTTTAAATTAATAAAAGTCAACAAAATGCGAGCCGTGGTCATGAATTTTCCTTACGTTTCATTTATGTGCAGGGGGATTTTTTTTTATCAGACAATCAACAGTCAACAATCAACAATCAGACCGGATCCGCTTTAAGTTTAACGTTAAAATTTGGATTTCTTTCAATATTTTATGAATAGTAACAAAACAAAAAAAAAAAAATTTTCGAAATTGTCAAATTTCAAATTTAAATAATTTGTTTATATTTTTTAAATATTTTTTTTTTTAATTATTTAAAATCCTAAATAATAAACAGTCAATCAGAGACAACAACTGGTTGGCCGTCGTCTTCGAAATTGAAATAATTTTATATAATTTAGTTTCGATTGCTTTGCTCTCAAACCATAAACGATAGACATCCTTTATACAGTGTACTCTCTCTTAAGCGGCCACCTAAGGGACGGACCGAAAAATATGTCCGCTTAACAGAGGTGTCCCCTTAAGAGTGGGAGCTATTTGAGAAGCAAGAGCACTAGAACACTCCCGAAAACTGTCCGTTTAAGAGGAGTGTCCGCAAGGAGAGAGTACACTGTAATAAAACGTATATCAATTATAATATCCCTCCAGTGGGCAACTCTCCTTCCCCTAGTGCTGAGAAAGTCTCCTCCTGGAGTTTATCTCTTTTTTCATATCAATTGAATATAAATTAAATAAAATATTTTCTTCAATATAATTCTCAAGTCAGTGGCAGCAGCACTGGTTAACAAAATATCTTTTTTTTTTATACTTTAAGTGGAGATATCGTGCTGGAATAATAATTATGGTCAACAATTAACAATTTCTAATTGATTGAATTTTAATTAGTTTGAAGGAAAATTCCTACCACAAATCAACTTCTTAATGAATTCATTTGAAAAAAAAACACAAAAAAAAAAAAAAAAACATCGCGCCACGTATGCCAGAGACATCGATTTTCTTTTTGTGCTTTGGCATGAAAAGCAAGAAATTCAAATTAGCCCAATAAACATTTCCTTTTGATTGGAGCTTTTAACGCCAATTTATATTTGTGATTTTCACAACATTCAGCGCACACACATTCCACATTGAATGGTTGGTTGCTGGCCGTACTACAACTAAGTATTCAAAAAGAAAACCTTATATTAAAGGAGTTTCCTCCTTCGAATAAATTGACTCCACATCTCATTGCCCGTTTATGTTAAATAATCTCTTCGACTCAGTGGCGTGTCCAGAGAAAGAGTGCTTTGATAGTGCTTATATTTTCCACAGTGGTATATTCAACAATTATCAAATATTAACCCAAAAATGTTTGGGGGCGGCTAGAGGAAGTTTAGAGAGTCGTGGACCAAAAACAAAAAAAAATCCGAAAAATTCATGGCGTCCGATTTTGATGAAAATTTCCAAAAAGGACCAGTTTTTTGAAAAAATTTTAGTGCTAAAATTCTTGGAATTTTTCACTTATTCTATATATAAATTTTCATCCAATTTTTGGTTTTTGGTCTATAACTCTCTAAACTACCTCTAGCCCCCCTAAATTTTTTTGGGTTAATATCCTATAATTGTTCAATATACCACTGTGGAAAATATAAGCACTATCAAAGCACTCTTTCTCTGGACACGCCACTGCTTCGACTGAGAATTCATTTCATTTATTTTACCATTAAAGTTTTCATTAGACCCTTCTTAGATGAAGCAGACGAAGGAAGAGATAAACATTAATTGAAGGAAGTTTTATTCACAAAATGATATTTTTTAATATTTTTTTATTTACAATAAATATTTAAATTTTTCTCGATTTTTGATTCGTGGTAACAAATTATCGCTTTAAACCATAAAATAGCCATTCAAAATGATTCGACAATTTTAAAAGATATTTCATAAGACCCTATCATCAATTCGAAAGTTTTTTTTTTAATTTAAAAATATTTTATTAAATTATATTATATATATTTTCTTTTAATATATTATATATAATTTTATAATCAGGGCTCGGATTTGGTTGACTTTTATAAATTTAAAGCATACTTTATGGCGTAAAATTTATGTTCAACTCACATAAAATTAAGATTCAAATCGATTTTTAATTTCAATATGAATTTTTTTGGAGTTAGAAAAGCGATTTAAGATTCAAATTCCCGCAACTTATTCGCAAAAGGTTGGTAAGAACAATTTTTGCCCCATAAAGTATGCTTTAAATTTATAAAAGTCAACAAAATTCGAGCCCTGATTATAACATTTTAACATTTTCATGTGAAACACTTAAAAGCATTAATTTATTCTTTTTGTTTTTATTGAATTCTTTTCTAACATAAATTTAATTTTTTTTTTTTCTAAAGAATTTTTCTTATTTTTAAATTCGTATTTTTCCTTAGCGAAAAAAACTTCAAAGTGAAACACTTAGACCAGGCATCATCAAAGCTTCAAAAATATCATGAAACATGTTCACCGATCGTTAGAATTCTTCCACTAAGGTTTAGCAGTCGTTTAAACAGAATTATTATATACAACAGCCAACAAGACAGATTGATGTAAGAATGAAAACTTATTTTACTAGGTGAAAGGCAATGGGATAAAAATCTTACTTCAGTCAAACAAAAAACGAAGAAAACTCCTCCCGAGCAATTCGCAAATCAAACGTAGCCAATTGATTTAAGGAAATAAGGATCGAATTTTTTATGCCGATTATTTTAATTTTCCCTCTTTTTTATAGTTATTTATATTTTAAATTTAAAAATTTTTTTTTTAATTTTAAAAAATTTTTAAAAATTTATTTGAATTTTTTTCTTTTTAAATTCCGCGTTTTTCAAATTATTTTAATCACTGACAATTCTTATTTGAAACGAAAGAAAGTCGCACCAAATTTTAGTAATGGTTTTATTATTTTTTTTATATATATTTTTTTAAATATTTTTTTTTATATATATTTTTTTATATATATTTATTATTTTTGTTTTTTGAATTACTATACATTTAAAACCGTTGCGCGCTCAACAGGAGTAAGAAAGCGTTTCATGCGTGCTCAGAGGGTGCTTCGACTTGTCCTTTCGACCGTTCTTCTCGAACTGTGGCTTCTTATGCTGCTACGGCAAAGGACTTTACCCGTTCATTCGTCGTTCTCGTTCCTTCGTTTCTTCGCTTCTTCGTTTCTTCGTTGGTTTGTTGAGTCGTGCGTTGTCCATCGTCCTTTCGTTCGTTCGTTCGTTGGTTCGTTCGCTCGCTCGCATGTTCGCTCGCTCGCTGCTTGTTCCGTCAGTGCTCACAATTTTTTGTTTTCCATTTTCGTTTTATTCATTTTCACCGTTTTTCTCGTGCCATACAAGAAAGTACTACGAGTGATTTTGTAACGATGAAACGTTGTTGTTTGGTTTGCTTCGTTGCGTTCGTTTTATCGTTTGTTGCTTCATTCGTTCGTTTTTTTTTCCTTTTTTTTTGTCTTGTTTCTTCGTTTGTTTGTTCATTCAATGTGCTACTCGAGTCCTGTTGCTTACGCTTTTCTTTCGATTTCATTTTTTTCCTACACCACACTGTAGTTAGGTGCGAGCAGACTAACAAAGCGAGCGAACACTTTTATATCCTTTAAAAGCTACTAAAAGAAGTAAAAACAAAAGTGAGAAAAATCAAAAAAAAAAAAAACTATATACAAAAAACTAAGTAAACACCATCACCATCAGATTCTCAACCAACGAAATATCATATCCATTTCCTTGCCGTGCCTAACAACAACAACGAACTAGGCTATAAATGCAAGTTAAGTGAAGCAACAGTCTAACATGTGCTACAAATATGGCAAGGAAAAAATAAGCAACAATTTTATTTGATTCCATCAAACATTCTCTTTTTCGCTCTTTCAAACATGGCAAAAGCTCTCTTAATCTGCGAAAGAAAGACTGTTACAGTAAGCAATTTAAAGGCAGTCGAATTAAAGATTTTTGTAAATTCGAATTAAGAAGAAACAAAACTTTCACAATTTTTTGCGCCTTATTAATTTCGCATTTTTTGTTTTTTTCTAGAGATGAATTTACAAGAATATTATTTTAATCATGATGAAATGACGGTTTTTCCATTTCTAAATTGTGCTCATTAGATTGCCATTTGGTGTTCTACTACCTAAAAAATGAACTGGTGATTTTTATACCCAGCGTAAGCGGGGTATATTAGTTTTGTGCGAATCTTGTAACAGGGAGAATTAAGCTCCGGATATATAGACAAATTTATATAGAAATGATCAGGATCAAAAACTGAATCGATTTAGACATGTTCGTCTGTCCGTCTGTCCGTCTGTCCGTCCGTCCGTGGTCGGATCTCCTCCGAAACGGCTGAACCAATGAAGTCGAAATTTGGCACACATGTATACCAGGGTCCGATTTATGAGCCACGCCCACAAATGAAATTATTGTGTTTTCAGTAAAATGCTTGTAACTTGCGAACCACTCAACACATTCCATTGATATTTGGTGTACTGGTAAACTACGAAAAGGGACATATCCTGGAAAAAAATGGACGCCGTCCTCATCGAGCCACGCCCACAAATAAGCCCACAAATCAGGGCTTATCGTAACTTCCGAAGTAAAAGGCGTAGAAGCTTCAAATTCGCAACATAGGTTCATCAAGGCGAATTAAAGGTGTAGGGAAATAATTTATGTGGCCCGCCCACAAATAGGGAAGCAAAACGTAGTGCACTCATAATGTCGGGACGGTGGGTATTTCAAAGTCGGGCTTGACCGACTTTAGCTTTCTTACTTGTTTATTATTATTATTTATTTTTTTTTTTTTTTTTTGTGCATTGAGATTTAGGCGCATTCCACAGCAAATGATATCTACTTTTGTCCCGTACAAAAAGACAAAAAATAATATAATTACTCAAAAATTTTCGAAAGGTCACCTTATATCCTGTTTAGTATCTCAATATGAGTACATTAAAATAATCTTTTCATCAAATTAAATATTTAATCATTAAAAAAAAATATCATTAGGGATCGCTACCAGCAAATGAAAAGTTGGAAAAAGTATTTTTTGAAAGGATTTTTACTAACTAAAAAAAAAGAAAATTAGTTTGTTGGAGCTCGCCATTCGCTTCTTTCATCTAAATAACACACATGTGAATTTTTTAATTTTTCTAAATTGAGTTTTAGGGTTCACTGCAATTGGTAAAAGTTTGAGATTTTCAGGGCTCGGATTTTGTTGCTTTTTTATAAATTTAAAGCATACTTTATGTAGCAAAATATTTTTCTTACGTTTTTGCAAACAAGTTTCGAGAAGTTGAACTTCAAACCACATTTCCGACTTCAAAAAAGTTCATATTGAAGTTAAAAATCGATTTGAATCTTAATTTTATGTGAGTTGAATAAGATTTTTACTCCATAAAGTATGCTTTAAATTAATAAAAGTCAACAAAATGCGAGCCCTGGAGATAGATAGGTAGGTTGAAGTGGCTTCCACTTAGACCACTAATCGGCCCATTGTGATACCAAGCAGGTTTTTCATGTGCTTGTGTGAGTGTGTGTCTTATAATGTACATGCGATTTTTTGAAAAACCAGTACTAGGCTTGGAACATTACACTCCGTTTCGCCTGTGCCGGGAATCGAACCTCGGACCCTGGGATCAAAAGCATAGCACGCATCCCCTACGCTATCCCAGAGCCACGAGCCCTGGAGATAAGTATAAGCTAAAAAAAAAGCGTTCCTAAAAATATGCTATGAATTTTATTTTTATTTTATTTTATTTTTTTTTTAAATTTATTTCAATTACACTGTGCTTAAAATTGCGACTGAAAAATTGTAACAAGCGGGCGACATAGTCACTTAGCCTAATTTGGGTACGCTGAGTCCGATTGTATCATTGGTTTATTCAAGTTGGCTCTAGTTATCGAGATATCTGCATTTCAAGTTTGAGCATTTTTGTCGGGTTCGTCGCTTTAGATTTCAGGTGTTTGCACTGCGTATGAGTAATGTAGATTAAGCATACGGCGCGGCGTACAAATGTCAACAAAAATGAGCAAAATTAAAATGCGGATATCACAATAACTAGAGCCAACTTGGAAAAACCAATGATACAATCGGACTTAGCGAACCAAATTTAGGTTGAATAACTATGTCCGCGCGCTTGTTACTGTTTTTAACTAGCACAGTGTTATTTTTAATATATTATTAAAAAGAGGACAATCAAAAATTCTAAGGATTATTACAGGAGCTCCTTGGTTTATTACAATTGAAGGCATACATAAAGAGCTCAACGTAGAACTGGTAAAAACGGAGTTCGCAAAAATCAAAGAAAAATATTTTTATAAATTGCAAGCACACGTGAATCCTCTCGCGCGTAGACAATCTATCACATCACGCCATTCGAGGCTAAAAAGAATTGATAGACCAGCGGATCCAAATATAGTAGGTACTCAACAGCAAGAAAACTTTTTCCTAGCTGCAGACTACTTAAATTCTCCATCTCTACTGCGATCGTAATCGATAAGTTCATGCAGTCCATGCACATTCAACAACATAACTTTCCTAGCTGATCGGCAACGCGGTTGTTGCGTGCAGTCCATGCAAATTTTCACACACAGCTATCCTAGCTGATAAAATCGCGACGAATCCTACGTGCAATTTATTTCATGAATATTGATTATATATCCAACACCAGCTCAATTTCATGGGATCCTACACATACGTAGATACATCATAAAAGGCCAGTCTTCTTAAGCCGAGGCCCGTAGTTATCAAAAAAATTACGTTCATAAACGATTCAATATTTCAGAATATGTTCTGCGATATGTAATTGTGCTAAATTAGGTCTAAGATTTTATGAATTATTGATAGACTCCTATCCTAAAGGAGTGATCCAATAAAGATTTTAAATGTTAAAAAAAAAAAAAATTAAATTTACTCAGTATATTTTGAATGTGACTTAAATCCCAGCTAACATTTTTTGAAATTTTTGATCAAAAGCGAGTCTTTTTCGAGTCGCCTTTTTGAATAAAAAGATAAAATTTGCGCTCGTTTTCTGATCAAATATGATACTTTTGTCGGGAGAAATTGGAACCCTAGCCGCGACTCTTCTTAGGGAGTCATATTTGATGTCATTTGCGAGTCGTTTTCGAGTAATATTTGTTATCATTTTCGAGTCATATTTGTTACTATTTTCGAGTCTTCTACGACTCATATTTGCTATCATTTTGGAGTGTGCTACGACTCATATTTATAATAAATCGCTTTCCAAAAAAAATAAAAATTTAAAAAAATGTTTAAATCAATACACATTTTTGGGCTTTTCCGTGTTATTTATGTATTATTATTATAGGATTCAACTTTTTTTTTTTTTCCTTGCCTTATGTGAGATTTGAACCTAGGAACTCTCGTTTTCTAGTCCTGTGCTCAACCGTCGACACCAAGCTTTCCAAGTCATAGAAATTTTTAGTTTATAACTTTAAATTCAAATTCCATTCAATTCAATTCCGAGTCAAATATTGAGCAAAATATAAGACAGAAACAATTTGAATGATCATATTTCAATCCCATACGTGATTAATTGGCGATTTCTCTATGTTTTGTTTTTGTAATTTGAATACGACTCGCTTTTGAAACATATTGGAGAGTCGTTTTCGAGCCTTCTTTTAATCATGCATGTGATCAATCATTTTCTAATCATGAAGGGGGGGCTCGAAAAAGACTCTTAAATGAATCTTCTCATAAAACAGTCTTCCAAATGTTGGGTGGGTATATTAAGTTGAAAGAATTTTTGTTTTTCGTTTTGTATTTTAAATTAGTATACTTTTAGGCAGGCAAAAAATTTTCAAATTGTGAACCGAGGTAGCGATCCCCAAAACTGAACTAAAAAAAAAAAATCATAAGTTTGTTTTTTAGATAGTTAAACCGAATGGCGGGTAGCCCGGCAACTTTCAAATTTAGGAGTACCCTTAATTGCTCATAGCAAAAATTAACGTTTCCACATGAAAACGTAAAAATTTATTCTTCTCAATTCAAATATTTCCAATAATATGAGCTAAATGAAAAACTCAACGCATGCATGCTAGGATTCGAAAGCAAAAAAAAAAAAAAAAAAAAAAAGTCAAACGAAAAACAAAGGGCAGCAAATCAAAAGCAACAATGATTCACAAATACAATTAATTACGCAAACCCCACGCGCACGGTATACCCTGCGTATGAGCAACGTGATTCCTGGAATTTTTCAATCGTATTGTAATTACATTACGTATACGCAATTGTATTGCGCTATGAAACTCAAACTGCGAGTACAATTCAAAATGAAACTACTTTAATCAAAGGACTCGTCAATGTAATTAATACAGATAGACCAATGCAAATTATGGGTGGGGTTGTGATTGAAACCTTACAAAAACACACACGTTGCTCCGTCCACTTTTACGAGTAAACGAGGTTTCTACTGTACCTTTAATATTGTGAACGTGAGAATGAAGTGTATAAGAAGTCGAATGACTATAGATAAACGTAAATTTTTTAGAAAATTTCAAAGTATTTTTTTTTTTTTAATTTTTAAAAATACACACAAAAATCATCGTTTTTTAAAGTGGTTTAATTCAGTAACGGTACCTTTTTGGGCAAGTGGTGCAAGAACAAAAACATAGCCCTTGACATGAGCTATCGCAAATCAAATTTAGAATGTATAAAGTTGCCTGGACACTCTGCAATCATATATATATATATGTACCTATATATTTATTAGGGTTGTTCGACAAAAAACTGATATCTCCATTAGTAGATTTAGATTATAATTTTTTTTTTTTTTTTTTTTTTTTTTGGAGAACAAATGCCCAAGGAACCATAGGTCAACACCGAATTGTTTTCTTTCGCTCTTTCAAAATAAGGTCCATCTTAAATATGCCTAGAAGCATGCTACAAATGATTACAGAAAAATTAAAATTTCTACCTACCCAGCCAACCATACATGGAGTGCTCTGAAAAAGGGAAAGCACCCTGGCGAAGTGTTTTCCGAGTGCTCCGAAAAGGAGTCTAAAAGGGCTCATAACGGAGCTTTTCGAAGTAGTGCTTTAACCTCAAGGCGTCAAAGAAACAACGCCCAGGAGCATTTAGGGAAACCAAACGAGTCAGTTTTAAGAAAATTATATCTAAAAGAGAGTCGAAACAGATTCTTAAGGAGCATTCTAGCAATCATCAAAGACAGAGATCCCAAAAAGTATATTTTTCCCATATAAGAGTCCTCTTATCTCCCGAAAAAAACACTCATTTAGAGCAACTATCGGAGCGATTTAGAAGCAATTACGCTCTGGGAAAAGAGTCTTCAGGAGCTCCGTTCGGACTCTTTTGATTGGCTGGGATAATAAATTCAAGACGATATTAAGCACTTGTGGCAATTAGGCAAAATTTTAGGCTGTAACAAAAAGAAATTTATAAGAGAATAAATCTTTGATAATCGCATAAACATATTATGAAACGATTGATTAATAAAAAAAAAAATCGAACTTTTCAAGTCAAGTCCATCAATTGAAATCAAGTTTTGTGTTTTCTGATCCTAAAAGTATGCAGAGAAATTGAAACAATTGTCAAATTTTAAATTGACAAAAAAATATATAAAATTTGTGTAGCTCTCTTTAAGGCGTTTTGAGTGGAAAATTCAAGTTAACTTATCTTCTCATCAAAGACTTCTTCGGAAGTCGACACTTTTTTCATGTCTGAAACGTCTCAGAATAGCATTTCGTTCGCATCCGAGTGCTTTGAATTTTACTATTTTTTGTTATTGTATCTATAGAGGAAAATAAAAATGTTGGTTGATATTTATCAAGTTCCGTACTAGAAATACTTTTTCGCAATGACAAAAGAAATGTCAGTGAATGAGTTGAAACACTTGCATTTTTTTTCGATTGCAAAATTCACGGAAACGTCGTCACCTTAACCATCGCCAACGCAGCAATGTTTTGAAAGAAAAGAGAACGAAAGTCAAATTCTTCTACTTACCATTTCCAAAGTCAGCTCATTCTTCGAAGGGCCATCGTTTGAATTTTGATTTTTCCCACAATCCAAAGTTTAATAAAAATGATTCGCAAGAAAACGAAAGTCAAAAATGAAATTTTTACTTGACAGGGACCATTGACGTGGCTAGCTTCAGTCAAAAATCCTTTTGAATTGAAAGTTTCTGTTTTTGATACTTAGCATAATTTTTGCCTTGAGAAATATATAAATTTTTTACATGAAAAATCAACATTAATCGGCCACTTTAAAATAGTTAGTAAAGAAAATATAAAATTTTTCGATGGCTTGAGTTTTTAGAGATGATTTTGTTGTCGCTAACGATAAAAATAAGTCGAAAATAGCATGGAAAATCTTTGCAAAAGGGCAGAATTAAGAATAACATTTGACCTATGGTTTCTTCGGCATAATTATTTATTATGGGCCATAGAATAATGTTCTGCCAGTGAAATAGAGGATTCGATGCATCCGGTACACCCAGGTTCCGCATAGCACTTTGAACAACGATGATGTTTGCTTTTTCTTTTTAAATATTATAAAAAATTCGTAGAAATTTTGAAAAAGTTTCCTTTTTTCTATACAAAATGTGCCCTCTTTCAAAGTGCTATAACTCAATAACGGTACGTTTTAGATTAGTGGTCCGAAAACAAAAAATACAGCTCTTGACATAAGCTATCGCCTATTAAAATAATGCAGAAAATTCTGTGGACACCCTGTCTATATACCTACTTTAAAATAAGTGTTAGTCCTTATAGGTATAAGTCCTTGGAAAGTAAAATTTCTCTTACCAAACTTTTTTCGTTCTTTTATATTCCCATTTCTTCCTAGAATAGAATAGAGAACCAAAAATCAAACTCTGCAGCTCAAACTCATTTCAAGTGTGTTTTCCCTCCTCAGATTGGAGCAATTTTAATACTCATTATTGCTTCATAAGCCAAAAGTATGAAATTCTCAGTTATTTTTTTTTTTTTTTTTTTTGTTCACCTTGAATAGTAAAGCTGTTCCGCTACTCTGACATTGAAAAGAGTCTGACACGCAACACCACAATGTTTGGAATGGGGCTATAAGCACGGTTGAATTTTGTGAGCGTACGTGTAGGGTGTGCGTGTGCGTGTGCATGTGCGTGTGCGCGCATGTAAATGTGTGCAATAACAGAGTAAATGTAAAACTTAAAAGCAATAAAAGATGGGGCTCTGCTTAAACTGTTCCTTAACATACCCCAGAAACGGAATTTGTTTTGTGAATCCGAAATGTGTGTGCACTGAAATTACCGACGATTCATTCTGTTCATTCACGACGACTGAAGCCATTTACGAGCACAGAATCGAGGGTGAAGAAGCCACAGCCACAGCCACAGCCAAAGCACCCGAAAAATTCTTGCTGAGAGCGCGAATACGAATTCAATCATTTTAAGTTTTGAGTTCACTTGAAACACATTCAAACGAGGAGGATGAGGAGGGGGGGTGGGGGTGTAAATAAAAATCAACCCAACAATACAATACAATATAAAACTAGAGGCAAAAGTGTGTTTGAAAAAGCGCAACAGGAATATTTAACTATAGCACAGGCCCAATCGAGTTTGTGTGAATATCATTGTCTTTTTTCAAATACAAACGAACGGATAGAAACCGCACACACCCACACCCCCACACAGAAAGAGCGTGTGAGAGAGATAGAGAGAGAGTGACGTTTCTTCTATTAAGAGAAAAAACGTTTGTGCTCTTTTATTGTCATCAAAGAGAATTTCTTGGAATTGAGAATTTAAGGGGCTTTGAGTAGAAGTATGCAACAATCATGGCTAAATGTTCAACTGGTGTTGCCATTATATGCCTTCCTTCCGTATGCTATCCGCCTCCCCCTTGCTCTCCTTTTGTACATTCGATTTGCTTTCTAATGGCAACATAAAATGTGCCACAAATATAAAAGCAGTCAGCAGATGCTGAAGGACAACTGCATGGCAAAATGGCTAAAGATATTAAAATGGGTGATTTTGCGCAGAGGATGTAGTACGATTTTGTGAATCGCCAGCTTTTGCATATCTCCATATTAAACGTTCTTAATATGATGTCTGTGTGTGTGTGTGTGTGTTCGTTCGGATTTTTCAAGGCTCATTCGACGCCTAATCGTATAACTTAGGACTGATAAAGTTTTCAACATAAGCGGCTTCAGTTTTTCAAAAGGGATACAAATCGTAAAAAACCTAGCTAAATATCCCGACGTATTAGCAATATTATATCCAAACTCCGAGGTACCTTTAGTCAATTCCGACCTGGGATAAATTCTCCGGAAAATATAAATTCTCGCTTAAATTACTAATTATGGTCGAATCGTATACAAAGCAATGCTCATAAGTTAAAACAAAACTGATCTAGCAGTTCAAAGTGCCTATGAAAAAGGAACCCAGCAGCGAAAGCGAATACATCAAGAGTGACCTTCGAGTACTCCCAAAAGGAGTACAAAGTACAACCATTCTAATTTGCTTTTGCACGTGATGAACTGAATTTTTTATTTAACATTATGGTGGCATTGCAAAACCATAACTCGGTATTTTAGTACAAAAAGGAGTCCTCCTGTTGGAGTATTTTCTTTACCTCAAAGGAGCTTAGTTGATTTTTTAAGGTATTAAAAGTGAACCACACTGAGCGAAATTAACCATGATTTTTTTTTTAAACGGCGCATTGTTATTCACAGTCCTTTTGATTTTCGAGCAGAACAAAAATTTCAAAAGAAAAATGGTGAATTCAACAACATTTTTGGTTGATTTGAAAGGAAATATGTTTAATAACATTTATTTTCGTTGTGTATAATTCTCATTTGGTTTATAAAATTGGACATATAAGATATTTATTCATCTTAGAACTTTTTAAGCACTGCAAAAGCAGTCACGACAAGGGTGTGACAAAATCGAATGAAGTCCATCCGATGGCTTTTTTTGGAAATATGTTCAGCAGTGGCCACAGACATTTGCTTTGAACGTTGAATGAATTTGTTATGACATTTCTTCTTGTATACAATTTTAGAAATTTTTTTTTATTTTAAAAATGATCTTGTCATTTCAATTACGTCCGTGGTTGGTTCAACAATTTAAATCCATTTTTGAAAATTATCCTTTCAATTCAACCTGAAATATGGTTGATTCAAAACGAAAATCTTTATTTTTTCCAACAAGAAAAATTGTTTAAATTAAAAATATTCCTTGTTGAAGCCGATTTGTATGTTTTTCCTTTTGATTTAACCAGTTTTCTGGTTGATTGTTTTCTCTGTGCATTATTTTAAATAAATAATAAAAAGAAGGAAAAAATGCCTCATCTACATATTCCATAATAAAAATTTGAGTCTGCAAAGTCATTTTACGGAAGATAAATATACATTATAACATCATAAATATATGTGAGCTAATTTGTGATTATTATGTCTCTTCTTGTATGCAATTCCGCATAAAGCTAATGAGAATTTTAGAAAAATATTTATATGCACTAATACTTTCATTGTTTGATATGACAAAACAATCAAACGACGATTTGTCAAGTGTTAATACCTTCGGTGTTCAATATTACAAAAATTTCAAGCAAATGTTTTGTTAAGTGTTAATACTTTTGGTATTTAATACAAAAAAATAATCAATCACATTTTTGTTCAAAATTTAATATTACGAACTTTTCCCGAATTTCGTGATTTTTTTTGAAATTTTTTTATTGTGACATTTAAAAAACCGATGAATCGAGTTAAAACAAACGCCATTAATTGGAATTTTTCGTAGCCAGTTTTTCTGTGTATGGGTGGTTTATGGGAATCAGCAGTAAAAAGCTTTAAAATGCATTTGAAGAAGACTACTGGTGCTCATAAGTTTACATTTGAAGAATTTGCGACTCTTCTAGCTCGAATTGAAGCTGTCCTCAATTCACGTCCCATTTAGCTTTTAAGCTCTGATCCGTCAGACCGCTTACGCCTAACTCCAGGACATTTCCTTATAGCATGTTTCCACATAGTGCATTAACTCAATTACCTGCATTAACTCGTTAACGCATGATTAAAAATGTGATTTACCGATACAAAAATGTCAAGTTAATCACCTCAATAATGCATGCATTAAAATTTAACGCAGATAAAACAGCATGGTTGCATTTGGACTTGCTTGCAAATGTAACGAAAAATTGCACCCCTGAATAGAAAAGTACATAAAATAACAACCGTTCTGTCAAATCAAAAGAACCGCTGAAATAAAAATCAAATTGAAAATGGAAATTCCAAGGAATAAGTAAAAATATTTAAGCACATTGAAATCAAATGAAGATTGTAATATATCCATATATCGTTTATATCTAGCAAAATATAAGAAAGGACTATTTTTCACTTTTTTTACAGCAGCTTCCGACGAAATCAGCTTATTAGTTAATGCACAGAACAGAAGTGGAAACGACAATGATTAACTATATGCGTTAACTTTAATGCATATAGTTAATGCACTATGTGGAAACATGCTATTAGAGACGCTCCGTTTCTGGCTGAATCCGAATATGTAGTCAGATAATTTTTAACTATAACAGTTTTCGAGATATAGGCTGTTCTCCGTTTTTTGAGTTTTGAAGAAAAAATATGGTTGGTTAATTCTAAATAATTATATCCGGACATGCTTAAGCGATTTGAAGTTCTAATGTATTAAATTAAGGGCTATGAACATTTCTATTAACGACGCCTAGAACACTTTTCGATGCAACCGTTGGCTTAGAAGATGTAAAGGAGCTTTTAACGGGGACATGAGTAAGAAGAAATTCGAGAATGGACCCGGTTGGACCATTTTTAAGGGTATCTGCAGTAGTAGGGTCTGTTACGAAAATCACAAAAATTACTATAAGATCTGAGTTTTTCAAGATATTTTGATGAAATTTGACATTTTAAAATATTGTATAAAGGCAAGTAATGTCAGTTCTAAAAATTGGAAAATTGGGCGTGGCAGAAGGGCGGTTTTCGAAAATTGTCTCATACACCCAAAATTCAAATGATGATTTGAACGAAAGTTGGCACGTATGCTTCCTTTGTAGCCATAAACATCCTTCACGAAAATTTCTCTGATTGATCCATTATTAACGGTACCTCTAGTACTAGGGTCTGTCACCAAATTCGAGTCATTTCGAAATATAATATTTCATTGAAACTTCAAATTTGAGCGTATATTTTAGTCTCCGATTATAATTCCAAAAAAAAAAAAATGGAAAAGTGGGCTTGGCTAAGGGGCGTTTTTCGTAAAGAAATTTAAAAAAAGGCGGTATATAAAGCCCTAGCGGCCTTAAAAATCTATAGAATATTCGTTATTAATGGTCCGGCTTTAAGAATTATTTAAACATGTGTGTCTGTGTTGGGTATTTTATTGTCAGGCTCTCCTGACAATAACACCCTTACTTGTTTTTATCCAATTTAGTCCAAGCCAACTACAACCGTGCTTATTTATTTCGCTATGCAAATACATATATTAAGATATTCTTATGTACACTATTAACATTACCTATTCTCTATGCATACACTACTATACAACGCTCCGAATCAATATTTGACACTTGACTAATGCCAACTTTTCGACGGTTTCTTTACAGATCCCTCCCGTGTCCCCTCTGCAAGGCTGCGCACGCATTGAGGCGATTTTATAAATTCCGAAACCAGACGGTAGAATAAAGGATGAAAACCACTAAGCGGTTACGGTTCTGCTTCAAATGTTTTGCGAAATCGCATCTGCTTGACACCTGCACCTCGACCGCAAGGTGCCTTGTATGCAACGCTTCCCACCACACCTTGTTTCATGCGGACGTCAAGGCAAAACCCAAGGCAAAACCCAAGGAAAACCCCAAGAAAAACCGCAAGGCAAAACCCAAGGCAAAACCTAAGGCAAAACCCAAGGCAAAACCCAAGGAAAACCCGAAGGAAAACCTAAGGCAAAACCCCCACCAGGCACTCAGACCAAAGTGCTTCCACTTCCTTTCCAAAGGCCGCGGTCATCTCCAGGAAAAATATAAAGGATATGCGAGATATAATTGAGGCCCGAAAGGGTAACATTGCGCTCCGGAAATAGTTGCAGTAAATGCAAGGCCGGCGAGATGTTGACGGTCGAGCCACCCTTAGCAAACTTTATTTTTTCAATTATCTAATCTCTCAAACTACTTACTCAAATGCATACACTCATTACTCTTTGTTTTATAAATTCAAAAATATAATTGATATCTGGGTCTCTCACAACCCACTTTCGAATAAACCGCTCAGTTTAGCAATTGAAACCGCTCATTCGGCTGACTTCTCTTTCTAAAAGAAAATATTAACGGGCTGTCCATTAATTACGTAAGGTTCTTATTACTGTTTTCACGTTCGCCTCTAAAGTCTTTTCGCATACAGTTCTGTTATTAAAAGCGAGAGATAGAGCAAAGGCCTAAGACTCGAACGTGAAAACACGTTCGAGTGGGCGTAGCACAATGTGAGCCTCCAGAACACTTTGCAATGAATAAATTTTTAATATTTCCTTGGATAAAGAAAATGGAAAATGTGCTTCAAAAAGGGGGAAAACGTGGAATTTTCCAGGAATTTCCTCCATGGAAATTTTCTCTAGGATCCGACGAATCATTTAAGAAAAAAAAATTTGCAAAAACCCTGTAGGAAATGTCATTTTGATACAGTTAAACCCGATAAACTTACCTTATTCAAAAAAATACAACGGCTTTATTTTCCCGGCAAAAAAAATATTTCAAAAAAGCTTCAAAAAATAACGAAAAAACCGAAATTTTCAAAACTCCAAAATTCCCAGTAGTTTCCGAGATAAAACGACTTTAAATTTCGGAATCCACCTTCTGTTTTTCCTGTTCGCCTGGTGAATCAGAAGAATTTTTGTACTGAAATCCGCATTTCTCGGGCATATGATTTTCTCGATAACTAAAGTCTTTTTTGAAACTTCGGCGGTAAGTATGCAATCTTTTGAGCCTCCAGAGCAATTTGCAATGAATAAATTTTTAATATATCCTTGGGTAAAGAAAATGGAAAATGTGCTTCAAAAAGGGGGAAAACGTGGAATTTTCCAGGAATTTTCTGCATGGGAATTTTCTTTAGGATCCGAAGAATCATTTAGGAAAAAAAAAATTCCAAAAACCCTGTAGGAAATGTCATTTTGATACAGTTAAACCCGATAAACTTACCTTATTCAAAAAAATACAACGGCTTTATTTTCCCGCCAAAAAAAAATATTTCAAAAAAGCTTCAAAAAATAACGAAAAAACCGAAATTTTCAAAACTCCAAAATTCCCAGTAGTTTCCGAGATAAAAGACTTTAAATTTGGAATACCTTTTTTCCTTTGCAATGAATGAATTTCAAAGATATTTTTGTATGAAGAAAATGCAATTGTGCTTCAATAATTGTGAATAACTAGTTTTTCCAGGAATTTGCGGATGGCAATCTTTTTAGGATCCGACGAATCATTTAGCAAAATAAATTTTTAATAATCCTTGGGAAATGAAAATTGGATACAGTTAAAACGGGGAAAACTTACCTTATTCAAAAAAATACAACGGCTTTATTTCCTGCATGGGAAAATTTTTTAAAAAAGCTTTAAAAAAAAAATCCAAAAACCGAAATTTTCAAAATTCCTTAATTACCAGTAGTTTCCGAGATAAACTACTTTAAATTCGGAATACACCTTCTGTTTTTCCTGTACGCCTGGTGAATCAAAAATTCAAAAAATAAAACAATTCCGGATATGTTTAAAATCCGAATAATTAAGTCTTTTTGAAACTTCGCGGTAAAGTTTGGAATCTTTTGAGTTTCCTGAGCAATTTGCAATCAGAAATTTTTATATATCCTTGGGTAAAGAAAATGGAAAATGTTTTCATAAGGGGAAAACGTGGAATTTTCAGGAATTTTCTGCATGGGAATTTTTTTAGCCTCCGAGAATCATTTAGGAAAAAAAAAATTCAAAATCCTTGTAAGGAAATGAAAATGTGCTTCATAAAAGGGGGAAAACGTGGAATTTTCCAGGAATTTTCTGCATGGGAATTTTCTTTAGGATCCGAAAATCATTTAGGAAAAAAAAAATTCAAAAAACCTGTAGGAAATGTCATTTTGATACAGTTAAACCCGATAAACTTACCTTATTCAAAAAAATACAACGGCTTTATTTTCCGCCAAAAAAAATATTTCAAAAAAGCTTCAAAAAATAACGAAAAAACCGAAATTTTCAAAACTCCAAAATTCCCAGTAGTTTCCGAGATATAACGACTTTAAATTTCGGAATCCACCTTCTGTTTTTCCTGTTCGCCTGGTGAATCAGAAGAATTTTTGTACTGAAATCCGCATTTCTCGGGCATATGATTTTCTCGATAATAAAGTCTTTTTTGAAACTTCGGCGGTAAGTATGCAATCTTTTGAGCCTCCAGAGCAATTTGCAATGAATAAATTTTTAATATATCCTTGGGTAAAGAAAATGGAAAATGTGCTTCAAAAAGGGGGAAAACGTGGAATTTTCCAGGAATTTTCTGCATGGGAATTTTCTTTAGGATCCGAGAATCATTTAGGAAAAAAAAAATTCCAAAAACCCTGTAGGAAATGTCATTTTGATACAGTTAAACCCGATAAACTTACCTTATTCAAAAAAATACAACGGCTTTATTTCCGCCAAAAAAAATATTTCAAAAAAGCTTCAAAAAATAACGAAAAAACCGAAATTTTCAAAACTCCAAAATTCCCAGTAGTTTCCGAGATATAACGACTTTAAATTTCGGAATCCACCTTCTGTTTTTCCTGTTCGCCTGGTGAATCAGAAGAATTTTTGTACTGAAATCCGCATTTCTCGGGCATATGATTTTCTCGATAATTTTAAGTCTTTTTTGAAACTTCGGCGGTAAGTATGCAATCTTTTGAGCCTCCAGAGCAATTTGCAATGAATAAATTTTTAATATATCCTTGGGTAAAGAAAATGGAAAATGTGCTTCAAAAAGGGGGAAAACGTGGAATTTTCCAGGAATTTTCTGCATGGGAATTTTCTTTAGGATCCGAAGAATCATTTAGGAAAAAAAAAATTCCAAAAACCCTGTAGGAAATGTCATTTTGATACAGTTAAACCCGATAAACTTACCTTATTCAAAAAAATACAACGGCTTTATTTTTCCGCCAAAAAAAATATTTCAAAAAAGCTTCAAAAAATAACGAAAAAAACCGAAATTTTCAAAACTCCAAAATTCCCAGTAGTTTCCGAGATATAACGACTTTAAATTTCGGAATCCACCTTCTGTTTTTCCTGTTCGCCTGGTGAATCAGAAGAATTTTTGTACTGAAATCCGCATTTCTCGGGCATATGATTTTCTCGATAACTAAAGTCTTTTTTGAAACTTCGGCGGTAAGTATGCAATCTTTTGAGCCTCCAGAGCAATTTGCAATGAATAAATTTTTAATATATCCTTGGGTAAAGAAAATGGAAAATGTGCTTCAAAAAGGGGGAAAACGTGGAATTTTCCAGGAATTTTCTGCATGGGAATTTTCTTTAGGATCCGAAGAATCATTTAGGAAAAAAAAAATTCCAAAAACCCTGTAGGAAATGTCATTTTGATACAGTTAAACCCGATAAACTTACCTTATTCAAAAAAATACAACGGCTTTATTTTTCCGCCAAAAAAAATATTTCAAAAAAGCTTCAAAAAATAACGAAAAAACCGAAATTTTCAAAACTCCAAAATTCCCAGTAGTTTCCGAGATATAACGACTTTAAATTTCGGAATCCACCTTCTGTTTTTCCTGTTCGCCTGGTGAATCAGAAGAATTTTTGTACTGAAATCCGCATTTCTCGGGCATATGATTTTCTCGATAACTAAAGTCTTTTTTGAAACTTCGGCGGTAAGTATGCAATCTTTTGAGCCTCCAGAGCAATTTGCAATGAATAAATTTTTAATATATCCTTGGGTAAAGAAAATGGAAAATGTGCTTCAAAAAGGGGGAAAACGTGGAATTTTCCAGGAATTTTCTGCATGGGAATTTTCTTTAGGATCCGAAGAATCATTTAGGAAAAAAAAAAATTCCAAAAACCCTGTAGGAAATGTCATTTTGATACAGTTAAACCCGATAAACTTACCTTATTCAAAAAAATACAACGGCTTTATTTTTCCGCCAAAAAAAATATTTCAAAAAAGCTTCAAAAAATAACGAAAAAACCGAAATTTTCAAAACTCCAAAATTCCCAGTAGTTTCCGAGATATAACGACTTTAAATTTCGGAATCCACCTTCTGTTTTTCCTGTTCGCCTGGTGAATCAGAAGAATTTTTGTACTGAAATCCGCATTTCTCGGGCATATGATTTTCTCGATAACTAAAGTCTTTTTTGAAACTTCGGCGGTAAGTATGCAATCTTTTGAGCCTCCAGAGCAATTTGCAATGAATAAATTTTTAATATATCCTTGGGTAAAGAAAATGGAAAATGTGCTTCAAAAAGGGGGAAAACGTGGAATTTTCCAGGAATTTTCTGCATGGGAATTTTCTTTAGGATCCGAAGAATCATTTAGGAAAAAAAAAATTCCAAAAACCCTGTAGGAAATGTCATTTTGATACAGTTAAACCCGATAAACTTACCTTATTCAAAAAAATACAACGGCTTTATTTTTCCGCCAAAAAAAATATTTCAAAAAAGCTTCAAAAAATAACGAAAAAACCGAAATTTTCAAAACCCCGAAATTCCTAGTAGTTTCCGAGATATAACGACTTTAAATTTCGGAATCCACCTTCTGTTTTTCCTGTTCGCCTGGTGAATCAGAAGAATTTTTGTACTGAAATCCGCATTTCTCGGGCATATGATTTTCTCGATAACTAAAGTCTTTTTTGAAACTTCGGCGGTAAGTATGCAATCTTTTGAGCCTCCAGAGCAATTTGCAATGAATAAATTTTTAATATATCCTTGGGTAAAGAAAATGGAAAATGTGCTTCAAAAAGGGGGAAAACGTGGAATTTTCCAGGAATTTTCTGCATGGGAATTTTCTTTAGGATCCGAAGAATCATTTAGGAAAAAAAAAATTCCAAAAACCCTGTAGGAAATGTCATTTTGATACAGTTAAACCCGATAAACTTACCTTATTCAAAAAAATACAACGGCTTTATTTTCCCGCCAAAAAAAATATTTCAAAAAAGCTTCAAAAAATAACGAAAAAACCGAAATTTTCAAAACTCCAAAATTCCCAGTAGTTTCCGAGATATAACGACTTTAAATTTCGGAATCCACCTTCTGTTTTTCCTGTTCGCCTGGTGAATCAGAAGAATTTTTGTACTGAAATCCGCATTTCTCGGGCATATGATTTTCTCGATAACTAAAGTCTTTTTTGAAACTTCGGCGGTAAGTATGCAATCTTTTGAGCCTCCAGAGCAATTTGCAATGAATAAATTTTTAATATATCCTTGGGTAAAGAAAATGGAAAATGTGCTTCAAAAAGGGGGAAAACGTGGAATTTTCCAGGAATTTTCTGCATGGGAATTTTCTTTAGGATCCGAAGAATCATTTAGGAAAAAAAAAATTCCAAAAACCCTGTAGGAAATGTCATTTTGATACAGTTAAACCCGATAAACTTACCTTATTCAAAAAAATACAACGGCTTTATTTTCCCGCCAAAAAAAATATTTCAAAAAAACTTCAAAAAATAACGAAAAAACCGAAATTTTCAAAACCCCGAAATTCCCAGTAGTTTCCGAGATATAACGACTTTAAATTTCGGAATCCACCTTCTGTTTTTCCTGTTCGCCTGGTGAATCAGAAGAATTTTTGTACTGAAATCCGCATTTCTCGGGCATATGATTTTCTCGATAACTAAAGTCTTTTTTGAAACTTCGGCGGTAAGTATGCAATCTTTTGAGCCTCCAGAGCAATTTGCAATGAATAAATTTTTAATATATCCTTGGGTAAAGAAAATGGAAAATGTGCTTCAAAAAGGGGGAAAACGTGGAATTTTCCAGGAATTTTCTGCATGGGAATTTTCTTTAGGATCCGACGAATCATTTAGGAAAAAAAAAATTCCAAAAACCCTGTAGGAAATGTCATTTTGATACAGTTAAACCCGATAAACTTACCTTATTCAAAAAAATACAACGGCTTTATTTTCCCGCCAAAAAAAATATTTCAAAAAAGCTTCAAAAAATAACGAAAAAACCGAAATTTTCAAAACTCCAAAATTCCCAGTAGTTTCCGAGATATAACGACTTTAAATTTCGGAATCCACCTTCTGTTTTTCCTGTTCGCCTGGTGAATCAGAAGAATTTTTGTACTGAAATCCGCATTTCTCGGGCATATGATTTTCTCGATAACTAAAGTCTTTTTTGAAACTTCGGCGGTAAGTATGCAATCTTTTGAGCCTCCAGAGCAATTTGCAATGAATAAATTTTTAATATATCCTTGGGTAAAGAAAATGGAAAATGTGCTTCAAAAAGGGGGAAAACGTGGAATTTTCCAGGAATTTTCTGCATGGGAATTTTCTTTAGGATCCGAACGAATCATTTAGGAAAAAAAAAATTCCAAAAACCCTGTAGGAAATGTCATTTTGATACAGTTAAACCCGATAAACTTACCTTATTCAAAAAAATACAACGGCTTTATTTTCCCCAAAAAAAATATTTCAAAAAAGCTTCAAAAAATAACGAAAAAACCGAAATTTTCAAAACTCCAAAATTCCCAGTAGTTTCCGAGATATAACGACTTTAAATTTCGGAATCCACCTTCTGTTTTTCCTGTTCGCCTGGTGAATCAGAAGAATTTTTGTACTGAAATCCGCATTTCTCGGGCATATGATTTTCTCGATAACTAAAGTCTTTTTTGAAACTTCGGCGGTAAGTATGCAATCTTTTGAGCCTCCAGAGCAATTTGCAATGAATAAATTTTTAATATATCCTTGGGTAAAGAAAATGGAAAATGTGCTTCAAAAAGGGGAAAACGTGGAATTTTCCAGGAATTTTCTGCTGGAATTTCTTAGATCGAGAATCATTTAGGAAAAAAAAAATTCCAAAAACCCTGTAGGAAATGTCATTTTGATACAGTTAAACCCGATAAACTTACCTTATTCAAAAAAATACAACGGCTTTATTTTCGCCAAAAAAAATATTTCAAAAAAGCTTCAAAAAATAACGAAAAAACCGAAATTTTCAAAACCCAAAATTCCAGTAGTTTCCGAGATATAACGACTTTAAATTTCGGAATCCACCTTCTGTTTTTCCTGTTCGCCTGGTGAATCAGAAGAATTTTTGTACTGAAATCCGCATTTCTCGGGCATATGATTTTCTCGATAATAAAGTCTTTTTTGAAACTTCGGCGGTAAGTATGCAATCTTTTGAGCCTCCAGAGCAATTTGCAATGAATAAATTTTTAATATATCCTTGGGTAAAGAAAATGGAAAATGTGCTTCAAAAAGGGGGAAAACGTGAATTTTCCAGGAATTTTCTGCATGGGAATTTTCTTTAGACG
This sequence comes from Chlorops oryzae, assembly GCA_020466095.1. Taxonomy (NCBI): domain Eukaryota; kingdom Metazoa; phylum Arthropoda; class Insecta; order Diptera; family Chloropidae; genus Chlorops; species Chlorops oryzae. Next base: position 166,341,621 of record CM035806.1, read on the forward strand.
AGAATCATTTAGGAAAAAAAAAATTCCAAAAACCCTGTAGGAAATGTCATTTTGATACAGTTAAACCCGATAAACTTACTTTCAAAAAAATACAACGGCTTTATTTTTCCGCAAAAAAAATTCAAAAAAGCTTCAAAAAATAACGAAAAAACCGAAATTTTCAAAACTCCAAAATTCCCAGTAGTTTCCGAGATATAACGACTTTAAATTTCGGAATCCACCTTCTGTTTTTCCTGTTCGCCTGGTGAATCAGAAGAATTTTTGTACTGAAATCCGCATTTCTCGGGCATATGATTTTCTCGATAACTAAAGTCTTTTTGAAACTTCGGCGGTAAGTATGCAATCTTTTGAGCCTCCAGAGCAATTTGCAATGAATAAATTTTTAATATATCCTTGGGTAAAGAAAATGGAAAATGTGCTTCAAAAAGGGGGAAAACGTGGAATTTTCCAGGAATTTTCTGCATGGGAATTTTCTTTAGGATCCGAGAATCATTTAGGAAAAAAAAAATTCCAAAAACCCTGTAGGAAATGTCATTTTGATACAGTTAAACCCGATAAACTTACCTTATTCAAAAAAATACAACGGCTTTATTTTCCCGCCAAAAAATATGACAAAAAAACTTCAAAAAATAACGAAAAAACCGAAATTTTCAAAACCCCGAAATTCCCAGTAGTTTCCGAGATATAACGACTTTAAATTTCGGAATCCACCTTCTGTTTTTCCTGTTCGCCTGGTGAATCAGAAGAATTTTTGTACTGAAATCCGCATTTCTCGGGCATATGATTTTCTCGATAACTAAAGTCTTTTTTGAAACTTCGGCGGTAAGTATGCAATCTTTTGAGCCTCCAGAGCAATTTGCAATGAATAAATTTTTAATATATCCTTGGGTAAAGAAAATGGAAAATGTGCTTCAAAAAGGGGGAAAACGTGGAATTTTCCAGGAATTTTCTGCATGGGAATTTTCTTTAGGATCCGACGAATCATTTAGGAAAAAAAAAATTCCAAAAACCCTGTAGGAAATGTCATTTTGATACAGTTAAACCCGATAAACTTACCTTATTCAAAAAAATACAACGGCTTTATTTTCCCGCCAAAAAAAATATTTCAAAAAAGCTTCAAAAAATAACGAAAAAACCGAAATTTTCAAAACTCCAAAATTCCCAGTAGTTTCCGAGATATAACGACTTTAAATTTCGGAATCCACCTTCTGTTTTTCCTGTTCGCCTGGTGAATCAGAAGAATTTTTGTACTGAAATCCGCATTTCTCGGGCATATGATTTTCTCGATAACTAAAGTCTTTTTTGAAACTTCGGCGGTAAGTATGCAATCTTTTGAGCCTCCAGAGCAATTTGCAATGAATAAATTTTTAATATATCCTTGGGTAAAGAAAATGGAAAATGTGCTTCAAAAAGGGGGAAAACGTGGAATTTTCCAGGAATTTTCTGCATGGGAATTTTCTTTAGGATCCGACGAATCATTTAGGAAAAAAAAAATTCCAAAAACCCTGTAGGAAATGTCATTTTGATACAGTTAAACCCGATAAACTTACCTTATTCAAAAAAATACAACGGCTTTATTTTCCCGCCAAAAAAAATATTTCAAAAAAGCTTCAAAAAATAACGAAAAAACCGAAATTTTCAAAACTCCAAAATTCCCAGTAGTTTCCGAGATATAACGACTTTAAATTTCGGAATCCACCTTCTGTTTTTCCTGTTCGCCTGGTGAATCAGAAGAATTTTTGTACTGAAATCCGCATTTCTCGGGCATATGATTTTCTCGATAACTAAAGTCTTTTTTGAAACTTCGGCGGTAAGTATGCAATCTTTTGAGCCTCCAGAGCAATTTGCAATGAATAAATTTTTAATATATCCTTGGGTAAAGAAAATGGAAAATGTGCTTCAAAAAGGGGGAAAACGTGGAATTTTCCAGGAATTTTCTGCATGGGAATTTTCTTTAGGATCCGACGAATCATTTAGGAAAAAAAAAATTCCAAAAACCCTGTAGGAAATGTCATTTTGATACAGTTAAACCCGATAAACTTACCTTATTCAAAAAAATACAACGGCTTTATTTTCCCGCCAAAAAAAATATTTCAAAAAAGCTTCAAAAAATAACGAAAAAACCGAAATTTTCAAAACTCCAAAATTCCCAGTAGTTTCCGAGATATAACGACTTTAAATTTCGGAATCCACCTTCTGTTTTTCCTGTTCGCCTGGTGAATCAGAAGAATTTTTGTACTGAAATCCGCATTTCTCGGGCATATGATTTTCTCGATAACTAAAGTCTTTTTTGAAACTTCGGCGGTAAGTATGCAATCTTTTGAGCCTCCAGAGCAATTTGCAATGAATAAATTTTTAATATATCCTTGGGTAAAGAAAATGGAAAATGTGCTTCAAAAAGGGGGAAAACGTGGAATTTTCCAGGAATTTTCTGCATGGGAATTTTCTTTAGGATCCGACGAATCATTTAGGAAAAAAAAAATTCCAAAAACCCTGTAGGAAATGTCATTTTGATACAGTTAAACCCGATAAACTTACCTTATTCAAAAAAATACAACGGCTTTATTTTCCCGCCAAAAAAAATATTTCAAAAAAGCTTCAAAAAATAACGAAAAAACCGAAATTTTCAAAACTCCAAAATTCCCAGTAGTTTCCGAGATATAACGACTTTAAATTTCGGAATCCACCTTCTGTTTTTCCTGTTCGCCTGGTGAATCAGAAGAATTTTTGTACTGAAATCCGCATTTCTCGGGCATATGATTTTCTCGATAACTAAAGTCTTTTTTGAAACTTCGGCGGTAAGTATGCAATCTTTTGAGCCTCCAGAGCAATTTGCAATGAATAAATTTTTAATATATCCTTGGGTAAAGAAAATGGAAAATGTGCTTCAAAAAGGGGGAAAACGTGGAATTTTCCAGGAATTTTCTGCATGGGAATTTTCTTTAGGATCCGACGAATCATTTAGGAAAAAAAAAATTCCAAAAACCCTGTAGGAAATGTCATTTTGATACAGTTAAACCCGATAAACTTACCTTATTCAAAAAAATACAACGGCTTTATTTTCCCGCCAAAAAAAATATTTCAAAAAAGCTTCAAAAAATAACGAAAAAACCGAAATTTTCAAAACTCCAAAATTCCCAGTAGTTTCCGAGATATAACGACTTTAAATTTCGGAATCCACCTTCTGTTTTTCCTGTTCGCCTGGTGAATCAGAAGAATTTTTGTACTGAAATCCGCATTTCTCGGGCATATGATTTTCTCGATAACTAAAGTCTTTTTTGAAACTTCGGCGGTAAGTATGCAATCTTTTGAGCCTCCAGAGCAATTTGCAATGAATAAATTTTTAATATATCCTTGGGTAAAGAAAATGGAAAATGTGCTTCAAAAAGGGGGAAAACGTGGAATTTTCCAGGAATTTTCTGCATGGGAATTTTCTTTAGGATCCGACGAATCATTTAGGAAAAAAAAAATTCCAAAAACCCTGTAGGAAATGTCATTTTGATACAGTTAAACCCGATAAACTTACCTTATTCAAAAAAATACAACGGCTTTATTTTCCCGCCAAAAAAAATATTTCAAAAAAGCTTCAAAAAATAACGAAAAAACCGAAATTTTCAAAACTCCAAAATTCCCAGTAGTTTCCGAGATATAACGACTTTAAATTTCGGAATCCACCTTCTGTTTTTCCTGTTCGCCTGGTGAATCAGAAGAATTTTTGTACTGAAATCCGCATTTCTCGGGCATATGATTTTCTCGATAACTAAAGTCTTTTTTGAAACTTCGGCGGTAAGTATGCAATCTTTTGAGCCTCCAGAGCACTTTGCAATGAATAAATTTTTAATATTTCCTTGGGTAAAGAAAATGGAAAATGTGCTTCAAAAAGGGGGAAAACGTGGAATTTTCCAGGAATTTTCTCCATGGGAATTTTCTTTAGGATCCGACGAATCATTTAAGAAAAAAAAAATTTCAAAAACCCTGTAGGAAATGTCATTTTGATACAGTTAAACCCGATAAACTTACCTTATTCAAAAAAATACAACGGCTTTATTTTCCCGCCAAAAAAAATATTTCAAAAAAACTTCAAAAAATAACGAAAAAACCGAAATTTTCAAAACCCCGAAATTCCCAGTAGTTTCCGAGATATAACGATTTCAAATTTCGGAATCCACCTTCTGCTTTTCCTGTTCGCCTGGTGAATCAGAAGAATTTTTGTACTGGCCATTAAAATTTTACTGGAAAAAGAAATAAAAGGGGAAAGATTTCGATTTGGATTTTTAGATCGCAATCTTTAGAAAAAAAATCAAAACCTTGAAATTCTTATAAGAAAATCTAAAAAAAGATTTCGAATTTAATAAAAAGAAAAACAAACCGATTTAATACACTTCTTCAAAAGTTTTTCAATTCATTAAAACTTTAATCATCATTTAATTATAATTTTTCTGTGAAGAATTTAGAACGATTTCGATTTAATTTTTGATTGAAATCAAAATATCTGAAAAAAAATTTAAAAAAATATCCAAAAATAATAAATAAAATTTAATAATTATATTATAATTAAATTATATTTTTTTTTTAAAATTTATAATATTTATATATTTATATATTTTTAATTGTATATAATTTTATAAATTATATAATTTATTATTATAAAATATTTAAAAATATTATTATATTATATAATATTAAAATAAATGTAATATTTTATATTAAAATTATTTAAAATAATATTTAAAAAATTTAAAAAATTAAATAAAAAAAATTTTAAAATATAATTTATAATTAATTATACTTTTTTTTTAATAAAATTTTATAATCAATTTTTCTCGGGCATATGATTTTCTCGATAACTAAAGTCTTTTTTGAAACTTCGGCGGTAAGTATGCAATCTTTTGAGCCTCCAGAGCAATTTGCAATGAATAAATTTTTAATATATCCTTGGGTAAAGAAAATGGAAATGTGCTTCAAAAAGGGGGAAAACGTGGAATTTTCCAGGAATTTTCTGCATGGGAATTTTCTTTAGGATCCGACGAATCATTTAGGAAAAAAAAAATTCCAAAAACCCTGTAGGAAATGTCATTTTGATACAGTTAAACCCGATAAACTTACCTTATTCAAAAAAATACAACGGCTTTATTTTCCCGCCAAAAAAAATATTTCAAAAAAGCTTCAAAAAATAACGAAAAAACCGAAATTTTCAAAACTCCAAAATTCCCAGTAGTTTCCGAGATATAACGACTTTAAATTTCGGAATCCACCTTCTGTTTTTCCTGTTCGCCTGGTGAATCAGAAGAATTTTTGTACTGAAATCCGCATTTCTCGGGCATATGATTTTCTCGATAACTAAAGTCTTTTTTGAAACTTCGGCGGTAAGTATGCAATCTTTTGAGCCTCCAGAGCGATTTGCAATGAATAAATTTTTAATATATCCTTGGGTAAAGAAAATGGAGAATGTGCTTCAAAAAGGGGGAAAACGTGGAATTTTCCAGGAATTTTCTGCATGGGAATTTTCTTTAGGATCCGACGAATCATTTAGGAAAAAAAAAATTCCAAAAACCCTGTAGGAAATGTCATTTTGATACAGTTAAACCCGATAAACTTACCTTATTCAAAAAAATACAACGGCTTTATTTTCCCGCCAAAAAAAAAATTTCAAAAAAGCTTCAAAAAATAACGAAAAAACCGAAATTTTCAAAACTCCAAAATTCCCAGTAGTTTCCGAGATATAACGACTTTAAATTTCGGAATCCACCTTCTGTTTTTCCTGTTCGCCTGGTGAATCAGAAGAATTTTTGTACTGAAATCCGCATTTCTCGGGCATATGATTTTCTCGATAACTAAAGTCTTTTTTGAAACTTCGGCGGTAAGTATGCAATCTTTTGAGCCTCCAGAGCAATTTGCAATGAATAAATTTTTAATATATCCTTGGGTAAAGAAAATGGAAAATGTGCTTCAAAAAGGGGGAAAACGTGGAATTTTCCAGGAATTTTCTGCATGGGAATTTTCTTTAGGATCCGAAGAATCATTTAGGAAAAAAAAAATTCCAAAAACCCTGTAGGAAATGTCATTTTGATACAGTTAAACCCGATAAACTTACCTTATTCAAAAAAATACAACGGCTTTATTTTTCCGCCAAAAAAAATATTTCAAAAAAGCTTCAAAAAATAACAAAAAAACCGAAATTTTCAAAACTCCAAAATTCCCAGTAGTTTCCGAGATATAACGACTTTAAATTTCGGAATCCACCTTCTGTTTTTCCTGTTCGCCTGGTGAATCAGAAGAATTTTTGTACTGAAATCCGCATTTCTCGGGCATATGATTTTCTCGATAACTAAAGTCTTTTTTGAAACTTCGGCGGTAAGTATGCAATCTTTTGAGCCTCCAGAGCAATTTGCAAAGAATAAATTTTTAATATTTCCTTGGGTAAAAAAAATGAATGAAAAAAAAATTTTTAGATAAAAACATAGACCTAAACTTAGACCTAAACTTAGACTTGGACTAATAATTAAACTTAGACATTGTAAATATTAATTTTGTATATTAATTTTAAATATTAATTTTAATTATTAATTTTAAATATTAATTTTAAATTTTTATTTTAAATATTAATTTTAAATATTTATTTTAAAAATTAATTTTAAATTTAATTTAAAATATTAATTTTAAATATTAATTTTAAATAGTAATTTTGAATTTTTATTTTAAATATTAATTTTAAATTTTAATTTTAAATATTAATTTTAAATATTAATTTAAATATTAATTTTAAATATTAATTTTAAATATTAATTCTTAATATTAATTTTAAATATTAATATTAATTATTAATTTTAAATATTAATTTTAAATTTTAATTTTAAATATTAATTTTAAATATTAATTTTAAATATTAGTTTTAAGTATTAATTTTAAATATTAATTTTAGATATTAATTTTAAATAATAATTTCAAATATTAATTTTAAATAATAATTTTAAGTATAAATTTTAAATATTTATTTTAAATATTAATTTTAAATATTAATTTTAATTATTAATTTTAAATAATAATTTTTAATATTAATTTTAAATATTAACTGTTAAATATTAATTTTAAATATTAATTTAATAAAATTTAAATATATTTTAAATAATAATTTTAAATATTAATTTTAAGTATTTATTTTAAATATAAATTTTAAATATAAATTGTTAAATATTAATTTAAAATTTTAATTTTAAATATTAATTTTAAATATTAATTTTAAATAATTAATTTTAATATTAATTTTAAATATTAATTTTTAATATTAATTTTAAATATTTAATTTTAAATAATTAATTTTAAATATTAATTTTTAAATATTAATTTTAAATATTAATTTTAATATTAATTTTAAATATTAATTTTAAATATTAATTTTAAATATTAATTTTAAATATTATTTTAAATATTAATTTTAAATATTTATTTTAAATATTAATTTTAAATATTAATTTTAAATATTAATTTTAAATATTAATTTTAAATATTAATTTTAAATATTTATTTTAAATATTAATTTTAAATATTTAATTTTAAATATTAATTTTAAATATTAATTTTAAATATTAATTTTAAATATTAATTTTAAATATTTAAATTTTAAATATTAATTTTAAGTATTAATTTTAAATATTAATTTTAAATTATTAATTTTAAATATTAATTTTAAATATTAATTTTAAATATTAATTTTAAAATATTAATTTTAAATATTAATTTTAAATATTAATTTTAAATATTAATTTTAAATTTTAATTTTAAATATTAATTTTAAATATTTATTTTAAATATTAATTTTAAATATTAATTTTAAATATTAATTTTAAATATTAATTTTAAATATTAATTTTAAAATTTTAATTTTTAAATATTAATTTTAAATATTATTTTAAATATTAATTTTAAATTTAATTTTAAATTTTAATTTTAAATATTAATTTTAAATATTAATTTAAAATTAATTTAATATTAATTTATAAATTTAATTTTAAATATTAATTTTAAATTTAATTTTAATATTTAATTTTAATTATTAATTTTAATTTTAATTTTATTTAATTAATTAAATTTTAATTATAATTTAATTTATTTTAATTTTAATTTAATTTAATTTAATTTTTAATTTTAATTTTAATTTTAATTTTAATTTTAATTTTAATTTTAATTTTAATTTTAATTTTAATTTTAATTTTAATTTAATTTTAATTTTAATTTTAATTTTAATTTTAATTTTAATTTTAATTTTAATTTTAATTTTAATTTTAATTTTAATTTTAATTTTAATTTTAATTTTAATTTTAATTTTAATTTTAATTTTAATTTTAATTTTAATTTTAATTTTAATTTTAATTTTAATTTTAATTTTAATTTTAATTTTAATTTTAATTTTAATTTTAATTTTAATTTTAATTTTAATTTTTAATTTTAATTTTAATTTTAATTTTAATTTTAATTTTAATTTTAATTTTAATTTTAATTTTTAATTTTAATTTTAATTTTAATTTTAATTTTAATTTTAATTTTAATTTTAATTTTAATTTTAATTTTAATTTTAATTTATTTAATTTTATTTTTAATTTTAATTTTAATTTTAATTTTAATTTTTTTAAATAAAAATAATATTTAAAATTAAAAATTACAATTAGTATTTAATATTAATTGAAAAAAACATGCTCCCATTCTTTGCACAATAGGAAAGTGAATATAAAGGAACCAAGTATTTTGAAGCTTTTTAAGCACAGGTCATTTCATTTGTAAGATTTGCGAAGGACGTCCCCAAAGTGAAATACACTAAAAACAAAATGGTTTAGTTGTTTTTATTCTTTTTGTGTAACAATTGCTCTCATTGTAAAATAAAATAAATTTTTATTTTTGATTCCCTGTTTTATTAGCAATCAAAAAACGCTTGTTTCATATTTCTATCTTAATTAGTTTTTGAGATATAAAATTTTGAAGAAAGGCGAACTTAAAAGGGGTTTTCAATGAAATCTTAAGGACACTTTGCAACAGGAATCTAAAAATCGGTTCTAAGAGTGTAAAAATATTGTAAAATTTATAATCTTTTGTTGCTGGCATACAATACCATTGTATGGTTCCTGGTGCAAACATGATAAAATTTCGACCAATCATATAGTTCTAAGTATATGATTTCTTGAACTACTAGATCAATTGAGTTGAAAAATATGAGAGGTCATTGTTGTACTTCAAAAATGAGAGCCTCATTTTTTTCACAATTCGTACCACACCGTCCGCATTTTCAGTCCAATCTCAAAAATTTCAGTTTGGAGACCTAGTAGTAAGAAGCACCTTTTAAGCCATATAGAAAGAATATTTAAAAAAAAATTCTTTCATGTCACAATAGGGCAACTAAACGCCAAAAATCAAGGGAAACTTGAAAAATGTCCAATTTTTCACAATTCCGAAGCACATTCCTCCAAAAAAAACAAGCTTTTCTTGAAAAAAGCACCATTTGAGTATTATATAATTGTGGTATTAGCTTTGAAGCGCAAACAACCATAATGAGTTACTAAAGCACTAATATCTTTTTTTTTTTCAGTAAAAGCTAAAAAACTGAAGATTTTTCACAAAATCGATGTTAGCTCCAAAACTAGAACTGAGAAAAAATTTTCAAAAATGTTCCATATGTCACCAATACCACCTTAATCCAAAACTCTTAACAAAATCGCGGCAACAAAACCACTGTAAATTATTATTATTTTAAATTGAAAATACCTTTTCAGTTGGGGCATTTGAACCCGGTAATCTCAAATTAAATTCAATTATTGTCAATAATTGCCTAGTGTAAAGGCTGATGCAGTTAGAATCATTTTGATTTGCATGGCGAAGAAAAACGGAACATTTTTGCTATTTTCCCTTAAAAAAAAAAATACGCAGAACAAGCGCCTAAAAAACAGAACACCTCTGCTAAAAACAGATACGACGGTCACCGTACACATACGTCATTCGCCAGACAAGGGAGACGAAAAAATCCGTACGAACACACAAAAACACACACACACACACACACACACACAGGCATCAGATGAAAAATTTTTAATATGGTTTCTAGAAGCTTCATAACCAGGGCTCGGATTCTGTTGACTTTTATAAATTTAAAGCATACTTCATGAAGTAACATTTTTGTTCAACTCACATAAATTTAAGATTCAAATCGATTTTTAATTTCAATATGAATTTTTTTGAAGTTAGAAAAGCGATTTGACGTTCAAATTCCCTCAACTTATTCGCAAAATGTTGGTTAGAAATATTTTTGCCCCACAAAGTATGCTTTAAATTTATAAAAGTCAACAAAATCCGAGCCCTGTTCATAACTTTCAAAACGAATCAATTTGGAAATACTTATATTTAAGAGTCGTATTCGAGTCTTTTTTTTTAAGTCTTCTGTGTGATCAATCAGTTTTTTATCTTCAAGGGGGCTTGAAAAAGACTCATATACATATATTTAAATCTTCTCATAAAACAGTCTCCCAACAGCTAGCTGAGTAGATTCTTGAAACTTCAAAACGTGGAAATATGCAAAAACCGGTGGTTCAAAAAATCGTCCCCATTACAATAACTTCCTCTGGGAAGTTAAAAATCAACAACACAAAAAAGTCGAAAAAGAAAACACGGAAAGAAAAAATAGAAACAAAAAATAAAATAAAATAAAAAAAAACAATACAAATTAAGAAGGAAGGAGAAAATCTGGTACGAAACGGTGAGAGTGACAATCGCAAAAAGTGAAAAAAAAGACGGTGAAGCAACAACTTTCTAGCGTTACTTCATGCGCAACAACAGCAATCGGAAAGCACCCAGCGGGAAATGTCCCCGATGATGTCCTAGTGATTTCGGAGCCGGAATGCATTCTATTTCCGGTGACACTTTGTATGACATTTACACGGGAGCTGACAGGGACTTCAGCGGTGACATTATATCACCGGAATATTAGAAAATGTCACTGGTCATGCTAGGAGATGCGATGGCGAAGAAAGCATTTGAGAGCAGCACATTGCTCTCTTTTCTTTCTAAATGTCAATTTATAGAAACCAGTTTGATAACTCTCTTCTTTGCCCTCTCTTTGAATGTTTCGAAAATTTTTAAAAATCTATTTATATCAATTTTTTGTTCGCCTCTGCCAGGGATCGAACCCGCGATCTTCGGATTCTGAGTCGAGCACTCATCCACTACGCCACTTCATGCTAACGCTGAAGTGACGCTAAAACCTTATTTAAATTTCAGTAGCCAATGAGAGTCAAGCACATGAACAGCATCCCTCCACGATGACATGTCCTTCAAGATGTCATGTATGACAATGTCACCTATATGTCATCGATGACATCATTGGTGACTTTGTCATGCAGGAGATAATTTTCCGCTGGGCAAGTTCATACGAGAATAGCAAGAACGACGACAATAAAAATTTTCAGTAAAAATAATATAAAAAGTTACAATAAAAGCGAAGGAATGTAAGTCTAAGGCTAAAAATAAACATTTTCAAATGGGAGGAGACACGAGCAACAGGACTGAGCGCCATGGATTAAACTTAAACTTCAAATCCTTGGAAACCCAGACACACACGCACACACATACATGGCTAAGTATTCAATGTCCGTGTAAATGGATTCGTGGAAGTGTAAGCATGCAAACCAAAGGACCATTTGCTAGTATGCATTATTATTATTATTTTTTCTTTGGTTTTTTTATACTTGTGGTTTTTTTGTTGTTATTGCTATTCTGGTTTTCTTTTCCCTCCTTCAATTTTCTTTCTTTTTCTTTTTTTTCCCCCTGAACAAATCCAATCAGTGCGAGACCAAAGAAGAATAACGACATCTCCGAAGGATTTGCAAATGTAAACAAAAAAAATAAATAAAAAATAAAAAAAAATATTCTGCATTACCAAATTCCTAAAAGGGTCCTTGCGTAGCTTTCTGTTAAATTTTGCACGAAGCCCATTATTAGTACGTCATTCTCGACTAAGTGCAGTTAGGAAGGGCTATTTTGTGCACCAAACCTTACATGAAAATACCAATGAAAACAGATCGCGAACGTAAGTAGATAAATGGATGCCAGGAAGAGCTTCCATCATCGAGTTGTAAGACGTGGAAATGAGCAAATATTTGGAGAAGATTATTTCAAAGTTTGATAAAGGTCGACAGAGTTATGCCACTAAAATTGGGAAAATGTCATCAAACTATTGCCCGTCTTCTCTTGAAGAGGGTAAAGGACATTCGTGCGTTCCAAAACTAAAATTCAAATTTTATTTAAGGAAAATACGAAAATAGATATGTCAACATCGGGAATCACTTTGCTACAAAACATAAGAAAAAAGTTCCGACGCGACGAGTTGCTTCTGTTCGTTCTAAACCATTTCAATAGAGTACCTACCTCTGTATTCCATTGGCTGTGGAGTCGATCTTTTCGTTTATTTTCGGAAATTGATCCCATGGGAAATTACAATGGTCAGGTGTATCATTTTCTCAATTTTTCTCGCAAAAAAAACCAGAAAAAAAACATCCTCGCTTAGAATTGTTTTGAGTGTTTTCTAAGCATATAAAAAAAAAAAAATTTTTTTTTAACATTGAAATTATTTCCAGGGTTTTTTGAAATTTTCCTGAACGTCAGAATATACTCTAAGTGACATAAGAAGGCTAACAGCGGGTCATAAAAGAGTTTTCATCTCTTTTGTCGAATCAAACGAGAATTACGCACAGCAGCGCAACGGGGTTTTCGGTCATTTCATTCTGATTTTTTACCTTTTGACCTTGTTGTTCTCATTGTAGTCTCTCAATTTACATTGTTTGTCATACCTGACGCACTCTGTGGTGAGAGCATATTGCGCTTGTGCGTACGTTTGTTCGACTCAGAACTACTCGAAAAAGACCATATTAAAAAAAAAATGCATGACCAGCGTCACCGGGCGATTCGATTTAGCCATGTCTAGCTAGTCCGTCTGTCCTTCTGGCTTTCCGTATACAGTTTTCTTATTGAAGGACTTCAGCTGGCTTGACAAAACTCGGTATGCGTAAAAATAAATTCGAAAATGGATCAGATTAAGGTCTATTCGGAAAATCGTAAAAATTCCCCTCAAAACTGAATTTTTAAATAAAAATAATTGGTCGGTTTTGTAAAGCAAAACTTTTGTACGTTTTTACAGCCAATTTATAAATCAATATAACAAAATTCCTTCAGCCTATCACACACTTTTCGTTGTCCCAAGCAATTCGTTTGTTTGCGGCAATTAATCGAAGTGTTAACACTCAATAAACTTTTCCAACAATTTTTTTTTTTTTAACTATAAACCACCGAAAGTATTAAAAATCAACTAATTATTTTTAAAAAAAAATATTTTTAGAATTAACAACTTACAATTAATTGAAACCCTCAAGCCCAAAATCCAACATTGCGAGAGACCGATGCGAGAGTGCGTTACGTCACGAAAATATTTTGCGTGACGCATTTCAATCTCCAATGAGAGTTTTGCGTCACGCAGAAGAAAGCACAATTTCGCTTCTAGTAATGCAATATTTCAACCAAGTACCAATCTAACGAGTACCGAGTACTCATAAAAATTATACGGTTTCACTTGAGTTTAAATTTTAATACAAAATTTTCAAAATATTTTCAAAATGAACCAATGCTCGCGAAATATTTTAAAAGCTCTTTTTCACGAAACAGTGAACAGTTTTTGTTCTATCAGTTTAAACGAGTACCCAATAGCGAGTACCCAAAAAATAGCTACATCATTAACCTGTCAAAATTGCCTCGCAACGAGAAATATTCAATTTTTCAAAATTTTCTCGCTACGAGGTCTCGCAGTGCGATACATTGGAGCTTGAACCATACGATTGAATGTATTGAAATTTGTGTGCGTTTCGTCTCGCGCTCTCGCATCGGGCTTTCGCAATGTTGGATTTTGGGCTTCATTGATTTTTAAATGAATTTTTTATTCACTCTTTAATAACTTTTATTGTTTATTCTAGCTTCAACTTGCTTTAAGGCATACGCTAAAAAGGGAAAAAACTGCTTCATCCACATATTTCATAATAAAAATTGGAGTCTGTTAAGTCAGTTTACGAACAACAATTTTACGTTATTACATCACAAAACATAAATATGTGTTTTCGAATTTTTGATAAATTTGTCTCTTCTTATATGAAAGTCCGCATAAAGCTAATGAGAAATGTAGAGAAAAATTATTATGTACTAATACTTTCATTTTTTGATATGACAAAAATTACCCTTTAGGAATTACAACTAATTTTAAATTAATAGAACAACTGATTGATTTAAAGTGACAATTAATTTAAACTCTGACTTTTTCCCATGGAGAAAACTAACTTTTTTAGCATGGCGATGTCCTACGGCAAAGTCAATTGTCTGAATCTGGATATCTTTTAAATTAGTTAAAAATCAGTTTATTTTAAATTGATATTATTTTAATTTTTCTTTGAATGATTTCAAAGTTGTTTCTTTCCAGTCTGTCTAACAATCCGAGGTCTGTGAGTTCAAATCTCCGTTCAGACAAGGGTTTTTTTTTTTTTTTTTTTTTTTTTTTTTTTTGTGGTAAAGTATGTAATAATATACCTAACATTTAAATAATAATGAAAAAACTTAAAGGAATATCCTTTCAACCAAACTTTTTATTCAAAATTATAAAAAAGAAAGGTTTCAGTGGAACTTAAAGGAGTTTTTCAAAGAGCTTGTGTATGACGTATTTGAAGAAAGGATGGCAAACTTCACGGTATGGTTGGCAGCTTCTTTTCTCCTTTAGTTTGTATTTAAAATTTACCTGACTCTTTCAATTCCCAATTTTTCCACATCTTATTTCTGTCTGCAACAGGATTCGAACTCCAGCCTTCGGATTGCTAAGCGCAATCGCTATGCGCTACGCCACGAAGAGATCGAATATATTCAGATTTAATACATTATATTAAAGTTTATGTATGGTATGTCAACTAATTGCTTTTCAACTAATTGTCAAATATATTTTTTTTCAATCTGATTTCCTAAATTCCGATAGGGTATAGGCAAAGTTTTTTAAGTGTTAATATCTTCGTTGTTCAATATAACTAGAGCTCGGATTTTGAATATTTTGAATTTTTTTTGAATTATTTGAATATTTTAAATTTTTTAAAAATTTTTTTTGCATTTAACTGTGCTTTTTGAATATTTTATTCACTGAAGTAGGCTTTTTTTTGTTTATTTGACAATTCAACATTTTAATAGGCATACTAAATCGAACTAATTTGGAATTTTTGACTGTGAATTTTTTGAATATTTTGATTTTTTTGCATTTTTGTTTGAATTTTTTGGAATTTTCTTTGAACATTTTTTGAATATTTTTTTGCATTCTTTTTTCATTTTTTTACGTATTCAAATTCCAAGGCATAAATATAAAAAAACAATCTCAAGCAAAACTTTGTTAAAAATTTAAGATTACGAATTTTTCCCAAATTTTTTGATTTGTTTGAAATTTGAAATTGTGGCAATTGAAAAACCAATGAATCGTAATTAACAATCGCCATTAGTTGGAATATTTCGTTCCCAGTTTTTCTTTGTGTGAGTGTGTGTGTGTGTGTGCTAATTGTTTATCTCTGTCGGGTATTGCGTATTATCGTACTCGTCTGACTATAACACCCTTTTGCTTGTCTCCTTTTATTCTGAGTCTTGTTTTGCTCCTTTTTCGTGTTTGTGCAATGAGATAATGCATGGATTTCGAACACGTTTGCTGGCACATTTTCTTTTTTATGACGAAAATATCCGACTCAGGGACTCAGTGATGCAGAAAGCAGTAACAGCGTAACAACGTAACAGCGTAACAGACACCTGCTGTGAACCTGAGGCTACAGCTTTGAGCTCATTATGAAATCTCCCTTTCCTCGAATTTGCGGTTGAAACTTTTTACGCTATTCTTCTCGTTTAGTAGGTGCTTTCGGTCGTTTTTTTCTTCTCTATTAATTGAGTTCATCGTTTGGCTATGGCCGAAAATCGTTCACTTCATTCGTAGTAGATTGAGTATTTTATGTACAATAAGAAACACCTGAAATTTGGCTCGGTTAGTTCATAAGTTTATAAACCTTTTTAACCACAGCCATCACAAATATTATGGATCTTTTGAATCCATTGAGAACTATTTCTTTAGTTTCTTCCAAACATGCCTCCTTATATTTACACATATTGAGAAGAAGCCGTTTCGGAATTGTGGAATCGATTTTCATTAGTACTTCTAAGCATACTTTTAGGCTTCAATTTAAATATAATATATAAACAGGGCTCGGATTTTGTTGACTTTTATAATTTTGAAGCATACTTAAAGGAGCAAAAATTTTTCTAACTAACATTTTACGAATAAGTTTAGCGAAGTTAAAATTCAAACTGCTTGTCTTACTTCAAAAAAATTTATATTGAAGTTAAAAATCGACTTGAGTCGTAACATTGTGTGAGTTAAATAAAAATTTTACTCCTTAAAGTATGCTTTAAATTTATAAAAGTCACCAAAATCCGAGCCCTGTATATAAATAGTTTTATTGTCTCATCTGGGAAAACCCAATGTCGTCAGATTAAATTGAAAAAAATTCCGAAACAATCCGCATTAAGAGAATGGACAACAAAAAAAAAAAAAAAAAAGCGATAAAAAAATTTAAAAAAATTAAAGTTAAATAACGTTTCAAAGTGCATTATGCGCGCATAATGCCTTCGGACTTAGGGATTAGTTCCTTCTGTTTACTCTTTACCTTTCATTCATTTCCATTGGTTTTGTTTGCTTTAATTAAAATTGTATTTTTTTCCCATTTTTTTCTTTTGCAATTAGTCTCCTTTATGCAACCGGATTACTTTGCTCTCCTCGCTCCCCAACATCCATTATCCAACGCACACACACGCACACGAATACATTCAATTGGAATTCACTTGGGTAGTTGGCTCGGTTCGTTGGAATTAAGTCGCAAAAACATAAAATTCAGAAAGAGCTCTTTGAATTTCTCTTCAATTGTTTTAAGGGAAGAATGGTTTTTTCTTATTTTTATTTTTTTAATTTTGACAGTTTTACGGTTAACTATGTTTTTTGACGGAATCTTATTGTCCAGGTTAGGATAGTCTCATATCTAAATAAAAGGGAAAAAGTGAATACATACATTTTTCATAGAAAATTCCTTTGTTCAAGTGCCTGAAAATAAGTGCCGCGTAGAGCCCCAACGCAGTCGTTGCAGCTAAGCTCAGTAAGTAAGTTCGCCATCGATCTACACTGGCCTTTAAGATGATATTTACATTCGACGAGTGTTGAGCGAAGCCTCGCTATCGAATTTTATGACTCATACTTCAATGCCAGTGTGAAACTTCAGTGCACTTTAAGGAGTCCATGGAATTTATTCAATTGAAATGGCACTGGCGAGAAGTGGGTCCTCTTTGTAAACGGAAATGTTGAAGAAAGGGAAAATTTTTTAATTTTTTTTTTTTACTATTTCGCCTGACTGGTTTTTAAATAACCACACCGCTTTGATGCGATGAAAACACTCATATGTGGGATGGCCGTGCATAGTCTTTTTATACCCGACACACTCTGTGTCGAGGTTATATCACGAAATCCATGTTTCCCATGCGTAACATGTCACTATGCGTTCATACATATGTATTAAATACTCAAATTCTTTAAATTCTCTTTTTTTATAATCTCTTTTATTAGAAATGAAAAGAAAAAAATGGTTCGCACTTTTTTTTGCATCCAATTCTACAATATTCGCACGTTTGTATTGAATATTAGTACTGGGAGCATCTATTTATGTGCGTTTACGTTTTCTAATTACTTATCTCAAATATTACCCCTTTGATTTTAAGAATTTTTATTTAAAATAAAAGGTAGGTATATTAATTATTTTTTAATTTTTGTGGAAAATTTTTTCTCAGTGTAAAATTAAAAAAAAGAAGAAGGACTTCTTAGGAAATTGAACGGCTCATTACTGCATATATACATATATGTGAGTATGTATTTTGATGAATTGAATGGGAGGGGCTAACAACACGATAAGAACACTTGTTCAAGAGGTCTTCACAGGAGCATAGCAATTTCAAATTAATTCGTATATAATTAATGTAGAACATTATCCTAATTTCGAGATGTTTTTATAAGAATTTACGAGATGAGTGAATTTGTGTGCTCTGTCATAGCATCTGTCAATTACGACAAGAAATATCTACATACATATGTAGGCATGTAATGAGTAATCTATTCCATTCGATTCCATTTCCGAAATTGATCACCTTTTGATATTCCAGTTAATAAAATTTCTTGTAAATGATTATTTAATCGTCGTTCTGTCATTTATCATTTGCCTGTTTCGTGTACCTATAACATATCCATCAGAATATGGGTTTAACTTGTTGCTCAAATTTCGTTAAGCAGACACCATCCAAAATTCTCCTAAATTCAATCGGCCCACTAAATTCGCAATGTTCATTCCGTTTTTTTGCTCATTTTCCCCCATTTCGCTTTGTGACCTCTTCGCTTCGGCTTCGACTTCGACTTCCATCTTTTCTACATTTACATTTCTTTTATCGTTTACGCTGACACAATGGCGGACATCCATACGACGAACATACACGAATGCCATTCAATTCGAGCACCCAAACCGTTGGGCGTGCATAGCCCAACCCAAGCGAAAAAATAAACTCCCACACAGTATGGCAGTCGATCGTGAGGGTGGGTTATGTTTGCAGAGTGATTTAAGCTAAGGCATTGCGTTACACATTACATCGGGTTACATTGCGTTGCGTTACGTTACGTTTCACTTAAATACGTTACGCTGATGATGTACATGTACGTGTATGTATACGTAAGCAAGCATTGCCGCAGAAACTTGGCGCCAGACAGAACACTCATGTACCTAGTAGGATAATCGTAGTTCGAGGAAAGCAAACTCCCACAAATGACTTCCTCTCTTGTTTCTTTTCCTCTTCTCTTCTCATCTCTTCTCTTCTCTTCTCACCTCATCTCTTCTCTTTTATTTTTTATTTTCTTCTTGATTCTTCTTCTCCTTCTTCGTCTTCTATTTACGTAAAGTCAACATGCCTGGGCTCGCCTCATTTGGTCTCGTCTGGTTTGGTCTTGCGTCGCGGTCGTATTCGTGCTCATAGTCAAGACGACACTCAGAGTCGAGCGCTCGTATGGCAGTGCCAAGGGGGTGCCAACTGTTGCTGTATACATACATTCATACATATATACATGCATACCTACACATTAATAAATGTGCGCGTGCTACGTCACTTTGTTTTATCTTTTAATCGCAGCAGCAAACAGCATAAAAATAACAATAAGCAATGTTCCCAAATTATAAGAAACAACATTGATATCTATCATCACGAACACGAACGTCGAACAGGCACATGCACGCACACATACGCTATTCGGTATTCGATATTCGCTACTCACGAAGGACGTTCAATTGTGCAACAAGCATTACATTAATTCATCAAAGAAAATTGAATGTTGTGTACGTTCAAGTCCTGATGTGGGGCACTCAGCCATTCACAAACAAGCACACACACACACGGACGCACACACGCGCACTCACGCGATCACTGAGATGTGAACGACACAGATATGTTATATAAAAAATTAGGTTTTTTCTGACTACATATCTCTAAAAATAAGTGAAATGAGAATCGCCCTTGGACTTAGTTGTTATGTAGAACAAAAACCGATAATAATTTTTCTTTGATTTCTATAAAAGTCAATACAGTGAAACCCTCACAAGTCATTTCCTGCTATTTCGAATTTTCATACATATTTAAGTACATACCTGTGTGTGTGCGCTATTTTCACTTATAATTCATTTCCATCATCCCAATCATTCCAGATCGGATAAGCTTCTGCCAACATCACCTTTAAATATATAACCAGGGCTGGGATTCTGTTGGCTTTTATAAATTTAAAGCATACTTCATGGAGTAACATTTTTGTTCAACTCACATAAATTTAAGATTCAAATCGATTTTTAATTTCAATATGAATTTTTTTGAAGTTAGAAAAGCGATTTGAGGTTCAAATTCCCTCAACTTATTCGCAAAATGTTGGTTAGAAATATTTTTGCCCCACAAAGTATGCTTTAAATTTATAAAAGTCAACAAAATCCGAGCCCTGTATAAAACAATAAGTCGAATAAGGCTTCACTGTATCGATTTATGTATTTTTCGAATTTTCATTGAGAACAATCACCTTACGTCTCTGCCATGTGAAAATGGCTTCTCATTCCGTTTAAGTTTCCTATGAGTAAGCATTTTCTTGACTGTCCCAGCGCGCATTATCAGGCCCATGACCTTCTGTCAAATCGAGTGTTCAACTTTCATTCTTTGAGCTTTTCATTTTGGGAGGGAAAACAAGGCAATTTTTTTATACTTACCAACGTTTTTCTTCTTTCATCTATTTATAACATTTTAAATAATACTGAACAACTATTTAACGAGACAATTATTTGATGTAAATGTGTGTGTGTGTGTGTGTGTGTGTGTGTAGGTATACAGGGTGTTCCATAATCAATGGATCAAAAAAAAAGGAGGTGATAGGGGGAACCCATACAAGCAAAAAATTGTATGGAAAGGGGGTTTCATCTTGCACTCGTAAGGAGCTAGAGGCGCGGAAAGAATTCGACTAAATTGGTGAGCATACTTTTAGGCGGATATGTAAAACTAAAACGCTATTCAGAAATTTTTAAATTTCTTAGATTTTACTTTTTCTCATACTGCCTAAAAGTGTGCTCAACAAATTTGACTAAAATAATTTTTCTGAGAGTCAAAAATACAAAATAATTATTTTCAAACCTAAGTTTTGCATTGATTGTGAAACTTTTTTTTTAGCAACCATGGTCATCAACAGGGCTCGGATTTTGTTGACTTTTATAAATTTAAAGCATACTTTATGGAGTACAAATTACGTGGAACTTACGTGAAGTTAAGATTGAAATCGATTTTTAATTTCAATAGTTAATTTTTGTAGTTAGAAAAGTGTTCGAGGTTCGACTTCGCTAAACTTATTCGCAAATTTCGTTGGACAGAAAAGTTTTGCCCCATAACCAAAATATTGTTTTTTGCATTTAACTCCTCAGGGGTGCATTTGCGACACCCCCTTGCCATACGAGTTTTGGTCCGTCTGGACCCCCCCTATCACCTCCTTTTTTTTTTTTGATCTATTGAGTATGGAACACCCTGTATATGGTACGTATGCTATATTTACGATTCAATTCCTCCAACGTTTTGCAGCAACATTAATAAAACGTCGACCTTTCGGTATTTAGCTTATGCTTCGTCATTAGACAATGATTATTAATTTCGAAATGCCTTCCAGTAGCGCCATTGTGTACCTTCATTTATACGTACCTTCATGTACCTTCATGTACGTATGTATATGTACGAATGTGTGTGTGTGTGTGTGTGTGTGTATGCAAGTGCGTTTTTAGTGTGAATAGCTTTGGTTTTTTTGTTAAAGGAGCCACAATTTAGCCTACCGCCATTCGGCTATGACAGTATATCCGGCATTGAAAATCCAATTGTACGGAAAAACCAAGCAATTGTTGGGATTATTGATTGCTATAATCACCACTTAGAACACTGAAAATGGAAATACCAAAAGGAAATTTTGAAACCTTCTTTTCTATGGGATCGATAAAGATTTAAAAATAAAAAATAAAGTCATTTTTTCGTTGGGAATTATTGATAGGTTCCAAACTATTCGCATACAAACAATTTGAGTGTATACATCGAATGGAAAGAAATCAAAAAGCCACCAGACTGGCACTATCCAGAAAGGACTTAGGAAATTTTTTTTTAAATGTATTTTCATTACAATAATTAGAAACTCCTTTGAATTTAAATTGTGTATTAAACAACAGATAATATTTAAATTCTGCACTCAAATGTATGCATGTAAATTAAAGCGGATCAAATTTTAAGTACGTGTTCTCATAGCAGAATAGTATTCTGCGAACAATTTTGAAGAATAATGCCCAAGAAAGCATAGGACAAAAGTGAATTTTGATTCGCCGGATATGCAAAAATAGGTTTTTGTATCGTTTTAAGTAAATTATTGTCGTCTTTATCCATTAAAACCTCTCAAAAGGTAGAAAAACGATCACCTCTATATCTCTTAAAAGTAAAACAACTGAAAACATGCAATATTTTATTGAAGAACCCTTCTAAAATGCATTATTTCTATTTGTTTTGCAAGCAAAAATTTTATTGTTGCATGTGCCTAAAAATATGCTAAGATTATCTTAGTAAGATATAAAACCAAATTGATTTTAAATTTCCCATACTATTTGTAGCATATTTATAGGCATATTTCAGGTCCACCTTCTTTCGAAAATCCGGCGAAACAAACTTCATTTTTGACCTATAGTTGATTGGGCATTCTTGCTTAGAAAAAATCCTAGAATCATGCCTTGCTATAGGATTTGGCACTTTTTTTTGTTTTGTCGAACAATTTGATCCGCTCTAATGTAAATACATATGGGCATTTCCAGGTAATCGTACGCGGAATTCGTACGCAAATAGAGTTGAATAGATTTTACAAAAATTGGAGTGACTCCAAGAAAATGGTGTCGATATGTTCCACTCAGAGACATATAGTGACATATCGTACGTGACATAATTTCCCCCACTATTATTCTTCATTAATGACCAATAAAAAATATTTTTTCGATTCAAAAAACAATATATTTATAACAAACAAAGACAGTCCCGGTTAAATTTATTGTTTTTACGGAATTATTCGGCGTTAAGTTTTCGCTGCCACCCAACCCTGTCATATACTTATTTAACTCTTATTTTTCCCTTGAATGAATACCCAGCTCATTTGTTGCTCATTCTAAGCTCATCTCTTGTTGCCTCGTAATGAATTTTAGACATATGATAAAAAAAAAACAAAAAAAAAAATAAAAAAAAAATTTCAATTGGGCTCTCAACAAATCGTACCATTTTTAGTACTTACGATATCGTACGTGACCAACTTGCTTGGCTTATAAATTTTTTGTTTTACGAAATTAAAAAAAAATTTTTTTAAATCTATTATTTGCCCAATGGCTTTGATTTGGAAATTAATTTTCGTTCACCTGCGACCGACAAATAACAAATGAGGAAGAAAAACAACATTTTTGGTCATCGTACGTGACATTAGAATAGCATCCAAGGAAAATAAAAAAAACACCGCTAATCGAACTCCTTATTTTCTCTTTGCTCATGAATCTACTTAATTGTTGTTGTAACAATAATTTGAGAGTAGAAATGCAATGTTACAAATAGCTGAAGTGAGTCGTTTGAAGAGAGGAAGTAGTTGATCAAAACTGCTTAAAATGAATCAACGAGACAATTGACTTTAAGCCGTTATTTTTTTTTCTTTCAAATTTTAATTGGCTGGAAATGCTTCCAGATAATTAAATTTTAGTATTTTTGCCTTCCATAGCCAGTGTTGGGAAAAAATTTCGAGCACTTTTTTTTTTCAGTCGTGGTTGACATATTCATGGAAATGCCCATATGGGTATTTTCAAACGGACGTGACAGTTACTTTATTAATTTAAAGTCCCGAATTGAAGAATGTGGAAAATTTTATTTTTGTTTCTAACTATTATCGTGCAACTCTTCCGGCAATTAGATATGTTCGGACGTGACAAAAAGATTATTTTATTTCTGGAAATACCCATATTGAGAATGTTTCCGATAGTCAAAAATCTGCTCATTGTTGTACGTACATTAGGGTGGAGCGATTTTCTAATCCTCTATTCCCATATAAGAACATTAATCTATGGCCAATACTTAATAACACAATGCTACAAAAGAAAATTTTTTTCATACCCTTTTTTTCTATTGGTTAGTTTAGGGCTCCCTCATTCCAAAAAGGTCAATGGTTTGATGGATTTAAGTAGCGTTTCCGAGATATTTCCCAAAATGTGAAAAAAGTCAATTTTCTCTACTTTCCCCCTATAATTCGGGCCATAACTCAATTACCGTACTAAATACCTGGCTACCTACGTATACGTAATGTAAAATCGTGTGATTATACGTTAAGTATACGCACTGAGAACCTACCTTTACGTAACGTACAATCATACGATTATACGTTACGTATACGCACTGAGAACCTATCTACGTATACGTAACGTACACTCATACGATTGTACATTACGTATACGCACTGAAAACCTACTTACCTACCTAAATGGCCCTTCTGACCTCATAGGAGCCACAATTATAGTCGTAGGGTGGCGTATGGGCACATAAAATTTGCGTACGGTCTCCATCTTTCCGAATTAGATCTATCTGCTTGTCTATTTTATACGGTAATTGAGTTATGGCCCGAAATATAGGGCAAAGTAGAGAAAATTGACTTTTTTCACATTTTGGGCCATATCCCTGAAACGCTACTTAAGCCCAGCAAACCATTGACCTTTTTGGAATGAGGGGTCCCTAAACTAACATACAAAAAAAAAAACCAATAGAAAAAAAAATGGTCGAAACGCATTGTAGCATTGTGTAATGATGCCAAAGAAACCATAGGTCAAATGTGAATTTTAATCCTGCCATTTTGTAAAGATTTTCCATGCTATATTCGACTTATTTTTATCGTTAACTGCTCCACCTAACAGAAAAAAATTCCTATTCTCCTAAGGAAAATGAAAGATAGTTTCTTCGTCGACTTGAATAATAAAATCTCACTATGATATATTTATCGAAAAAAAATTTAAGATGCAAGAGAAAATTTCTTTTCATCATTTCAGTGCTTGAATTTCTTTCTTTCAATTAAAATTTCAATTAAAAATTTATACTATTAATTCCTTTAATTCAGCACTTTGTTGATGAATGAGTAGAAAACTGCTCAAACGAGAATGCAGCCATATTTTAAAAGCATTATTCAATTTTCGAATGTATGTATACACGTATGTATGAAGCACATACGTTCATATACCCTGCAGCAAGTGGAACTAGTGATTAACTAGTTCTTAACTACTGCAAAAACCGCCAGTACTAGTTCTTTTCTATACCCCTGGCCTCATATAAAGTTCTGAAGAAAATCAGCATAAAATATATATAGGTATATAGAAAAGCACTAGTGCGTTTTGCACCAGAATAGTACTAGTTCGTTGGACGGCAATTGGATACATTTGCACCAGTTAAATACTATTTCGAATTTTTTCGTTTTGTCCTATGGGATATTTCTACCTTTTTATTCACTCTCATGGTATAAATGGTATAAATATGGTGGAAGTTTAAGCAAAAGTTGCACTCGTTTCTGATAGATGTAGTTCTTTTAAGGAAATTTATCTACTGCTGGCAACAGGGACATTTATATATACACATATCTACATACATATGGACTGCATGGTTTACACAACTGAAGATTTACAAAAGACGAAGGTTGAAGTTGAAGGGCGCTTGTCGTTTTCGTACATCAAATATTCACATTCATCTATACCGCAACAACAAGTTATGTATGTTTCCCGTTCCACTAGGAAACCCATCAACCCATTACCGAGCAATTGAGTTTCACCCTCAATTCCATTTCTGCAATTGCATCTCAACTTTTTAATGAATTTAAACAATTTGGTTTTTTTTTTTTGGGGGGGATTTTGAAGTTACTTCTTATTGATTTTAGTCATACATATTTGCATATATTCATGTGTGTGTGACGAATCTGCAAACTGAATGCGATGAATGTGTTATGTTCATTTTATTACAAACATTGTAGTTTTTCAATATAATGTTTTATTGCTTAAACATAGTTAAGTACAATCTGCAAACATTTACAGATACTGTAAAAATATCCTGTTGTCCTCGTTATAGTTTTTTTTTTATTTTTGAAATTTTTTTTAAACATTTTTTTTGAAATTTTTTTAAAATTTTTTTTATTTTTAAAATTTTTCTTTTCTTTTTAATTTATTTCTTACTCTATCGTTATTTGTTAGAAGGTTTACATTTCATCAGATATGCACATAATTAAGGATATATATATGTATGTATTTAAGCAAACATAAGTATATGCATGCATATGTGTGTATATGTTTAGCATGGATATAATTCAATAAATGGCTTCAGCTACATTTCTAGAAATAACAATATATCCCGCTGTAAGTCAACAAGTGTGAATTTAAAAACAAAATTAATTAAAAAATTATTTTGAAAAGCAGAAACCTAAACAAAATATTTAAGACTAGTGTAGGAAGTTAAGAGTTATGTATATATAAATACATTTATATATATAAATATATATATGTATATATATCTATGCCATATTTATATTATATAAACAGTTAAAAGAGAGTTACGCTCAGCGTACAGCTATATAAGAATTTTTTAATTTAATTTTAATGTTATGTGATTATAAATAAAATTTTAAAAACGGAATTTCTCGAGAGTGTACTTTTTTTAGTTTAAGTCGTCGTAGCTTTTAATTGGGGGGGGTTTTTCAAAGTGAAAGCACCGTAACTCGATTGTGCTTGTTATGTGCGAAACTCGTGGAAACGAAAAATATACAGCCCGAATCTGAATGTTCCCGGGGAACGAATTCCCGGGGAATTTACTTTTCTCGAGACTAAAATTTTCCTTTTTTAAATAGATAGGGTAAGGAAAATTACGGGTATGGGTCAAATACCCTTTCCCCATCAAATTTTTTCGCCAAATATTTAAGAAAGAAGAAGTTTACCCTCGAGAAAAGTCTATTTCCCGGGAATTCGTTCCCCGGGAATATTCAGAATCGGGCTGATAATAATTATAACGATAACAATAATAATTATAATGATGATGATGATGATGATGGTGATTATGATAATAATAACAATTATAATAAAAATAATTATAATAATAATAATAATTATAAAAATAATGATAAAAATAATTATAATAATAATTATAATGATAAAAATAATTACAATAATAATTATAATGATAAAAATGTTACAAATTTCAAAGTATCCGAGACCGTTATGAATACCCCCCCATTTTTATTTTATTTCATTTCAAAAAGTTCAACTTAAATATTTAAAGGAAATCCAGTGTAAGTGGAAGATTAATTTTCTTTTTTTTTTGGTTTATTTAATATTTTTTCATTTATTTTATTTTATGTTTTTGTTGGAAAATCCCTCGAGCAGATTTTTTTTCTGCATTGTATACAGTCAAAATCGACTATAACAGACCCGGTTATAACCAGGGCTCGGATTTTGTTGACTTTTATAAATTTGAAGCATACTTAAAGGAGCAAAAATTTTTCTAACATTTTACGAATAAGTTTAGCGAAGTTAAAATTCAAACTGCTTGTCTTACTTCAAAAAAATTTATATTGAAGTTGAAGAAAATCGACTTGAGTCGTAACATTGTGTGAGTTAAATAAAAATTTTACTCCTTAAAGTATGCTTTAATTTTTTTTTTTTTTTTTTTTTTTTTTAAATTGCTTCTCGTTCATTACTGCCAATAACAGAATGTCTGCTTTAGATGTTATATCCATCGTATATAGTAGAAGGCAGTGGCGTGTCCAGAGAAAGAGTGCTTTGATAGTGCTTATATTTTCCACAGTGGTATATTGAACAATTATAAGATATTAACCCAAAAATTTGGGGGGGGGGGGGGCAGAGGAAGATTAGAGAGTTGTGGAGCAAAAACCGAAAAATTCATGACTTCAGATTTCGATGAAAATTTCCAAAAAGGACCAGTTTTTTGAAAAAATTTTGTGCTAAAATTCTTGGAATTTTTCACTTATTCTATATAT
This sequence comes from Chlorops oryzae, assembly GCA_020466095.1. Classification (NCBI taxonomy): domain Eukaryota; kingdom Metazoa; phylum Arthropoda; class Insecta; order Diptera; family Chloropidae; genus Chlorops; species Chlorops oryzae. The sequence goes on from CM035806.1 coordinate 166,369,381, forward strand.
AAATTTTCATCCAATTTTTGGTTTTTGGTCTATAACTCTCTAAACTACCTCTAGCCCCCCTAAATTTTTTTGGGTTAATATCTTATAATTGTTCAATATACCACTGTGGAAAATATAAGCACTATCAAAGCACTCTTTCTCTGGACACGCCACTGGCAGAAAGTCTACTATATGCGTATATTTCTATAACAGAAATTGTATAAAACAGACAGATTTTCCGGTCCCTTGAAGTCTGTTATAAACCGTTTTGACTGTTATTATTATTACTTTTTTTTTTTTTGTTTTAAGTACGCAACGAAGAACGCGAAATTATAAGCAATAATTTACATTTTCCGAAACGTGCAGTTGAAGTCGCTTTTTGCTCGAGTGCATTCTCCAAACAATTGAGAATGAATTCATTAAAATGATATAATTAAACAGCTAATGTGTTTATGCTCTTGTCAATGCTATGCAAGCTGATTGGATAAAATAATAGGATAAAAACATAAAGATAGGAAAATAAGAAACATTCCGTGTAAATATTTGTGTGTATCTATTTTTAAATAAATTTTTTTATTTTTATTTTCTTTTAATTTTCCCAAATTTATGATCTTCAAAAATTAAGATTGTTAAATTTTTATTTATTTTTTTTTTTTTTTTCATTTTGCAACATATTATAAAAGATTCCAGTTAAAAAAAAAAGTTAATTTTTAATTTCATGTATATGTATACATACTATAGGTATACCAATTATGTTCATGATATACATATATATTTTTTTCAAACATTTAAAGGCGTTTTCTTTCCTCCGAGGAAATACTTGATACAAAATTGTTTCTTTATTGTATTCTCAATTTGCTTTGATATACACATACGTATGTTTATAATTATATTAATGTGTTATATGTTTCAAAGTAAACATAAATTGCTTTTGTCATTTGAATATATAGGTATATATATTAATTTATGTGTGTGTGTGTGTGTGTGTGTGTGTGTGTGTGTGTGTACATTCCTTTATGTGTATTTTTAAGCATACATAGGTGTATGCATTCATTAGCGTTACGGCTCGATTTTCTAGCACGATTTTAAAATTAAGTCCCTAATTTATTTATGTACAATCCTTGATGAAGGCTGCCCTCATGCCTTCACTTACTTTATCCATGACTTCGGAAGTATGGCTTGCATTCTCTATGCGAGTATTTTTGTGTTGAAAAATTGAGCTATGCTGCCGCCTACTAGGTACACTCTTGGGTTTTTTTTTTTATATTTCATAATTCTCAATTTTTTCTTTTTGTCGGTTTTTTGCCTTCCCACCTTTTCATTTTATTTTTAATATTTTTCATCTGAATTTTCATTATTATTATTATTTTTATTTTTATTTTTTTTTTTGTCTGCGTAAGGTTGCAGAAATATTATTTTTGGAATGGAATTTATTACTTTCTTCGCTTTGCCATTGTTATTTTTATGTTCATAGGTAGCATTGCTAGCTGGCGCATTGTATGTTTGTTATCTATAAATGTGTATTTGCATGTTATTTTGGGGGGGACGGGGAGGGGGGCCGGATTGGGTTTATATGCTCAGTGTATCTCTCATCAATTTATGCGACTTCGGTTTCAGTTTCGGAGTTCCTTTGCTCTTGCCATGGCTTGAAAATGGAAAATTCCTTTTCAAAGACGTTCCTGGACTCTCTTAAATAATCGAAACATATTCTCTTAAATGCAGAATTGAGAAGACGCGCTTGAATATTTTTTTTTTTTTTTTTTTTTGGATATTGTGAAAAATGAATAAGATTTCGCCATATGCTGTGGAAAATGCAAATCGATTTTGAATTTTAAATTTTTCTTAATTTTAATAATAATAGGCGCAAGCATTTATTTCTCCCTCTCGTAACTACCTAGAATCTATTTTATATTTTTATCCTTTATGCCTTTATGTTTTTATGTTCTTCTTCGCCTCTGTGTGCGATTGTAACAATCGATTTAACTTCAAGTGCGAAATGCGAATTTTTTTTGGGTGATTTTTCAATTATTCCAACTAGAATCTCATATGTACATTAGGCAAAATTTTCTTCGAATTTCATCTAGTTTACGTTCGAAGAAAAAAAAAAATCGACTCACCCAAATGAACATACATATCGATTCATAGATGTCGCCTGTGCACACCGTTATTACAGCCTTCGAACCGATGAGGCGTACACTGTTGTAATTGAAATAGTTATTATAGGCTGACTGACATGACTATCGTCGTTGATGCTAAATTGAATAATACGCGACATATGCTCTTCTCCATACAATACATGTGCTAAGCACAATAGAAAATTAAATCAGCGTCACCATCAGCATTCATTACCCATCGATATGACTCTACTCCCCTTCGGCTAACTGCATTAAAATAATACACAGCACGGAGAAGCGGTTCGAGAGGAGTTCGGAGTTCGGCTTAGACTTAGGTTCGACGGGGAAATGGACGCGCACACGCAACTAGCACGATTGATATGATTGAAATGATTAAACAGCGAAATCCCCTTCGCCCCATGACATCTTGTAATCGTCGATGTTAAATAGATCGAATATGTCACCGCTCGAATTGAATGCATCGACACTGGAACTGTCCATCATCATGGTTGTGGGCTGCGCTCCATTGATGTCATGCGTTGGCTGCGTATTGCTTCCGATGCCGTTAGCATTATTGACATTACCATTAACGCCGTTCACTGCCTGCATGCTGCATGATGTCGTGGTTGGCATTGCGTGATTGTTGTGTGACGACGCGCAACTGCTGTTCGATCCGCTGAATGGGTGCGGTGGTGTGTTGATATTCGAGTCGGGCGATAATGCCTCGAAACCGAAGCCGACCAATGTATTCTCGAAATCATCGCACACATCCATGGGCGTGGCGATGAATTGTTGTAGGTTGTTGTTGTTGTTGTTGCTGCTGCTGTTATTGCTGCAGCTGCTCTCATTCCGATGCGGATGAATGTTCATGTTGCAATTGTTATTGCCATTACCGTTGGTATGTTGATTTTGATGTTGATGTTGATGTTGCATATGGTGACTTTGTTGCAATCGTTCGCCAAAGTTTGAATGGTTATTATTATTGTTATTTTATTGCTGTTGCTGTTGCTGTTACTGTTGCTATTGTTGCTAATCGTTAGGGAGCCAGCTCTCGTTGTCGATGCCGGGCTCGAGGCAGTTGAGCTTGGTGTTAGCTGCTGTGGATGTTGCATATGCTGTTGCAAGAAATCACTTATCGATGGTTGCATACATCCGGACTGTCGCATATTGCTTCCCATGTTCGAATCTAGATCGCTTTGCGAATGATGTGATTGGTGGTGGTGTGCTGCTGCTGCAATTGTATTGCCATTAGCGATATTGTGATTGAGACCAATGTTGCAACGATTTGTTGCCGTGTGGCTGCTGCTATCGATTGAATTCGAGCCGAAATTGCTGCCGCCATCATCACCAATATCCATTTCCAATTGCTGTGACATTAGCTCCAGCAATTCAAATTCATCGAAATGATTCATCTTTGGATTCGGACTGAGCAGCTTCTCGTTGTTGCCGAGAGTACCGGTGGACAGTACTGGTGGCTTGCTTAGCATATCGTGATGCATATGCGTAGGCGATTGATGCTGTTGTGCACCGTGCACCGATGTGCTGCACGACGGCGACGGCGACGGCGTGGAATGATGCTGCTCGAGGAACATATCGAGCGTTTTGGCAACATTTTCGGCATCGATATGACAATCGGGTTGCATGGGCGACGACATCTCCATGTTCTCGATAAAATTGGTCGTCGGCGAGGAGCTCTTACGTCCATCGTTCATTGAAAGCATTCTCGGTGCACTATTCGCGCGGCAAGCCTTACTGTATGTATCATAGTTATGGCTGATGCTGATATTGTTGCAAACGACTTGATTGTTGTTATTGTTGTTATTGCAACTGCCTTGCAAAGTTGTTGTATCCATGGGAAGCACGAGTGTCTGGACAGTATCCGATAGACACGCACTGGATTGCTGCTGTTGCTGCTGCTGCTGCTGCTCTACTTCCTGTTTCGGAATAATCGTACCCGAAGCCGCGTTATTTTTATTGACATTGAGAACATCGGAAGCGAAAATAAAATTTCCGCTCATACCGGTCATTAGAGCATTGCTGCCGCCTGGCGTGAGCGGTGTCCCTGGTGTTATCGGATCTAATGCACTCTTCGGCAGCTCGCCCTGTTTGATGAGTATGTCCAAGACATCGGTGAGTTTCTCCGATTTTACGCTGGATGACTTTCGCTTGCTTTGCTCCGGTGCCGGAGCCGGCGCGCCGGAAGCACCGTAGGCGGCGTCGATCTCGGTTCGACCTTAATGTTTATCGGCATCAAGTTTCCGGCATTGACACCGGAATTGGCGTTGGCTTGATTGAGTCTAGCCTTTGCTGCCAGCTGCTTGGTGGCTTCCTCGTACTGTGGCGGTGGTAATGGCGGTTGCTGTGCCAATGGCAAAGAAAGATTCTGCGGCTTTATGTCGAGCTGTATGATTTGCTGTGTGGCCGTTGATTGCGGATGCAGTGTCAGGTGAGGAGCGTGTACGAAATGATGCTGATGTTGCTGCTGCTGTTGTTGTTGTTGTTGCTGTAGCTGGTGGATCTGGTGCTGCGTAATGACGGGCTTCGTGTCAATGATTTGTTCTTGAATTGTTGCCGCTGTTATCGGGCAAACAATGCTCGGTAATGAGTTGGCACGCTGATGGCCGTTGAGGAGCTTTCTGGTCGCTGGATTGGCACTTGCCAGACTTATGTTGCCAATTGTATGAGCGGTCATCTGCTGATCGTTCAGTCCAACAAGAAAGATGGTTTGATTTCCTTCGTTCCACACGAGACCCAGATTGTTATGTGTCTTAGCGCCCAATGGAATTTGATTTGCCAGTATTGTTGTTGTGCTTGTTGCTGCTGTTTGATGGTTGCCTGCATTGATGCTGGCGCTGCTGTTAATGTTGTTGTTGCTGTTGCTGTTGTTGTTGATGATGATGCTGTTGATGGCATCATTCGAGATGCAGTTCTTCGTTCGGCCTGCTGGCGCCGACTTGTCATTGAGCTTGGCCATTGCCATTGCCGGCGTTGCGGTCATTGTTGTTGCTGGAATGAGTATAGTCTGTGTCTTTTGTGCTCTAAGCAAGCGTACTTGCGCCTGCGCTTGTGCAAGTGCTTTGGCCTGCGCTTGAGCTTGAACTTGAGCTGCCGCTGCAGCTGCTGCTTGCTTTTGTTTTTGTATTTTCGCCTCAAGCTGTTGCTTGACCACCATTTTTTGACTCAATGGTTGCGAACCGGCAGTTGTGGTTGTACCCTTCTGTGAGGCCGTCACCGACATGCATGGTGTTTGAGACTGAGGAGCTTGAATCGAGCCGCCGATCTGTGCTGCTGCAACATTTCGGTTCTTGTTCGCGTTCGCGTTCGAATGAGACTGCGTTTGGGCTTTCACGGTCAATTTGGACGTTGGGAGGAGTTGTGCCGACTCTTTGATTTGCGGCACAACGGCGAGCGTTTGCGGTGCTGCTGCGGTTGTTGTCGTAATCAGGGTTATCTGCTGCGTTGGCATCGTATTGACAACTTGAGCCGTTACCGTTTTTTGCTGATGTTGCTTCTGTGTTGATGTTGCTTCTGTCGCATCTGCTGCAATTCATGTTGCGACCGTTGCAGCTGGCGTTCCAGTTCATCGATCTTGCGCTGCTGTTCGCGCACGAGATCGTCATTTGAGAGAATGATCGTTGCCGTTTGCGGCTGCGTCTGTGGCTGTCTGTGCAACTGTCTGCAGTCCGATTGGATGCAGAGAGTCGAGCTGCTGACCGATGTCCATTTGTTCGTGGTCAAAGTTAAGGCGATCGGGTGACATCGCCTCCGAGTGCGGTGAATGCGCGATTGTAGTCGTTGGCGCATCGATGACATTTGATGTTGTCGTATCCATTGCTTCGGCTGTGTTTCCGGACACCATTTCAGAGGAGGACGTGCTCGAGACCGGTGTGTTGGCTATTGTCGAGCAATCCATCGCGTCAAGCGGTAGGTACGGCTTCAAACGTTCGATTAGTTGGGGCTTCGGTCCCGAGACCGGCAGGTTGCGACGTTTCAAATGTTGCTTCAGATCGGAGACTTTCATTTTCTCGAGACGCGCTATGTCTGGCACACTGGAGGAGGTCGAGTCAGCGTAACTGGTCGCCGGGCTTGGCGGTATGGAAGAACTAACTGATAGTGCGGGAGATGGCAGCGGCGGTGGTCTCGGGGTCGAGGTAATCGAGAATGACGAACTAGCCGGTGACGATGCTACGCTTGAGGGTACATCGCAATTGGTTTGCGTTCCAATTGCATTCGATGAATTGCCTGCAATTGTTACCGACGACGCTGATGATGCAGCACTGCTAGACGAAACAAGCGATGGCGATGGCAATGTCACCAGGCTTGGGGACGATTTTGTTGAATTCTGTTGAGCCACTTGAGCACCGCCGCCGCCGCCGCCACCGGTTAACGTGGTACTTGTACTGGTAACGCTGGTCGTTGTTGTTGTGGGCGATGGTATTATGGATTGATTCTTGTTTAATGTTTCGAGGAACTTCAGCAAGCAATTCTGCTGCTCCAACATGAGTTGATATGATGTTTCCTCCGTTGCTGGGCTTTCGCTGGTGAGTTTCTGTGCCGCACTTGGTGGGCCTTTGTACTCATGGAATTTAATTGTGCGCGCCTTCGAGACGGGCTTTGTCTTGGACTTTTTGCGATTCTTATCCTTGCCGGGGGCATCGGATTTCGCCAACTGAAGACTCAGACTGGACACTTGTGCATTCGATTGCTGCCGTTGCGTTTGCGATTGCGTTGGCGTTGGCGTTTGCGTTAGCGTTAGCGTTAGTGGCGGCGACGCAATCGACGATAGCGGACTCAGTGTCGATGTATTCGATGCCAGCGAGCCTGGAGATGAGACCATCTGCATGAAATTGCTATTCGCATTCGCGCTTCCAGTCGATGATTGTGTGCCAACGACCGATTGGCAAAGCTCTTCGAAGAGATTGGCTGTTTCGGGTTTGATGTGAACGATACCGTTTGCTGGCGGTGGTAATGGTGGCGGCGGTGGCACATACGGCAAACTGTCCGGCTTGACGGGGAATTTCGTTTGAACGATGGGAGGAGCTGAAGTGACAATGACTTGGCCACTGCTGGTCGGTATGGTCAGAGCGACCGTAACGATTCCAGCATTCGCTGCAGCTTCCTGCAGCATATCAGAGCCCGATGGTGAGGCTTCCATTGCTCCGACAGTATCATCGTTAATTCGTGGCGGCGTCTGGCGCGTATCACTTTCCGAACTTTGTGAGTCATCTTCGAATGTGACATAGCTACTTGGATGCTGAGGACGCGTAAGTAATCCTTCGCTGGTCGCTTTGAATGACACCAGGCCTTCTTTGACGATTTTCTCGATCGGCTTTTCAGTGTGTAGAATGTTCTTCTTGATCAGCTCCAATGGTCCCGGCCGATGCTGTATCTGCGAATTCAATTGATCGGCCAGGCGGGCTTTTTTGAGCATTCGCTGCTTCTCGGCCAAACTCGGATCAATGTGGCATTCATCCTCTTCGAGTATATGGCGACGTTCCAAATCCTCGCGATTCGGACGTTGTTGGATTTTTGCCTTCAATAAGTCACTGGTCTTGGCTCGTTCCAATTGCTTACATTGCTCATGTATGGCAGGCGAGGTTTTAAGAGCTACAAAAAAAAAAAAAAAAAAAAAACGAAAATTAAATTTGAATTAAGGGGATGGTATTGTTTTAAAAATATGTTGGGTTGATTTTTTTATTTTCTGAATGTACAACATTTTAAGAGTATTGGAAAAAAATTTCAAAGAAATCGTGCTAGCGGCTACGAAGAAACAGCGTTTCAAAGCGATTGGCCCACCTGCATTTGTTCGGGGAAAAGAACCTTTGAATCGGTTTTGTGGTTGGTGAACACGATACAGCAAAATCTACTTGACCGATCGATTTAAAATTTTTAAAAATTTTTCTACACATAAATACGCAGGTAACATGATTTTTTTTGTTCCCAGATGATCCGTTAACCCTCTATCGTGTTCACCGCAAAGCAACTTTTTTTCGAGGCGCCTCCGGAGAATCGCTGCCACCGATATATTTATCGATAATTAAACTTTTTTTTTCAAGTATACTTTAAATGTTAAACTATAAGATGTAAGTATATGAAATAAATACACCAACATTATTCATGTCTCCACATGAAAAAAATCATGAAAACATGCCTTTTTTTCGGCTTTAAAACTATACCATCCCCTTAAGAAAAATTCGTGTATCGTGCATATAAATATATATACATATGCTGCCATCTATGTAGAAAGATTGGGGTAAATTGGTGCCCTGGTGAGTAGTTCTCAAGAACTAGTACACGAGTAGAGATACGGACAGTGGAGACTAATGCGGCGTCTACAGTTCTATTTTGCTAAAAAATCCATTTAATATATTTACTGCGCGGGAGTCGGACGCTTCCGTGGCGTAGTAGGATCGCAATTCGAAGGGTTTGATTCCTGTCGCAGGCGAAAAGATTTAGAAGAACGGTAAAAAGTTCGGAAAATGCAAAATATTTGAATGAAAACAAGTTTTCGCCAATGAAATTCCACTAGCGGAATTAGATTCTATGATTTTTGTTTTTTTTTTTTTTTTTTTTTTAGAAGGAATGCCCAGGGATCCATAGGTCGAGACTGCATTTTTTTATTGCGTGTTTTTGAAAATAAGGCCCTTCTTTTAAATATGCCCAAAAGCATGATACAAATTATCATAGAAAAAAATGAAATTTGTACTCGTACCTACTCAACAATGTTTTTAAAGGGTCTGGCGGACTGCGGCACGGCACCCTGCAAGAGATTTTGAAGTTTTCTTGATTTTTCGATAGGTGGCATCTAAAAACACTGTAGGGACGACTTTTTAATGTTCTATTTCGAAAAGTCTTTGAGATATCTTTGAAAATCCTCTTTTAGTAAGCCTTTTTTTTAAATTTTATATTACGAAAACTAATTAAGATAGAAAGATGAAACAAACGTTGGCCAATTGATAATTTAACAAGGAATCTAAAAATATTTTTTTCAATTTTTACACTGAGAAAATTTTTTCACGAAACTAAAAATAAAATTTTAGTAATTTTTTTCAGTGTATTCCCAGTTTGACGGCAATCTAAAAGTTTTTTTTAAAAATACCTCTAAGTATTTTCTGTCATATAAAAAAAAGTTTCATTCTAATTGGATGGAAGAACAGTGAGATTTTCAAAAAATTGCTAGTGCGTATGGATGCTCTCAGTATTGAAATGCTGCGGTAAATATGCATAAAATGCATTTTTTAATAAAAAACGCGAAAATCATCCGAAAAAGCGTGAAAAATTATGGTTTTTGTATTTAAAAATGTTATATCAAAATAAATGAAGCAGTCGTTTTGATTGCGTATACTTGATATACGTATAACATTGCTCATACGTCGGGTGAGCTGCACGTTTACCGCAGCATGTCAATACTGAGAGCATCCATATGCACTAGCAATTTTTTGAAAATTTCACTGTTCTTCCGACCAATTAGAATGAAACTTTTTTTTAAATGACAGCAAATACTTAGAGGTATTTAAAAAAAAAATTTAGATTGGCGTCAAACTGGAAATACACTGGAAAAAAATTATTAAAATGTTATTTTTAGTTTTGTGAAAAAATTTTCTCAGTGTAAAAATTGAAAAAAAAATTTTTAGATTCCGTGTTACATTAGCAATTGGCCAACGTTTGTTTCATCTTCCTATCTTAATTATTTTTCGAGATATAAAATTTAAAATAAAAGGCTTACTAAAAGAGGATTTTCAAGGATATCTCAAGGAATTTTCGAAATAGAACATTAAAAAGTCGTCCCTACAGTGTTTTTAGATGCCACCTATCGAAAAATCAACAAAACTTCAAAATCCCTTTCAGGGTGGCGAATGCCTTTGCTCTACCGGCAAGACCCTTCTATTTTTTTTTTATTTAATATATCGCACACCCTCTTCTAAGGAGACACAACTCAAAATTTCTCATTTTTCAGAAAACGCAAAACAAAATGCGTCGCATTGTCCATCAAATCAAGAAGAAGGGCATTGACGGGGTTTTTTGGCCTTTTATAATAATAAAATCGGAATAGAATTTTCCGTGCAGGTATAGAGGTGAACCATGATCAAGTTCCATATGTTAAGTTGTGTCACCTTAGAAGAGGCTGTGCGATATATGCTCGTATGTATGTATATAGTAGAAATTTTAACTTTTATTAATAAAAAAAACCCCCCGTTGAAAGAGTTGGCTTGGAGGACGCTGCAAGAAATGGAAGTTTTCTTCAGATCAGTATAAAAATTCCTCGATTTTCGTGAAATTAGCAGGTTTTCAAACAAATTCTTTGAAAGTTTTCATATAAGGACTGTCCAATAAATAACTAAGCATTTGCTATTTGGTTATTTATAAAAAAATCTCTATAGCAATATATTTGGTACCCTAATAAGGCATAAATATTGGAGATTCGATAAAAAAAAATCATTACAATCATTACAGTGGGTAATATGTATAAATAAGTTGGTGAAAAGATGTATTCTCAACAAGTTAAAAAATTGGAAAAAAATTATTTGCAAATAGCTGGAAAAAATCGAAGCACCACAAAGGTACAAAAGGATCGCGAAGGAATTTCACGTATGCACAAAAACTGTCAAATGGACCATAAACCGATACAAAACGGTTTATCAAAAGCATCAGGATCGGGTAGAAAAAGTGGTCCAGCGAACCAAGCGGTGGCCCAAAAGGATAAGCGGCTGTTTACTAAGGATCCACCAAGCACTTCGATTTGTGATATGGCAGAAAAAAAAAAAAAAACGGGAACATCGAATTCTCTTGTACAACGGTGCAAAAAATTTCACAACCTCAGACGGTACGTTAGGTCAGAAGAAAAAGACTTCATAGCTAAAAGAAGAAGGTTAGAAAATTGTGCGTAAATTTGACTGCATGTCCATGGACGATAAAACGATCTGGCAAAGCGGATTTCAAGCATTTATCTGGACACGGATATTATACTGCGGCTAAAAAGGGTGGATCATACGCTAAACATACAAGAGAAACTTATGCGAAATTTCCAAAGAAAAGCATGGTTCGAAGTAAGGAATTTGTGAGACATCGCGCCATCTACACCGAAATTTACATCAGAGAATGTCTGGAGCAGACAGCACCAAGGTTCAGTACTATTTTGGCCGGACCTAGCAACATCTCACTACACCCATAGAAAGATGGGCCGGCAATGTCACTGTGCTATCAAAACAAGCAAATCCTCCGAATCGCCCCGAACTTCGTCCAATCGAAAAATATTGGGCTTTAATGAAAAAAAATCTCATGAAGACCAAAAAACTGCGAAAACCATCGAAATATTTCGACATAAGTGGCGTCGGTCGGCATACAATTCAGTCAATGAAACGTCGGTAAAAAACCAGATGAAGGATGTTAATCAAAAAGTTTATAATTTTCTTTAAGAGTATTTTTTAGGGCTTTTTTTTACAATGGAGAAAAAAAAAGAAAAAAGAAAAGAAAAGCAAACGGACAGTTATTTCTGGGACAGTCCTTATACCAACGGGAACGAACCTTTCGATTCATTCGTCTAGTTATTTAGTAAGAAAGGACATGTTTGGGACGCTGCAAGAATTGAACAGACGTATTTTTGTCATTGTGGACCTCGAGCATCACTCTTATAAGCTCTTTTTAATTGAAGCTAAAAATATAAAAAAAATGTATTGCAGCTGTTGAGGACGTTTTGAGGTCCTTGGCTGTCCTAAGATGGACAAAATTCGAAGAACTTTTTTAAAATCGAGACAATTTTCGATTAGCCGCCAGCTTGGCTTACTTTCTCCTGGATTTGTCCAAATACCTAAATTACATTTTCTCTGAATTATTAATATAAATATAAATTTAGTGAAAATTAAAAAATAACAATTTAGCTATAAGCGTTTGAGGGAAGGGACCATGAGAATCAATCTTTAACATTAACCTTGACTGTACAAATGCTGAGTCACAAATTTTATTTCCATGAAAAATAAAACTTTTTATGTGAATTAAAAGAAACAAAAAAAAAACTGCTTATCACTCTTACAACTGTGGATCAGATCCGTAAGGCCACGACCTTCGCTTAAGGCTTTGCAATTTAATGACTTGCCCGAAATGACCGTTTCTACGTTGCCATGGATGACCTTCGAAAGATTAGTGCGGCTTAAGTATTTCGGCTTGTATTTGATGTACATATATTTCAGCAAAAGTCATTCACCAGTCTGACCTGGCCCCCTAGGCATTGAGGTGGATAATTTTGTACATATTCTAAAGCATACATACATATACAATTAGAATTTGTCCACTCACGAGAAGTTTCAATGAATATATGTTATGTATGATGCTGCTGCTTATGGTGGAGAGTCTTTTCAAATCTTCCAAAAAAGAAGAGATTTTTTGAAGTCAAGTTAATGGGAAAATGATTATAAAATGTCGGAAACTATTTTATTCATTTAATCCATTCACTTTTGCTCCTCGAAGAAGGGGGCCTGCGTAATATCATTATGGATTTTAAGTATGCAAATCAGGAAAAAGGAAAGATAATATACAGGGTGTCAGAGAGATGTGAATCAGAAGTTTTTCATTTCTGACCGAACTGAAGATAGCCGCTTAAAATGAAAATGATTAAATGACATTTAGAGCGAAGCTTTCTCTCTATATCCCCCTGTCTCACACTCTTTCTGTTTCGTTTGGTTGTTCCCAACAAATGACAATGAAAATACCTTCTCGCTTTTATAATGTGCTAATATATCTTACACTAACTTCTGATCAGAATGAATTCAAGGAATACAAATTTCAACGAGCATAACCAAAGCCTGAGTAAGAGTGACAGAGAGATACAGTAAAACGGAAAAAAAAAACCAAAAAAAAAAAAAAAACAGTACTTACGTGGTATAATTCCTTGTTCAACAAGCTGTGAGTGTGGCCGCCTAACCATTAATTTCACTTTGAGCGCTGCAGGATATATTGCCGTCGAGCATCAGGCATCCGCATGAGCAAAAACGTCAGCATCAACATCAACGGCCGCATTGTTCGAAAGTCGATGTTGCACGAAAGCCATTCCCCCATAGCCATAGCCATAAAAAACCCAACCGCGCCGCAAAATGTTGAACGTTGAACGTTGTAAGATGATAAAATATGAAAAAGACAATAAGAGAGAGAGAGAGAAAGAGAGAGAGAGAGAGAGAAAGAGAGAGAGAATGAGGATAGGAAGAGAGAACACAATGAATAAAATATTCTTAATGAATTCTGAGGGTCATTCAAAAAAGGATCAAATTCAAGAATATCTCATTGTACCTGCAGAAAACTCTGAAGAGTAATTCAAGGCGGCGAAAGGGAAATTCGAATGTCAAATGACGAAAGAAAAGATCCTGGCGCGCTCGATTTCAATGCAAAAAAAAACATAAACCAAATAAAGTTCGTTATATAAGTTCACACAGCAATAACTCCAATTAAAGGGATTTAAATTAAGCACTGCAGCTCGTCAGTTTCTTTTCTTTATTTAATTTTTTTATTTTTATTATTATTATTACTTTGAGGATGTTGGTTCTTTGGAATATTAAATGACATTAACGCAGTTCGAGGAATGCGCGAAATTTTTACATCTTAATGAATGCGGAATTTCAAGGTTAACAGCATTCGGAGGATAATTCAAATCAAGAAATGGTAGAATTTAAACCCGAACAAAAAGCAAAATAATAAATATAAAAAAAAAAAATAAAAATAAAGGAAGGATTTAAGGAAAGCACGAAAATAGCACACACCCAACAGCGTTTTGTAAGCACTTTTGATTATGGCCACACCATATAGAGATTATCAAAGTAAAATGTTGGCGAAACAATGATAGCAAAATTATGCAATTCAACATTAAGAGAGTATTCTTGAAATCATCAAAAAGAATTCTAAATCCTGCGATTCTCATTGCCATTAAGCCCATTTGTGTCTTGAAAAACTCGCACAGCCACATGCGTTTAAGATCTCGTCCTCCTCAAGTTTACATACAACAATCAATCCATGCCCCAGTGTATAATTATATGCACATGCCTACATATGTATACATATGTGTGCGGCTGCCTATGTCTTCGAGCACGTTAACGTACTAAAATACATTTATCTAACAGTGAACATACGGTCAGGTTTTTGCAAAGAGAGCACCCAGAACGGTAATGTTACTACAGCACATGACTATGAATTCAAATGGTGGCTTGGCGCGGATGGTTCGTTTCCGTTTTGCATGCTGAGAATATAATTCTATTTGAACTGGAATGTATAACCGTTTGATAAGAAAACTTAAAATATGTGCTCAAATGTTTACATTCCATGTACGGCATATACGGCAATAACGAACGCTTAACGCCATCGGAGGAGACTGCATCCTTTTATGCGCGTATAAAGCGACGAAGAAAGCTTTTCTCGAAAGACTTTACGAATACGAATGAATGAATGAACGACAAGGCACGGAGAAATGAATTAATTCGAATGAATTGAAAGATTAGAATACGAGAATTACTACAAGCATTCATTACTTGGGCAAATATTCGAAATTTTCTAATTAAAATCGTAACTGTTTGTTTATCTGCTATCGAGAACGAACAGCACTGCGTATACGTGATGCTGCAGCGAGCATCATTTAGCGACGTTGCGTATACGACGCGCCGCCGTCGCTCGCAAATGAAAACGAACATCGATGAATGGTTTTTTTTTTTGATTTTTGGTCATTTCTACAATTTTTTTTTTTTTTGTTTGTTTGTTATTTTTTATAAGTTTTTATTTATTTAATGTTTTTTTTTTGTTTTTTTGGCGTTCCCACCTTTTTCATGTCAAATGATGATCGTCTGACAAGCTCATATCACAATGTTTAGATGGCCTTTATGCGTACACATTTCAAATTTCTTAAGAAATACTTTCGACCGCGCCGCATAAAATCAATCAAAATGTTCAGTTCAGACTTCGCGGACGGACGGTCAGTGGGCCGTTTCCGTGTTCCATTTAATAATTCTTGCCAAATTTCGTAATACAATCGCGTTGCTGTTTAATAGACAGCCGCATAAATATCGGGATATGTGAGAATAAGCATGAACCATCGTGTGCCCACGAACGTGAGCAGACATTTGTATATATATATATACATTTATATATGAGTGTAAGAGCATTAGATATAGCTAATTTGCGGATTATCATGCTCATCACCACTAGCATTATCATCGTCATTGGAACATAGAATTTATATATTACTTTTGAAAATAATTTGAAGGTAAAGTGTGTCAAATTAAAGTGACAACTTGCTAAAAATTTCAAAAGGATTTCCTTCCATAACACCCATCGAAATATTGGACGTGGAGAAAAAGCACTGTCTTGCGTCATGGTTAATACAAAATGAGGCTATATAATAAATCAAATTGTTATTATGAACCTTCGAATCGAATAAGAATTGTACATATATCGATTAAAATATATAGAACTAAATAGGAGATGGAAAGAGACAATCTTACGTTTGTATCATAAAGAAAAGCAATCGCTTTCCAAATGCGCTCAATTATGATACAATCAATTGAAGATATTTACCGAAAGCCATCGAAACATTGAAAGGCTAATGTATTGAAGCATTAAAGCCTATGATTTGCTGCCTAAACGAAATTAACGAATTGCCCATGATCAATATCAATGTATGGAGCGAGGGATATAAGCACACATAATTATTATTATTAACGTAATCGATAATGTTTATGACGTACCCAGAAACGCCCACGAAAACATATTGATGAAAATAATTGTATTCCGAAAATGAAATAAAAATAAAAATACAAATAAAAAAAAACAAAGGAAAGCAAAGGAAAGGAGAAAAAGGACGACGGACCCTTGACAAGAACAAGGAAAATCATCGGGAAAGGCCATGACTCCGTCGATGATGACGATGATGATGATGATGATGACGGCGGCGAATATAAATGAAGTAAAGCCTCCAATATCTTCGAGACAATACGTCAATTCAAATTATATTGCTGTTTTTGCGTCGTAGTTTCCTCGACGATCAAATAACCGACCCCGACCAAAACCGGAACCAGCAAAACAAAATGAAATGAAAACATACACACACACACACATTGAATCGAACACGAACATATTTGAAACGCATGAATCGAATGAGATGTTGTTGTGAAGTGTTGTAAGGAGAAGTCTATGCTCAATAAACGGACGGAAAGAAAAGGGCAACACCACTCAAAGCTTAGAAGCTTAGAATCTGCTGATAAAAGAAAAGACAAAAAAAAAAAAAAAAACAAAAGGAAATTCTGTGAAAATATGCAAACCACTGATTGAACTCAGTTTGTGGAATGCTCTTTTAACGAAAAATGATTCGAACTTTTAAGCACTAGGATTTTGTACGTTTTAACGAAATGAAAAAATTCAAAACATCCTTAATACACTCCCCTAAGGCTGTGGTAAATAACTTCGATCCGGCACACAGTGTCGCAAGTGCGTCGGGAAATGAGGGAAAAAAATCATAAACGAACTTTATAAACATTTCTTTTTTGCCCGAAATAGTTTCAATTAGTGTACGCCCTTAAAGTGATGCATTGTAACCAGTGTTGCCATTAACAAGAACCCATCTTCATCTTATTACAAAAATAAAATCTTCAATTTTAAAGAATTCAAAAAAAAAAAAAAATCTTCTCGACATCAATCCAAACAAAAATCTTCTTTTGGAGAATTTGAGATAAAAAAAAAAATATATGAAAAAAGGATTAAAAAATCTTCGGTTCGAATATAATATGGTTTCCAGATTATTTCATTAAACTGAATTTAGTACCTTAAGTAGACTTTAGTAGTGAGTTTAAACTGAGTTTAGGGTATTTAAATTCAGAAATAAACTCATGAGTTTAGGCATTCGTTGCTGCAACCCTTACATTTCACTACCTTTTTTGACAACGATGAATTTACCTGTTTGCTTCTTTTTTCAAATCTTTAGAGGTGAAATGAATTTTCGTTTGTTTTAATAATAAAAATAAATAAAATATCTTTCTCCCCAATTAATCTTGTTTGCGCCCGGATTCGAACCTCAGCCTTTCGGGTTCCAAGGCGAAGGCCTATCCACTATACCACGATATCTTTTCGCTCAATCAAAGCTAACATCTAATTTAAGTTCGAACAGGCGTGTGAGCTCGTAAACTCAGAATTTACAGTCTGAAAGGGTATTTTCTAAATTCAACTTAAGGAGCTAAATTCAGATTTTAAGTTGACAGTCTGAAAGTCATATAAGTCTTCGCTTATGGCAACGCTGATTGTTAGAGCTCGAAATTTTAAATATGTAAAAAAAATGAAAAAAAAAAAAATGAAAAAAGTTCAAAAAAATATTCAAAAAAATTAAAAAAAATATGCAAAATATTCAAAATATTCAAAAAAAAATTTTAAAAATGCAAAAAATCAAAATATTCAAAAAATATTCAAAAAAAATTCAATCAAAAATTCAAAAAAATTCAAATAAAAAAATGCAAAAAAATCAAAATATTCAAAAAATATTCAAAAAAATTTTTAAAAAATATGCAAAAAATTCAAAAATGAATTTAAAAAAAAATTAAAAAAAATATGCAAAAAATTCAAAATATTAAAAAAAAATGTTTTTTTAAATGCAAAAAATCAAAATATGCAAAAAATATTCAAAAAAATTCAAACAAAAAAATGCAAAAAAATCAAAATATTAAAAAAATATTCAAAAAAATTTTTTAAAAAATATGCAAAAAATTCAAAAATAAATTTTAAAAAAATTAAAAATATATGCAAAAAATTCAAAATATTCAAAAAAAAAAATTCAAACAAAAATGCAAAACAATCAAAATATTCAAAAAATATTCAAAAAAAAATTTTAAAAATATGCAAAAAATTCAAAATATTCAAAAAAAAATTCAAACAAAAATGCAAAAAAATCAAAATATTAAAAAAAAAATTCAAACAAAAATGCAAAAAAATCAAAATATTGAAAAAAATTCAAATAAAAATGCAAAAAATTCAAAATATTCAAAAAATGCACAGTCAAAAATTTCAAATTAGTTCGATTTAGTATGCCTATTAAAATGTTGAATTGTCAAATTAACAAAAAAAAAAGCCTACTTCAGTGAATAAAATATTCAAAAAGCACAGTCAAATGCAAAAAATTCAAAAAAATTCAAAATATTCAATAATTTCAAATATTTCAAATATTTTAAATAATTCAAATAATTCAAAAATATTCAAAATCCGAGCTCTACTGATTGTAAAAGATTTGTTAAGCAAACATTAATCAATATGTACATATAGTCGTTCTTATATGAAAAAAAAAAAAGTTGTATGATCGCGTTGGAATAGTAAAATTATGTTTCCTTATGTATAAAAAATAATTTTGTGTAAAAAAAAAATTCAAAATAAGCTGCATCTTCATACCGCGCAAGCGGATTGAAAGCTGGAAAAACAAATTTATATGAGATTTTTCCGACTTCAATGATAAAATTTAGAATTTCTCAGCTTTAATCTCATTTTTTAAATACATTATGTTCCCAGATATTTTGGTCATAAAACTATCTTTCAAAGGAAAGCAACGAAACTACGATCGACCAAAATTTTACGGAGATATGGTCGAAGAAACTCAGACCTGAGGAATTGCTCCAAGACATGCCAAAAATGTGTTCGAACCTATCAATTTTGTAACCATTTGCAAGAAGGCATATTGCCATTTCAAAAAAATCTTCCTTGAAGAAAATCGGTTATTTCATAAGGTTGTTATAACAATTTATATATTTATCTATTTATCGGTTTCATTTCAGAACGTGCCCTGAAAAAAAAGTCCATGAAAGTTTAAAATCCTTCTACTTGAGCTCGAACAGGAAAAAACAACGCTCAATTACGATTATAGATTTTTTAAATCGGTTCACAGAAACCAAAGTTACACGGCTTTGAAATTGGACAATTTATTATTTTTTAAATCCTGTGTTAGTTAAAAAAAAATGCCGAAAAGTATACTACATTTTTTTTTGATTCGATAATGAGCTCATGTTTGGGAAAAATATATAGCAGGGTTGTATTCGGATTCAGAGGGAATATTATTTGACTCGAAAGCAGAGGTCGGTCAAATGGGAAATGTAATTGTGCTAGCGAGAGTGGGGGGCGGGAGAAAAAAGGCGAAAGACAACAAAGACAATAAATAAAAGGCATAAGTAGCATAACAAGATGTTTTAATTGACATCAAATAGTCATGAATAGATTGTCGTATATCTGTTAAAGGTATGTATGAATGTCTCTTATTCGGTTGCTCAACTCAAGTTAAGACAAGAGAGAACAAGTAAGGGTGTTATAGTCAGGCGAGCCTGACAATAAAATACCCGACACAGACACACATGTTCAAATAGTTTTTCATATCAAGAGATGTTTAAGGCCATTAGGGGCCCCATATACTGACTTTTGTTAAATTTCTTTATGAAAATCGCCCCTTTTCCACGCCCACTTTTACTTTTTTTTTTTTTTTTTTTTTTGCAATCCTAATCGGAGGCTTAAATATTCGGTCAAATTCTAAGTTTTATTGAAATATTTCAAAAATGTCAGATTTTGAGGCAGTTTTGGGATTTTTGTGACAGACCCTAGTACTAGAGGTACCCCTAAAAATGGTCCGATCAGGTCCATTCTCGAACTTGTTCTTACTCATGTCCCCGTGAGCACGTATACCAAATTTTGTCAAGATAGCTCAACTCCTTCGATAAGATAACTGTATACAAACAGACAGAAGGACAGACAGACGGACAGACGGACAGACAGACAGACGGACAGACAGACAGACGGTCATGGCTAAATCGAATCTCCTGGTGACGCTGATCATTTCAATATATATTTTGTATGTTCTATCTCGACTGGTTCTGGGTGTTACACACAACCACACAAACGCAATATACCCTCAACACATAGTGTGTGCTTCAGTCCAATCAGCACTGAGTGCGTACCTATTTGGTAAAAACGACTGGCGGCACCACTTCCGCCTATCAATTGTACCATAAAAATGGGCATCGATAATGTCGGCAAACATGGGTCGACTTTCGGGGCTATCCACCACTCATATATAGAATACCAACAGCTCTTGCAAGACTCCCACAAAGGGCCATTCCACGACTGAACAGAAGCGCACTGCCATTCACAATCCCTTGCCAGTTTGAACCATTACCCGATCAACCTACTGATGAAGGTTTAGCTTAGGTAGGCCAAGCGAATTGCCATAACCGTCCGAGGACTGTATCCTTTGGGAACGTAATTTTTTGAACAAAACGCAAATCATCGAATAGCCAAGATTAGGTATTCTTTACAATACGAATCAGTCGATTTAGGATATACATATGTAGCCAAAAGGGCAACGAGTAATTTTTTCCATAGAAAATATGAATGTATGTAATTGTTTTGCAGCAATGCATAATCCTCCGTAATCGAATCGTTTCGAAATCGGCATGCAAAAGTCAATTTTTTTTCATTGAAACTTTCGCCAAATTTCGATAAGCTTCGAATGAAATTTTTTTTTTTTCGCCGTTCTGCACAATTTCGTTCGACTGACAAACAACACGATCCACTTAAATATGGTTTAATGAGTTCATTATTTTGACCGCAAATTGTGTTTGGCCACACTCGCTTAGAATTTTTGTCAACACATTCTCTCATCCGCTTCGGGCTTTTTCCTTGCATTTATTCTTTATCTATTTTTCTATTTTTCAATTTTTCTATTTTTCAATTGATCTGTTTTTCAATTTTGCTTTTTTTTCGCCTCCTTTTCAATTTTTGAATTTTGTCTTGTCTTCATTGTGGTTTAAGTTTTCGTGACATATATAAACATATAGTTCTAAATATTCGTTGCTCATCATGCTATTCCATAATTGTCTCCTTTGCATTCGGATATTTTCCAAATGAATTCCTCGGTTGAATCATGTGCGCCACCACAAACTAACGAGATTGTCAACACGTTGCCAGAGGACGGGTAAATAATTATATTCATTCCCACACATACTGAGTGTGAGTGTACCCGCAGCTAACTTCGAAGAAGACAAAAAAGAAAACATTTCTGCTGGCCCAGATATTTTTTTCCGGCTGCTGCTACAAATTGCATAATGAGAGGAAGGCTTGAGGCGATTTTTTTCTTTTCTTAACTTTTATATTTTTTTATTTCAATTTCTTTTTTCAATTTTTGTTTTTTTTTTCCCTAGAATTTGAGCTTTTCTATTTCAAAACAATTAAGGGTGTTATTGTCTGAAAATAGTATAACCGACACAGACACACACATGTTTAAATAATTTTTAAAGCACGCCCAAAAAAACAGGACCACTAACAAAGAATATTCAAGAGGTTTTCAAGGCCATAAGGGGCCCCATATGACTTTTTGTTAATTTCTTTATGAAAACCGCCCCTTTGTCACGCCCATTTTTCCAATTTTTTTTTAAATTCTAATCGGAGAATATGTGCTCAAATTCTAAATTTGATTTAAATAGTAAGTAGTAGAAAAATGCAGGATTCGGGGCAATTTTGGGATTTTTTTTTTTTTGACAGATCCTAGTACTAAAGGTAAGGGTACCTTTAATAGACCGATCGAGGAAATTTTTTGGAGACGATGTTTATGGCTACAAAGGAAGCATAAGTGCCAAATTTCCTTCCAGTCCCATTTGAATACAATTTAAAAAAAAAACGCCCTTCTGCCACGCCCACTTTTCGAATTTTTGTTAATCACATTATTTGCCTTTAAATATGTTCAATTGTCAAATTTCATCAAAATATGTTGAAAAACTTCGATTTCGGAGCAGTTTTTGTGATTTTCATAACAGACCCTAGTACTGGAGGTACCCCAAAAAGTGATCCGATCGGGCCCATTCTCGAACTTGTTTTTTTACTCATATGCCTGTGAGTACGCATACCAAATTTCATCAAGATAGCTCAACTCCTTCGGTAAGAAAACTGTATACAGACAGACGGGCAGACAGACAGACGGACGGACAGACAGACAGACGGACGGACATGGCTAAATCGAATCTCCTGGCGACGCTGATCATTTCTATATATATTTTGTATTGGTCTATCTCGACTGGCTCTGGGTGTTACACACAAACGCACAGAGTGTGTCGGGTATAAATATGGATGGCTATCATGGATGTCAAGATAAATCCATTGATGGCTGTTTTTTTTTTGTCCTCCTGCCTTCGACGCCCCAAGCTGTTTAGGTCGTTGAAGGACTTTGCGACGGATTTTCTTTCTTTAAAAAAAAAAATTTATTTTATTTGAATTAATATGCGATACGATGGGAAGGTTTTCATAGAAACAGGCAATCGGTGGTGTCATAAAAACGGGAAATTGTTCGAATCAGATTTGAAATCGGAAGAGGGTGAGTGTGGCGATGATGATAGAGGGCGAGCGTGAGATAGGGAGACAGGGAGAGACGGAGAACGGAATAGAGCGGGAGGGAGATACTCCATCCGAAAAAGACTTTTTTGTACCGTAGCCCTTGTGATTGACGATTAATTTAAGGTTGGTACTAATTTCTTAAATTATCAGTTCTTTGTTGAACCCGAAAATCATTGATCAGTGCAGTTTTCTACATTCCTTAACTCAAAAATAATTATAAATTCAAAATAAAATTAATAATAAAATTAAAAATAAAATTAATATAAATTCAAAATAAAATTTTAAAATATTAAAAAAAATTTAAAAAAAATTAAAAATAAAATTAATATAAATTCAAAATAAAATTTTAAAATATTAAAAATAAAATTTAAAAAAATTACAAAATAAAATTTATAAAAAATTAAAATAATATATAAAAAAAATTTTTAAAAATATTAAAAATAAAATATAAAAAAATTTTTAAAAAAATAAAAAAAATTAAAAATAAAATTTAAAAAAATTAAAAATTAAATTTAAAAAAATTAAAAATAAATTAATTAAAAAAAATAAAATAAAAATTAAAAATAATAATTTAAAAAATTAAAAATAAAATTAAATATAAATTCAAAAATAAAATTAATAAAAATATTAAAAATAAAATTTAAAAAAAATTAAAAATAAATTTAAAAAAATTAAAAATAAAATTTAAAAAAAAAATAAAATAAAATTAAAAAAAAAAATAAAATTAAAAAAAATTAAAAATAAAATTAAAAAAAATTAAAAATAAAATTAAATAAATTCAAAATAAAATTTAAAAAATATAAAAAATAAAATTTAAAAAAAATTAAAAATAAAATTTAAAAAAAATTAAAAATAAAATTTAAAAAAAATTAAAATAAAATATTTAAAAAAAAATTTTTTAATTAAAAATAAAATATAAAATAAATTAAAAATAAAATTTAAAAATATTAAAAATAAATTTAAGAAAAATTAAAAATAAAATTTTAAAAAATTTAAAAAAAAATTAAAATAAAATTTCGAAATTAAAAAAATCAAATTGCAAACTTAAATGGAAACTGAAATTTAAGGAGAATAAAAACAAGGGAAGCAAAGTAATTTGAAATGCAACATGCATACATGGCTGGGGATTTTCTGCCTTTCAGCCCTGACAGCGAATGGCCGTTCGACTGAGAATATTATGGGGTTAAATAACGTTAAGCCAACGGCTGAGTTACAAATGAGCAAGACTTACATTCTTTGTTTTTATCCATCGCTGGCTGTAACGGACTGGAATCGACAATCGCCTTCGGCGGCGAATGCCTTGGATCGTAGAGATCGGAATTTGTGCCATCATCACTGCTTCCAATGTACGTTGCATCGAAGCGATGTTCTCCTGAAATATTAAATGACGCATAAAATGAGTGCACTCAATATGTTGCCAATGCAAAATTGAAAGCAAGAGGAAAGGAAGCGAGCAATGACGGGGAAGATGGGGTGAGCGAGTACAATGGAATGGAAAGGAAAGGAAGACGGTAGGAAGAGACATGTAAGACGCATGAAATCAGTTCATTGCGGCTCAATCGATTTCCGTCGAATGAAAGCTGCAGGATTTGCCTTATGCCCGTGACTGTGTTAGTTAGTTGTTAGTGGATTGGTGTGTTAGCGTGTTGGCACCTACCTTCTGACATGTCGTCGTATGCTTCGTGCAGGAAAATCACGTCTTGAAATGTGTGCTCGAATGCCTTGCCACTGAGATGTGCCGCAAGGAGACCGTTGCACGTCGTCGTCGGCGTCGTCGACGACGTATCCGAGATAATCTCGAGTGTTGCCGACACGGGAGATGTTGCGAATGTTGCAAGTAGAGAGCCGTCACCGAGACCGAATCTATGCAACGGTGGCGACGACTTGGAAATTATTTTAGTTTGCCTTTGCGCTTTGTCTGCTGTATGTGACGTCGATTGTTTTTGTTGTGGTTGTTGTTGTGGTGGTTGCAGCTCTAAGGCTTTCTTCGAGCTGACTGCAACTGCTGATGTGGTAGTTGATGTCGGTGACTGTGCTGCTGTGGTCGATAGCTTCGGTGACGTTGTCAATGTAACGGAGAATGAGGTTGTTGATTTCCTGCCAGTTGTAATCGATGTGTTCGTGGCAGCGGATTTCGATTTCTTCGGCTTTGCTGCTGTTGGTGTGCTTGCAACAGCGGAATGGACAGGTGCCTTCACTGA
Organism: Chlorops oryzae; assembly: GCA_020466095.1. Classification (NCBI taxonomy): domain Eukaryota; kingdom Metazoa; phylum Arthropoda; class Insecta; order Diptera; family Chloropidae; genus Chlorops; species Chlorops oryzae. The sequence continues at coordinate 166,394,048 of CM035806.1, forward strand.
CGTTGACGCTGAGCCAGCTGACAAGGATGACGATGAATTTTTCAGGCAGGAACTTGTCGATGATTTCGACTTTATAGTCGCTGGGGCTAGAGGCGTCACTGGAGATGGAACTGGAGCTGGAGCCGACACCGACGCAGATTCCGACAATGAAGCGGACGTCTTTGACGATGATGATGATGATGCTGAAGAGCACGAGGATGACGATGAAGAGGATGACGACGATGATGAAGAGGACGACGACGATGACGAAGAAGACGATGATGATGAAGACGACGTCGACGACGACGGCGATGATGACGATGACGATGCAGGTGATGATGAGCACAGAGATTTGGCTGATGAGGGCGAGGAGAAACCACTCTTGGAGTTATTTAAAGACTTCTTCGATTTAAACGAGAGTCCGTTCGATGAATTCGATGCTATCGACGAATTTGGCGATGTTGATGCTGAATTTAATATTCTCGAATTGCTGTTGTTACAACTGTTAGTATTTTTATTGCTGCTGTTGTTGCTATATATACGCTGAGTTCTTTGAAGATGACCAGATGTATCGATTGTTATTTGCGTTGTAATGCACCGTTTCGCATCAACGTTCTTGACACCGGTTACTGATGTTATTGGCTTTATGAGAGCAACCGAAACACCGTTTGTAGTTCCAGACGATGCTGGAATTGCTGTTGCTGTTGTAATTAAATTCGTATTTTCTGTTGAATTATTTGATGTTTGAAACCATGTGGGAAAGCTTCCCTTAAGCGTGTCAATAAGATCCTGATCGAGCGTTAAACGCCACGATACAGGCCCGTCCACGCCGTGCGTAGACTCTGAAAAGAAAAGCAAAAACAAAAAAATTAGGAACGAACGCTTCAATCAATTAGGTATGTATGTGTCGAAGTGTTAAGATTAAGAATTAAAATATCGTGAAGTAAAACGACTTTCTGGTGCCACTAAATCACTTTTAATACAACCCTGTGAGATAGAGCTGGCGAAACAATCGATAGCACTATCGATAATATCGATGGTTTCACACTATCGAAAACATCGATGGTTTTTTTAAGACTATCGGTAATTTTGATTCATTGCCATTTACTTCAGCTTTGCGAAGGTGGCGGCTGGCGGTGACAGAGGGCTTTCTTCTTTTTAAAATGGACAGATTCCTAAAAAATGTCCTTATTTAGATTAGGGTGAGAGTCGCTCAAAAATTCAACTATCGATTACCAAAACTATCGATTGTCAAAATTATCAATTATCGAAACTATCGATTCTAGAATCGATCAATTATCAAAACTATCGATTGTTGAAAATATCTATCATTGAAAATATCGATTATTGAACCTATCGATAATTTTACTATCGATTAACGAAACTATCTATTCTTGAACTAGCGATTATTCAAACTATCGATTATTGAATCACTCGATTATTGAAACTATCGATTATTGAACCTCTCGATTATTGAAACTATCGATTATTGAACCTCTCGATTATTGAAACTATCGATTATTGAACCTCTCGATCATTGAAACTATCGATTATTGAACCTCTTGATTATCGAACTGTCGATTATCGAACTCTCGATAGCTCTCTAGCTCTATCCAGCCAATAAATAGGGCAAAACCTACATACTTTTCTACTTCATCACGTCGTAAAGAAATCATCAGAAATTCTGCGAGTCTTATAACATAAGTAATTATGTATGTCCCATTTTACAAACGAAATGAGAATTATAGACGTCATGCTAAAATTGTATTCTATGCACTGATGCCAGAACGAGGAGTTATTTCCGTTTTGAGGGATTTTTTCGATTGGACATCGATTATTGAAATAATCGATAACTGATCCCATCGATTATTTAAACTATTATATATATCAGTATAAATTATGGTTTTTGTATTTAAAAATGTTATATCAAAATAAATGAAGTAGTCGTTTTGATTGCGTATACTTGATATACGTATAACATTGCTCATACGTCGGGTGAGTTGCACGTTTACCGCAGCATGTCAATACTGAGAGCATCCATATGCACTAGCAATTTTTTGAAAATTTCACTGTTCTTCCGACCAATTAGAATGAAACTTTTTTTTAAATGACAATAAATATTTAGAGGTATTTTTTTAAAAAATTTTAGATTGGCGTCAAACTGGAAATACACTGGAAAAAAATTATTAAAATGTTATTTTTAGTTTTGTGAAAAAATTTTCTCAGTGTAAAAATTGAAAAAAAAATTTTTAGATTCCTTGTTATATTAGCAATTGGCCAACGTTTGTTTCATCTTCCTATCTAAATTAGTTTTCGAGATATAAAATTTAAAAATACGGCTTACTAAAAGAGGATTTTCAAGGATATCTCAAGGAATTTTCGAAATAGAACACTAAAAATTCGTCCCTACAGTGTTTTTAGATGCCACCTATCGAAAAATCAACAAAACTTCAAAATCATTTTGAGGGTGCCGCATGCCTTTGCTCAACCCTTTGAATTAAAATTGAGAAGCAAAAAATAAAAAACAAAACCAAAAAAGAAAATCAAATAAATAAAAAATAAAAAAAACAATTAAATATCCTGTCCTCCTGACTGAACTGATTTCCGTTGGCCGCCAAAAGCGATTTCCTCTTAAATTTTTGCTTCTCATAAAATTGAGACGGCAAAAATAAAATTAATGAGCAGAAAGCTTTAAGAAAATAAAAAAAAAGTTTCCTTTGTTTTTTTGGGTTAGAGTAAAAATTGTTAAATAAACAAGAAAACTATTTTTATTTTAATTTTTTTTTTTTTTTGTCACTTCAACGTTGACAAATGTCATTGATCTCATTTCCGAAAGGGGTCAAGTAAATGCTTTGTTGAGATCTTGCATAGATCAAAACATTCATATTTAAAAATCGCGAAAATATTTAGCACAAGATAAGACAGGTAGCATTTTTTTTTTTTTGAAAGATAAAAACGATTAGAGTAGAAAAATTAAGCTCGGTTGTGTTTCGATGATGGCCCATACTCAGATAGAAAGTAAATACTTGCATATGAAAGGTAAGCTGGAATCTAGTAATGTGTGAGAGAGACGGCTATATCAATTCATCTAAAAGTCTCGAACTTAAATTCATTAAGTATATAGCACAATCGGTGCCGATATTTATCGGGCCAGATCGGCACAAATTTCAACAATTTCCACAATCACTGTTGAGGCTCAAATTATCGTCGCATATTTTCAAAAAGGTATCGGGACTAAAATGGTTCAAGACGATCACACTTGTCAGCATCAGAGTCCAAAAATTGCGGCAAAATTGTGCAGATAATGAGGGGGGTCCCGGCTTCATAGACTGCATGAGATTATGGGGGGAAAATTCAATCATTTTTAACCCATTTGCACCCGATCAAACACCACGATAACATATCTTCCGATCATTGCACTGGCAATTGGTTAGGTTAGGTTAGGTTAGGTTAGGTTAGGTTAGGTTAGGTTAGGTTAGGTTAGGTTAGGTTAGGTTAGGTTAGGTTAGGTTAGGTTAGGTTAGGTTAGGTTAGGTTAGGTTAGGTTAGGTTAGGTTAGGTTAGGTTAGGTTAGGTTAGGTTAGGTTAGGTTAGGTTAGGTTAGGTTAGGTTAGGTTAGGTTAGGTTAGGTTAGGTTAGGTTAGGTTAGGTTAGGTTAGGTTAGGTTAGGTTAGGTTAGGTTAGGTTAGGTTACTTGGGCTGTCACAAAACCGACACACTTAGACCTAATGCCAATTGTGATACCCTATAGAGGTGAACACCGATCTCTAGAACCATTTTGAGCTAGCAATAAAGCCTGCGATTTGCGTAAGATTTACCGAGTCTAAGTCCCTTGGGGATCGCATTACATAGTTTCCTAAATAAGAAAATCTTTTCCTTGAAAACGCAGGGTACTGCTGCAGTAAAAGGTGTTGCGGAGACTCTTCTTCCTCGTCTACTAGGCAGTATCTGCAATAAATGGATGTCCTACTTTGTAGTCTCGCCGCATGAGCGCCCAGTAGACAGTGAGCAGTAAAAATTCCGACTACCGCAGATAGAATAGATCGGGGGAGTTGTACAAGCTCTTCCGATCTCTTGCAGTTTATGATTGGCCAAAACGCTTCGGCTTTGGAGCATGTAGGTCCTATTGAACAACTATGCGGGAGATCCCTATTTTCCCATCGGTTTGCTGGTCTTATCGACCGGATCAAATCGATTTCTACTTATTTATTATTTTTATTTTTAAAGTGACAACAATAGCCAATCTTCGCTTCTATTTATGAAGTTACTTCACTTTAAAATGATAATATTTAGAATAAGGTGTCTGGTATACGTGGAAATTAGAACGAGTGAAAAAAAGTCCGAGAGTTGCGCCTAAGAAAAAAAAAAAATTACTTCTGGTTTCTATGGATTTTTGGTCAATCCAGAAGGAGCTTCTCAGTCTCCGCTTAACTCTCTGAAAGTTCCCAGCAATGCGTTCCTAGAGAGTTTTGACTGAAGTTCATCATGTTTGCGGAGATTTAATTTCAAATAAGTAGCATTTCTTTAAAAAATCTCGGACCTTTTTTTTTCATTTTTTCCGTGATTGAACAAAAAATCTTCATTCATTCCCAATTGAATTTCTTCTAAATTACCAAATGCCTTTTTAAACAATATTTTATTCTATTTATAAATTTGCTTTTATTTTTTTTTATTTTTTTTTTTTTTTTTTTTTTTTTTTTTTTTTGTTGGCAAGAGTTCTGTACAACTGGACGGAATTGTCTCAGCATGCCGCGACGTTATTCCGCTATAACAAGTGCGACGTTAAACACACGACCCACCCACCCGACATAGCGGTATGATGGCATCATGGCATAAGGGCACACTCACAGCACTATCAGAATCAGAATCAGCATCACCATCGGCATCACCATCGGCATCAGCAGCAAGAGCAGCAGTAGCCTGTGCAGTCATTCGGAAGGAATGCAATCAACTACCTTCTATATTCTGTCGTCTGGGACTCCACTCTTGCTCTTGGCACAGTGACGACAAAGCATATTGCACTTGCACGCGCATCGCGTAGCGCATCGGATCGGATCACTGTCGTGCCGGACAAGAACGCTGCTTTAGTTTCATCTCGTCTTGTCTCGTCTTGTCTCGCCTCGTCTCGTCTCGTCTCTTTTGGTTTAGTTTGATTCGGTTAGTCTTTGCATATTGTTATTATTCGTATTATCCGTGCAAATGGCGTCGCTAAGCGTTGAATAATTATTCTGCCCCATTGTACTGTTCGTTTTGGTTCTGGGTTCGGTCAGTGCTGCTGCTATTACCGCTGCTGGTGCTTCTGCTACTGATTCTGCTTCTGCCGTTGCGCCGCCCCCTCCTATCGCAAACAATTTCATAAAATTTCATTTCGAATGCAATTGCGATTCCTACCGAAAATTACATTCAATTTCTTGCTTTATTTGCAAAGTATTTAAATTTCTTTTTTAATTTCTTTTTTTATTTATTTCCTAGAAAAACATTGAAATAATTGCATTCCTTTTCAACGACGTTCATTCATTCTGAGAAAAGCTATTTTAGACAGGAAAACAGAGTAATCAAAACAATGGCCAAAACAGAGAAAAATAAATGAACTGAATAGACCTCCGGCTCTCCAATTTTAAATTTCACATACAATTGATTGAATAAAGCGGCGGCGGAATGCGGGATTTATCTACAAATGCTTTTATTATCATGCTCATGTGCTACATCAAAGTTCTTCTCCTTTTAGATAGTATATATTATCCTTCTTGTTCATCTCCGCTTTCGTTTTGTTCTCTTTGCTCAGTTTCTTCCTGGTCTTTCGTTCAGTATACTTTTTCTACTTCCTTCTGCTATTCTCTTCGTCCCTTTCTTTTGCTCTTGTTTCGTCTCGTTTGGCGTGACTGTCTGGCTGTTTTGAGTCTTTTTTTTTTGTTTCGCCTTATTTTTTTTTCGTTTCCTATTTTCTTCTCTTTTTCTCTTTATTCACCTGTTCTTGTTATATTTCTACTTCTTCGATTTCTTATATTTCAAATTTTTTATTCTCTTTCTTCTTCTCTTTCTTCTTCTCTTTCTTTTTCTTCTTTCTTCTTCTTCTCTTTCTTCTTCTCATTATTCTTTTCTTTCTTCATGTCTTTCTCCTTCTCTTTCTTCTTCTCTTTCTTTTTCTTCTTCTCTTTCTTTTTCTTCTTCTCTTTCTTCTTCTTTCTACTTCTATTTCTTCTTCTCTTTCTTCTTCTCTTTCTTCTTCTCTTTCTTCTTCTTTCTTCTTCTCTTTCTTCTTCTCCTTTTCTTTCTTCTTCTCTTTCTTCTTCTCTTTCTTCTTCTCTTTCTTCTTCTCTTTCTTCTTCTCATTATTCTTTTTTTTCTTCTTCTCTTTCCTGTTCTCTTTCTTCTTCTCTTTCTTATTTTCTCTTTTCTTTTTTTTCTTCTTTCTTTTCTTTCTATTCTCTTTCTTCTTCTATTTCTTTTCTTTTTTTCTTTCTTTTCTTCTTCTCTTTTTCTCTTTCTATTCTTCTTTTTCCTGTTTCTTCTTTCTTCTCTTTCTCTTTCTTCTTCTCTTTCTTCTTCTCTTTCTTCTTCTATTATTCTTTTTCTTTTCTTTCTTTCTTTTTCTTCTTCTCTTCTACTCCTCGTCTTTCTTCTTTCTTTTTCTTCTTCTCTTCTACTTCTCGTCTTTCTTCTTTCTTTTTCATCTTCTCTTTCTTCTCTCTCTCTCGTCTTCTTTCTTTTTCTTTTCTTCTTCTTTCTATTTCCTCTTTCTTCTTTTCTTTTTCTCTTCTCTTCTTTTTCTCTCTTCTTTCTTTTCTTCTTCTTCTCTTCTCTTCGTCTTTCTTCTTTCTTTTTCTTTTCTTCTTTTTTCTTCTCTTTCTTCTTCTTCTTTTTCTCTCTTTTCTTCTTTTCTTCTTTTTCTTCTTTTTTTTCTTCTTTTTCTTCTTTTTCTGTCTTTTTCTTTCTTTTTTCTTCTTTTTCTTTTCTTTCTTTTTCTGTCTTTTTCTTTCTTTTTTTTTTCTTTTTCTTTTTTTCTTTCTTTTTCTTCTTTTTCTGTCTTTTTCTTCTTTTTTTCTGTCTTTTTCTGTTTTTCTTCTTTTCTTCTTTTCTTTCTTTTTCTGTCTTTTTCTGTCTTTTTCCGTCTTTTTCTGTCTTTTTTCTGTCTTTTTCTGTCTTTTTCTGTCTTTTTCTGTCTTTTTCTTTCTTTTTCTTTCTTCTTATTTCTTTTTCTTCTTATTTTTCTCTTTCTTCTTATTTCTCTTCTTTTTATATTTCTCCTTCTTCTCCCCCTTTTTCATATTCATCTCTTTCATCTTCCTTTGTACTCCTTCTTTTGTACTTCTTCCCTTTTTGTTTTTGCTGCTATAAGTACAAATTTGTTTCTGTAAATATGGCTAAGCTCTTCGAGAATACCAAATCTTGAATCTAAAGATACAACCCCATAAAATCAAAATATCTCAACCCAAATAGATATTCTTGTATTCGACTAAAGAAGTTTGATATTTGCACAATTGAATGAAAAATGTTCATGAAAAAACTTGGCAGCAATAAAGCCTTGATCAGCTCACACACCTTCTTTTCCGCGCCGCCAGTCAGATTAAATTCCAAATATCCAATTATTCAGAGACCCGTTTCAAAGACCTTTGGTCCACTGGATTTGATTGACTTGGTTGCAGATATCCTTTTTCTTTTTTATTTATTTATTTTTTTGTTTTTGTTTATTGTATCTTAACAATAACATAAGAAAAACTGATCTTTGTTGGCCAATCGAGTTGATGTCTGCGACCTTCTTAGTGTCATATGCTTGATTTCACATTTATAATTCGAAATAGTAAACAGTTCAATTGAAAAAATAGCAAAAGTATTTATACGAATATCCGAAAATAGCTGCGCTTTAAAAAGCAAAACAAATTGGCAGCACCAAAACAAAAAAAAAAAAAAAAAAACATAAAAACATAAAAAGGCTTCGTGCAGCTTGGGAAAGGAATCGAAACAATCGCTATGAGGAAAAATAACTTGCAGTCAACCATGTCAGCCAGTCGTGTCATGATAGATAAATAAGTGGCGTCAAGACCGATGATGCAATCCAATGATGTGATGTCTCGTCCACGTTTCTCGTGTGTTATCCAAGCGGGAATGCCTGCCAAATTTTGGCGTTAATATCCCATTCAGTGGTTCCACAGCAGCAGCTGCTGCTGCTTCTAGTGCAATATTCTCGAGATGCGCTAAATAACCAAATCCAATTGCTCAGTTAGTCAGTCTATTTAAAACAAAAATTAAATATTTTCCTCCACATACATATGTATATTTGTTGCTATGTTTGTTTGTATTTTGGGGTCTTCTTAAGAACCTACCTATAAATAATAACATTTCTAATTGAATATTAAAAAAGTAAGAGCACTGGTCTTAAGCAATGCAAAAGTTATAGGTTCCGTTCAGTGGGTTTCTCGAAAGGGAACCGATTCGGCCGTTATCAGTATGATTCGAAATATACCAGGGGAATTTTCCCCTAACTAACTAAGTAACTATCTTTAAAGACCTATTTTTCGTTTTGCACAAACTTGTGCCAATTCTATTGAGCTGCCAAGGCTCCTGCGCATATGGGGTTAGCTCTAGCTGACCTTAAAATACGCCTACAAGCTATCCTATCCTGAACTACCTCAATATTTTTTTAAACCCCTTCGTTGACCTCATTTTGTCATCTGACTAACCCATGAAAATTCTTTTTCCCACCCCTTGTCCTAATACCCTGTTCTACCACTACTGCCATTGCCCTTTTAACTGGATTCGAACCAGGTCGTCTTTGGATATGACAATACCATCTTAATCTGTTCTTTTCGATTTTTTCTATAATTGAATTTTCAATTTTCATACTTTCTCGAATAAACGAAGACCTTATGCGGTCCAGTTTTGTTACCCCAACTGTAATTCTCAGCATTTTCATTTCAGTAGCTGTAATTTTACTTTTGCACTGAGTGCCGTATGTCAAAGCTGGTCTAATGACGGTTGTGTAAAACTTTCCTTTCAGCTTCCTTCCGGTTTCCCGAATTTTCTTTCCACTTCATCCACCCGACTCATACCCTATGTGTATCTTCATCTGAACAATCCCCACCTTGATTTATTATTGATCTTTTGACAAAAAATTTCTCACTGAATATAATTTAGCTTAATGTTGGGCCCGATTCTAAATATTCCCGGGGAGTTTTTCGCTGCGTAATTGAATAAAAAATTCTGCCTTTCTAAGAACACTGGAGAAGTGAATATAAACGAACCAACATTGCTAAGCAAAGGTGATCAAATTTTTCCTTTAGTTGGCACTAAGATTAATCCCGCTTTAAGTGGAGAAAAACTTTTGGGGAAAAAATTCCCGGGGAATATTCATTTAGAATGTATGCCTTTACGCTTGCCTATGGGCTCTCGAGTACTCACTTGGGGTACGTTCCTACCTTTTTCTGATCAGGTTTTTCTGGAAGCTAGTATTAACCCCGCAAAAAGATTCTGGTCGAATGAAATAGATTGAAGCGGCCAATTTGGCCAAGCGATTTGGCTTTTCATTTATATCCATCATGTCTCAGTATTCAGTGGAGTGTTATGTCTGTATCTGTTCCTCACGGACATGCTCTGGAGGAGAACGTGGCACAGATAAATTTATTTCGAATTCATGGTCTCATCTATTCATTAAATTGATACGAGCATCGATGTTTATTGCAACAAAATATCTAGGGCATTAATAACGCTGCAAGACTGTACAGAGACGAGTCCAGAGTTATAAAAAAAACAAACCGATATAACATTGAAGATTCATAAGCATTGAAATCGTAGTTGAGAGGCTAAGCATAATAAAGTGAATTTGGGGAATGAAATAGCAATTTGATTCTTTTCACTAGCTTCAGAGCAATATGCGCTTTCTTAGGACCAGACCAGTTAGAGATCAACCAGAAACTGCGATGCATCAATGAAACGAATTATTATTGGAGAAATGGAGCTTAATAAACTGCTTCTTACCACGCAAGCGTTATTACCCATAGACAGATGTATGTGGCCAAGAAATCGACATTACACATATAACATTGCATTTCAAATTGCACTGGCAACGATTAGAAAGAGCGCATCATCATCATCTTGCTGCCACAAGAATCCGTTGCAACTGTGTACAACTTTTTTTTTTTGGCAATCTTCAATATAAGCCTTACTCAACAGACTCATCAATGAAACAATCAGCGACAGAAAAGGTGCGTCATCGGTAATCATCAGCATCATTATTATCATCACGCTAGTGAAAATGTAGTGCAAAAAAAAAAGTTAAATATGTATATGAATAAATAAATGAAAAACTTGAAATTGATTCCCATGTGCAAAGAATCATGCAGAAACTTGTTCCCAGAAAGCGAACAATTAAATAAACAAATCGATACAGGGTGGTGGTGATTCGAAAAGCGTATTAAATATCGATGAAGACTATTTTTTGTGATAATCACGCTGTATTGGGATGAATTAGCAAACCTCTCATCAGAGCCATCTAACCGTGAACTTTGAGCTAATCCCCATCATTACAATCACCCTTTAAACTCTATAATGCGATCATACATAAATATCTCTTTTATATAAACAAACGTTTTAATTTTGTTAATCGTCTGAATCACTTCCATAGTCTGGAGAATAGCAAATCGGCACAATAACGGGGAGACAACTAGAAAGAGAGCGAGAGAGAGAGAGAGAGAGAGAGAGAGAGAGAGAGGGCGAGAAAGAGAGAGAGAGATAGAGAGCGAGAGAGAGAGCGAGAGAGAAAGTGAGAGAGAAAGATAGAGAGCGAGAGAGAGAGAGCGCGAGAGAGAGAGAGAGAGCGCGAGAGAGAGAGAGATCGAGAGAGAGAGATCGAGAGAGAGAGAACGAGAAAGAGCGAGAGAGAGAGAACGAGAAAGAGAGAGAACGAGAAAGAGAGAGAACGAGAAAGAGAGAGAACGAGAAAGAGAGAGAACGAGAAAGAGAGAGAACGAGAAAGAGAGAGAACGAGAAAGAGAGAGAACGAGAAAGAGAGAGAACGAGAAAGAGAGAGAACGAGAAAGAGAGAGAACGAGAAAGAGAGAGAACGAGAAAGAGAGAGAACGAGAAAGAGAGAGAGAGAGAGAGAAGAGAGAGAGAGAGAGAGAGAGAGAGAGAACGAGAACGAGAACGAGAACGAGAACTAGAACGAGAACGAGAACGAGAAAGAGAGAGAGAGAGAGAAAGAGAGAGAGAGAGAGAGAGAGAGAGAGAGAGAGAGAGAGAGAGAGAGAGAGAGAGTGAGAGACAGAGATCGACAGAGAGTATTGCAAGTGGAAATGCGATTCAATTTATCTGGCTTATGAATGTCATTGTCGACAATACACAACGAATAGAATAAACTAATCGTGAACAGCTGTTCTCAACGAGCGCACATTTTTTCCATTCGATTAAATGATGCCAATATGTAGCAACAACAACGCTCAGTAGACGCAATTAATCTGCAAATGTTTTCTAAAGAAAAAGCATGAAAACAACGTCCTGCAGAAAATCCGATCACTCCCTGACCAGTGACAAACAATTCTACGTAATTTGCGAGCCCCAACAACCCCAGAATATGGGCAATTCCATATGTGACAGATTCTACATTTGACAAAACGTGCATTCTTTTCCACCTTAAATTTCAATTACTGTTATACTGTTATATTGTGGATTTCGGGCTTTATAGCATTAAATTTTTTTTTTATTTTTACTTTTTTTTTTAGATATTTTAATTTTAAAAGAAGAAAAAAATACGAAAACTTTAAAAGTCAAAAGTAATGAACAAAAAAAAAATCCAACAAATCACAATAAAAAACAGAAGTGAAAAATTATTAAAAAAAAAAAAAAAAACCTGCATCTCCTTTTTAAGCCAAAACACGACGTGACAAACCCCAAGCCGCCGCTAAACAATTAAGAAAACATTCAAAAGTTGTCGGCAGTATCCGAATAGACAGTCCACTTCACAACATCTTAACTACGGGGGGGCTTAGGCATTTGCTATGCTGTGCATTAATCCCCGTGCACCGCTTAGAAAGGCTTCAAAGTACCTTGTTCTTGCATTTATCCGTAGTTCACTGTATTTTTAATGAGTCTACAGTCTAGACTCTAGAGCTAAAACTTTATCATAGATAAGAGAAAAATAATATATTGAACGGCAATCTGACTAAACCAAATATGAGACGTTGCTATACACACAGAAAAATATGACCACATAAAATCGATAAGATCCCCTTATTGAGCGATTTTATAGAGAAATCTTCTTAAACTATATGAACGATGTGCTTTTTCCATAGAGAAAACTCTTTGAATACATAGAGAAAATGTTATTGAAACATTTTAATAGATATACTCATATATTTAATGTGAATATCTCATTATTTATGTTGAAGAATATGGAAAACTTCTTGATATATTCAAATAATAAGGTGAGCATATCAATCAAACTATGTGACATTCTTATAAAAGTGACCTTTTGATAAGTTATCCTTATCGCTTTAAGAAGAAGCCTTTTTAATATAAAAAGCAAGACTTATTAGGGGTATTCACAAAGCCGTGTTAAAAACGTTGGAAAGTCGAAAAATCGGAAAATTGCGACTTCTTAAAAATTTTTATACTTTTTTTGTATCTTCCACAACTTTTTAAGCAGATAAAATTTTCCGATTTTCCGACTTTACTACTTTCCAACGCCTTTGTGAGTACCCCTATTGATTTAAAAAAAGTATATGAATTTCGTATTCATTCCATAGTTTAAAAAGACAGACCAGTTTTTTTTTTTGCACTTACATTGATATAATCAATCTAGCAAGCTGAAATCATATCTCGCGATGGCGTAGTTGAAGTGTGCTAGACTTGTAATCTGGAAGGTCCGAGTTCGAACCCCACCGCAGGCCAAAAGAAGTTGTGTAATAGGCCGTTTACATATGCCATTTTATTCGCGTTTTATCAACTTTGCCCGTTTTAGCACTAAAACAACTTAGATTTTTCCCGTTTTATCGTACAAAACTAAAACGAGAAACTTTCCTGTTTTAATTTAAAACAAATAGCTAAATAAGATAAATCCTGCTTATATAACTGCTAAAAATATCGAAATCTGAGTGTCATCACTATAAAAATGCAAGACATATGGTAATTTAAATTTCTAATTTAAAAATTGTGAGGTTGTTTCCACAACCAATGTAGAAAACGAACACAATTTCAATAATTGCTTCTTATCTAAATAACAATATTCACTCATATTTCACGTGTTAAGCAAACAAAAGATAATTACAAAATGACAAAACGACATGTGCATATGTAAACACCCCGTTTTGACTTAGTCGTTTTAGCTTAAACGAGTAGCGCTAAAACGTTTATGTAAATGCCCTATAAAAATGGATGATAAAACAGGCAAGTAAATTTCGAGGGGAAAAATGTCGGGGAGCAGAAAGTAAGTTGGACACGAACCAATAAAAAGAAGTTGCTTTCGTCGGGCCTTCCGAAACGTCACGCATAAGCTCTTTCAAGAAATTCCGATAGAATATTTTTTTTTAATTTTTTAAGCATAAAAACTTTGGAAAAATCTTTTATTTCTCAGTTTTTCAAATAATGTAAATGTTAAATTATCTACTTTTCCAAAAAAAAAAAAAAAAAAAAAAAAAAAAAAAAAAAAAAAAAAAAAAAATACGACGCTTGCTGGAGCAGCGATCGAACCCGCCGACCTGTTTTTTTACAAGAATTCATATCAAAATGATAAGTTATCTTCTTGACTTTTTGTTCAATTTTTCATTAAAATTTTTCAATAAACGGGCATGTGATTGGATTCCCTTTCTCCAAATTTTGGGGAAAGAGAATTTCGTTCCTCCAATATTTTGAAGAATGTATGGAAATTTTGAAAGAAATGACATTGTCAAAAACAAAAGAGCGGCTATACGATAAAATTTTCGAACTAAAAAATTTCGAACATATTTAAATTCCCGAGTATTTATTTCAATTTCCCGGGGAAATGAATTCCCGGGAATCCAATCACACACCTCAAACAATAAGTTTTTCTCTATGGTTTCAATAAGACAATTTTCTTGGATAAAAACCATAGAGAAATCTTATTGTTTTTCTTCCATTTTATGTGGTATCGTTTTCTCTGTGTATATATTCACAAACTAATTTCAGAAATTGCAGTAAAAATTTTAGTTTTCAATGGATGACCTCAAAAATGTTTCACAGTGTAATTGAGGCGAGCCGAAATATTAACTTTTAATGAAAATTAATTAACACTTCAGCAGCGAAATTTGCCGTTAATGAGTTAAGTCCGCTTTATTTAAATGAATTAGAGCCGTAAAACATTTTTCGGCGGTCATTGGTAAGAGGACAGACAGTGACATAGAAAGAGAGGGAGAGAAAATGAGAGAGAGAGAGAGAGAGAGAGAGAGAGAGAGAGAGAGTGTGTGTGTGTGTGTGTGTGTGTGTGATTGTGTGAGCAAGGGCGACAGTGAGAGGAGAATAGCCAATTTATAATATCCGAAATGCCGCTCATTGCAGCTGCTTCCACTTCCACTTCAGCTTTGGCTTATCATCTCAGCAGCAGCGGCAGCAGGATTAAATGATGGCAATAATTAACGGTGATTATTATTTATATGTTGTATGTACATAAATAAGGTATTTCATGTTGGATTGATTGTAATTGCCAATCGGCCGCAATGATGTGCAAATGATCGATTATTGCATTTTAAGCCATTTTAATATTAACTTATTCACAAGCGTCGATTAGCCAAAAACTGAAATTGTATATCCAACGAACTATTAACTGCGGGGAATTTAATTAAAAACAGATTTCATTTGAATGGAAATTTCATTCGAAGAGACGGACGAACGAGCACACGTTGAATCGAATTATTTCATATTTTCCAATTCACTCTTTTATTTTTTTTATTCATTTTTTTTTTTTATATGGAAATTTCATCCATTCTTTATGCGCATTGAGATACCTACATATGTATGCTTCTACGGCTGATAATCTCTGAACAAGCGAAAATGACTCATCGCATTGATAAAAAAAATTACTTATTAAAAAATTTAAATAAATTAAATTTTAAAAAATTTAAATAAGAGCGGGGAAGATTAAACTTTTTTTTTTTTAGAAACTTTCCAGCTTTGGACTTACAGAACGTATAGAGAGTTCATGCGTGGACCGTGGCCCGTGCCCAAAACTTTTCAATTTCAAATTGTAGGTAAATTATGTCGTATCGCCGAATCTAAGAACTTAAACGATCGGATCGCCAATCCTCCAAACGTTCATTCGCAGCTGTGCAAGCACGGTCGACTGACAATCGAACTTCACGAAAAAAGCCATCAAAACAAAGCACAACAAAACAAAACAAAACCAAACAAAATACAAAGGAAAAACGAAAGAAAAAGCGACGACTCAGTGTGCACAAGTCGCCATTGCGATTGCGATTGCGATTTCCAATCAATTTATCGTATCAAGAAAGACTGACGTCATGCGGCATGAATCGATGTTTATGGCATAAAAATTAACAATAAAATAAATATAAATAAAAACAACTAAAAATTAAAAAAAAAAAAAAAACCATTGAAAAGAGAATCTTACTTTACAGCTAAGGTCATAATAAAAGTTGACACACTAAGATTTCTTGAAAAATATCTACACAGTCAGTCACCACACATTGAAGTGGTTGTTGGTCACTCTCTTCGAATTCTTACCAACGAAGTCAATGGAAATATGTTGTTACCTCTCAAATGGGGGATACATACATACATACAATACTCCCAAAAAAACCATCATCATATTGCTGTGGTCAAACATCAGTTGAAAGTTTTTTGTTTTTTTTTTTTAAGTGGAAAGCATATCGCCTACCTCTAGCCCTATCGATCTGGGGCCTTACTCTGTCTTTCGACGCATTTCCAACATACTCATTAATTTATGTGTGTATGTATGTATGTATGTATGTATGTATGTATGTATGTATGTATGTATGTATGTATGTATGTATGTATGTATGTATGTATGTATGTATGTATGTATGTATGTATGTATGTATGTATGTATGTATGTATGTATGTATGTATGTATGTATGTATGTATGTATGTATGTATATATAATATGTATGTATGTATGTATGTATGTATGTATGTATGTATGTATGTATGTATGTATGTATGTATGTATATATGTATGTATGTATGTATGTATAAATTAATGTATGTATGTATTTTGGAGTGGATGTCACTTAGGCCGTTTACCGGCCCATTGTGATACCACGAAGGGTTTTCTTGTGTGTGTGCCCCTTATATGCGATTTTTGAAAAACCAGTGCTAGGCTTGGAACATTACACTCCGGTTTGTCTGTGCCGGGAATCGAACCTCGCACCCCGCATTAGGAAGCTGTAACCGTTTAAAACTCAAAAATCATAAATTTTTTTTTTTGTTAGTATTTTAAATATTTCGAAGCAGGGATTTTTCAAAAGTATAAAAATTTTTTTAAAATAAGTAGTAGATCATATTAGAGTTTTAAATGGGTATAGCTCCCTAATGCGGCATTTTATCATAACAGTGTATTCGGACTAATTACTTGGCATATCTCAGAGTAGGTACCTTTTGGTGTTAGCTTAGAATACCAAACTTCAACTTAAACATAGAGATGGACCAAAAAGTGGTAAAAAAAAAAAAACGTTTAAAACAATTTTTTGCGTGAAGGCGTACCGATAACTCATAAAAACTAATGATGCAGTTCGATTCCTCGTGCCCGAAATAGGGACAAACCGTTAAATTCGGACTACCACAGTGTTTTCTACTCATTTGTATTTTCTAATAAAAGATTCTTTCCTAAAAATATTCATATCCGCATCCGTGGATTCGACTTTTTAAAATCCGCATCCATATCTCCATTAGTGGATGTAAATATAAATCACATCCGTGACACCTCTGGTTCCGAATTTAAGAATGGTCTGAGAATTTTTAAGTACGCAGGCATTATTTTCAATTAGGGTCCTAGTCATGACCATATCATTCTATTTTTTTTTTTATAGTTTCTTTTCACTCCATTCCAGAAAAGATCCGACGAATAATGCAGCCGGGTTTATTCCCGCTTTGATGTGTGGAATATTTGAGAATATTTGAGAAAATTTGAGAATATTTGAGAAAATTTGAGAAATATTTGAGAATATTTGAGAATATTTGAGAATATTTGAGAACATTTGAGAGTATTTTAAAATATTTGAGAATATTTGAGAATATTTGAGAATATTTGAGAATATTTGAGAATATTTGAGAATATTTGAGAATATTTGAGAATATTTGAGAATATTTGAGAATATTTGAGAATATTTGAGAATATTTGAGAATATTTGAGAATATTTGAGAATATTTGAGAATATTTGAGAATATTGGAGAAATTTTAGAATATTTGAGAATATTTGAGAACATTTGAGAACATTTGAGAATATTTGAGAATATTTGAGAATATTTGAGAGCATTTGAGAACATTTGAGAATATTTGAGAATATTTTAGAATATTTTAGAATATTTGAGAACATTTGAGAACATTTGAGAGTATTTTAGAATATTTGAGAATATTTGAGAATATTTGAGAGTATTTGAGAATATATGAGAAAGCTGGTTTCAGGGAATTTTCCGATGAAGAAACTCTGTACTCTCCAAACATCATTTCGTTGACTTTAATTTGAAGTAGGTCAAACATACAGACGTGCATATGTCCATCCATATCTATATGTTTTGTATATTACATATATACCTACATATACGACACATACATATATCCATATATGCATACATGCCACTCGCAAGAATGCGGTCTGAGAAAATTGTTCTGCTGTCGCGGTAATAAAATGAAATTATGAAACAAATTTTCAACTACCTCAAAATATTTAATTAAACTCACACGTTACGCTCAATTAAAATTTGAATTGCATCAAGCACAAGTGCTCTCGCCCCCAACGACCGCCAATTCCGCCCGTTCATTGATCCACCTAAAATGCAGAGTGTGGTCGATGACATGTTACAGCTGGTCTTTCAAAACCACAACCGTTCGATTTACATACAATATTTAAGTGAACTTCAATTGTCGAGGTACTCACTCCAAAGTCAAACAAAAGTTCGAACGAAGGAACGAATGAATGAACGAATGAACGAACAAACGAACGAACTATCCACGAAGCGACTTAGGGGAAAAGTGATGAATGCAAAGCCTCTGCCTCTAAGTCTGTTGCTTGTTCGATTATAAAATTAAAGAAAAATTATTTTCATATAAATTTCTCCATATTTATTTTTATTCGCAATTTCATTTTCATTTTCGTTGTCGTTTTCGTTTTCTTTTTTACTTTTTCACGCCCCAACAAACGATATACATATATTTTCTTTATTAAACTAATTAATGAACGAGCCGAGCGCACACAGCAACAGTGACGATGTTTCTTTAATCAAAATTATCCCCCGAGAGCGTGCCAAAATTTTCGTCCGTTACTTTTCTAAATGCCTCGACTTAGCGATTTCTCTACGGTTACATATTTATGTGCTATTGAATGTGTGCGTGTGTGGGAGTACGGGTGTGTGTTAGTGTACACGATCGACCTAATGGCACAAGAAGTTGCATATGCCGTCGAAGACAGCTGGTTGTGGGTGTTGTTCGGTAATATTGGGGCCAAAATTGTCGACGTTTTTAGTTGCTAATAGGCCGATCGGTCAATGGTGTAGATATGAATACAAATATGTATGTATGTATGAATAAATGGTGTTGAAAAATAAAAAATATTATTATTGTTCTTCATTTTCTGAAATTCCTTTTCAAAGACGATTTGCATTGAAGGCACAAAGTTCGAGCAGTTGGGAGAGCTTAGCCATTGTAATGTGGGCCCAATGCATCCTATAATAATTGAACTTCGTACATGCGTACGTACATATACATGTATGTATGTACAAGCGGAGTTCGGAAAAACGTAAACAAAAACAAGTGCTTCAATCCTTAAACAAAACAGAAAACATCACAACAGTCCTTGTCCGGTCGTTTCTATAACTGGGTTCATTTTCTATCCCCTTGGTTTTTGTTATTTGAAAGTGGAAACGGGCTCGCTCTTTTAACTCAGACCTTCTTACATATATATATACAGTGTACTCTTTCCTTGCGGACACTCCTCTTAAGCGGACACCCCTGTTAAACGGACACTTTTTGGGAATGCTCAAATGTTCCTGGTTCCCAAATAGTTTCCTCTTAAGCGGACATATTTTTCGGTCCGATAGGTGTCCGCTGAAGAGAGTACACTGTACATACATACATATATCAATAAATTTATTTCTTACTGCTTAGGAAATGTTTTATGCAACTTTGTTTGTTATCGTTCTACAGGGCATTAAAATCTACAAAATAAATTATGGTGCATTTAATTTTTATAGCCTTTTAATGGCGTCGGCATTACACACAATAGTTTTCCAATTCAATTGATAATTTAAATTCAGAAAATTTATAATAATACCCGGTCATGCTCAGTTAAACTTTTTTTGCCGTGATTTTTTTGTTTTTCTCTTTTTATGAACAAATCTAGTGGATTTTGGAATTTTTAAAGTGCTTGGAAATTACGAACAAAAATAAGGTTGGAAAAAAATAGAACGTTAAGGTAAAGAGAGAGGAGTAGAGAGGTAATGAGTAAGTGAATGTGCAAATAGAGCGAGAGAGAGAGAGATAAAGAGAGCAAAAGAGCGAGAGAGAGAGAGAGAGAGAGAGAGAGAGAGAGATAAAGAGAGAGAGAGATGAAGAGAGAGAAAGAGAGAGATAAAGAGAGAGAAAGAGAGAGATAAAGAGAGAAAAAGAGCGAGAGAGAGAGAAAAAGAGCGAGAGAGAGATAGAGATAGAGAGAGAAAAAGAGCGAGAGAGATAAAGAGAGAAGAGAGAGAGAGAGATAAAGAGAGAAGAGAGAGAGAGATAAAGAGAGAAGAAGAGAGAGAGAGAGATAAAGAGAGAAAGAGAGAGAGAGAGAGACGATAAAGAGAGAGACAGAGAGATAAAGAGAGAGACAGAGAGATAAAGAGAGAGACAGAGATATAAAGAGAGCAAAAGAGCGAGAGAGAGAAAAGAGAGAGAGAGAAAAAGAGAGAGAGAGAAAAAGAGAGAGAGAGTGACAGAGAGATAGAGGGGGAGGGGAGGGGGGGGGGGGGGTGATGGTAGATAAGGAGAGAGAGGGAGGGAGCTACAGAGACAGAGGGAACGATAGATAGGGAGAGAGAGAGAGAGGGAGGGAGCTGTAGAGACAGAGGGAACGATAGATAATGAGAGAGAGAGAGAGGGAGGGAGCTGTAGAGACAGAGGGAACGATAGATAATGAGAGAGAGAGAGAGGGAGGGAGCTGTAGAGACAGAGGGAACGATAGATAATGAGAGAGAGAGAGAGGGAGGGAGCTGTGGAAGGTGTGGAAGGGTGAAAGAGAGGAGAAAAAGAGGGAGAGCCGTTAGAAAGGAGCAGAGGGAGTCCTTGAAAGGGAAGGAGCTTTCTCTGGATTCTGATAGAAGGGAAGAGAGAACTGGAACGCCGGAGGGATAAAGTATTCGGCAGAGAGTGTTAAAAGGTATGAGATACCCGGGATTGGCAAATTCCTCAAACGAACTTCACGAAAAAAATTAGCTTCGAAAATTCCCGCCCGACGGAACCATTCAATTCCATATCTATATTTTCATAATCTTATCTCTCGACCGTTGCAAAGTTTTACCATTTTTCACGTGTTTTCGTTGGTTCAATTTATTTATTTTTCCACATCAAATCTCTGCCGTAATGGTTATTACTAATTTAATTACCACAACTGCATTTGACGCAAGTGCAGGTGTAATTTTCATTACATACATACATACATTTGTGTATACGAATAGTCCATATATATATATTAATAATCACGCTAGGAATGAGTAATCCATTTAAGCATGAAGGAGTTTTTTTTTTTCTTCAATTTTAATTTCGTTTTTCATTCGAGTGGAAACAGAGTTCAAGTTCATAATCGGCGAATACTGATCGTGCAAAAAGCGTACAGAAAAGTCTCACAATTGCCAGGAAATCGAATTGGGTCCATCTGTCCATACACATAATAATTAATATGTATGCGACACTTCGACTTTTTACTCTTTTTGGATTTCTCTACACTATACAAGCATTCCCAACAACAAAAAACTAATGAAAATAGATTTAAAAAATACTCGATCGATCGAACAAATTTTTCGGCTATTTTAATAATAAGGAACTCTTTTTAAGGATACAAAGCTCCGTTAGTACTTTCTCTTGATGACGAAGAGATCGCACACCATCTAAAGGGGATGAATGCCAAAACCTAACAAAAAAGATGTATGTAAGTACAAAGAAAAAGACATACAAAAACCCTCTTTGATGTCCTCCTTTTTGAAAGCAGCACGAGATCTTTCGAAATGGTTTATTAAAAAATAAAAAATAAAAACTTAAAACACAATTTTCCAAAATTTATTGTGACGAATTCAAATGTCCGCCCGTGTTCGTCTTCATTTGGGATTTATTTTAAACTCAAAATTCTATCTCCTCTTTCGGTCTCACTCACATTGAAGTTGCATGTCATCTGCCTGTCGCTCAGTGTTCAACTGGACTGGACTGGACTGGACTGGGAACAACAGCAAAAACCGCTGACCAAAGAAACCTCAAGCCAAATTAGTACAGACTAGATCACAACCAACAACGAATGGACAGCATCAGCATCAGCATATGGACCGTTCGAAGAGGCCAGAAGAAGGAGAAATTTTTTGGAAAGCGTTACGGTACGTGCAGTGAGGTCTATGTGCTCTCATTCACAGGCATCACATGAAAAAACTAAAAAAAAAAAAATCACGAGTTTTGAGTAAACTGATTTGAATTGATGCATGAATGAATGGATTTTCGCTCACTCTAAAGTTTTGATGCGACACTTTCCTCCTTTATCCTGTTCTTTTCTCTTTCCATTTCATTTTTATTTTTTGGTTTTTTTTTTTATTTATTTTATTTTGAATTTATAATTTTTAATTTTTGGTTTTTTTACTTTTATGTTGTATTTTTCTTCTTTATTTGTTTGCTTGCTTGTTCGTTTGTTTTGCTATTGGTGTTGGGTTTGTATTTGCATTTGGCGTGCGGTTTTTCCATTTGGTCGAGCAAAGACGTCAACTCAATTGACATCATTTGCAACTGCCTTTCCATATCATATCTAAGTATTTTTAGAAATTTCTCCACAAAAATAGAATTTTAGTACAATTGCAATTGTGCAACAGCTCTTTGTTTATCTTGACGTCGAACGTTCTTGAACTGCAATAAGTAAACAACAAGAACAACAATAAACAGAATGATGCTAGTTATCAGATAGTTAACATATAGCATCATATACATATCGCATTTTTGCTAATAAATCGGCACAACTCAAAATTGTTTTTATCAATTGTTTTTATGTTCGATTGCATTTTTCTGAAAGAAATCCACCCACCTAGAAAATTAACACTTATATTGACTGATGCAGCAGTCGATTGAGAGTAATATAAGTTTAGAAAAAATATTATTTCTCCTTAGTTTCAGGAGAGATTGAATGATTTTCGGGAAATGTGAAATTTTGAATTATGCCGATTTAGTAGCAAGGGTGTGATATGTTAGTTTAATAGGATAACAATATGATAGTTAACATATGTATATAGATAGCATCACAGATGATAACTATATACTATATTCTTACATCATATAACGCATCATAGATGTTAACTGTGATATTATTATTATTACTTTTTTTTTCATTTTAATTTGATTTGAATTGTTGGGGCTTAGGGTCCAAACATTTCTGTTATGAAATGTAAATTTTTTAAATTTTTTTTATATTTTTTTATTTAAAAAAAATTTTTTTTAATTTTAATTTTTTTTTTTTTTTTTTTTCATAAAAAAAAATTTTTTTTTAAATTTTTTAAAAATTATTTAAAATTTTTTAATATATTTTTTAATTTAAAAAATTTTTTTTAAATATTCACTATAAGCGAAAAATGAGAGACCAAAAAGCCCAAATAATAATTCAAAAATGAAATATAAAGATGGTCAAAAATAACAATTAATATTTTTTTATTTAAAAAAAAAATTGTTTTATTTTTTTTATTTAAAGAAAATTTTTTTTATATTTTTTTAATTAAATTTTAATTAAATTTAATTTAAATTTTTTTTATTTTAAAAAAATTTTTTTTTTATTTTGTTTAATTTTTTAAAAATTATTTAAAATTTTTTAATATATTTTTTAATTAAAAAAAAATTTTTGAAATATTTTTTTATTTTCTAAAAAAATATGTTTTATTTTTTTTATTTAAAGAAAAATTTTTTTATATTTTTTTAAATTAAAAAACATTTTTTTTATATTTTTTTTATATTTTTTTATTAAAAAAATTTTTTTTAAATATATTTTAATAAATAAAAAAAATATTTTAAGTTTTTTTTATTAAAACAAATTTTTTTTTATATTTATTTTATTTAAAAAAAATTGTTTTTCTATTTTTTTGATATAAAAAAAACTTTTTTTTATTTAAAAAAAAATTTTTTTTTTTATTTAAAGAATTTTTTTAATTTTTTTTTTTTTAAAGCTATAATCCCTGAGGATGGCTAATAAAATTAGCCGAAATATCGAGATCCAATTCACGACTAAGTACCTACTTGTCATTTTCTTCACACAACCAAAGCCTACCCAGCAGGCATTTTAGCTGCAAAAAAGCTCAATATGAGCTATTTATGATTTGAAAAATTTTTGTTTTAAGTCCAAAATAGCGCTATGTTAGATAAATTTGAGGTATATATGAGTTATTTGGAGCACCTTTCGAAGCTCAGTATGAGCTAAATATGAGATAAATTTATAGCTCATAGATATATCACATTTATTTCATATTTAGCTCATTTTCTTTGACAGGTCCAGTAAGAAGGAAAAGAAATATTCATATTTGATTTAAGGACTTGAGAATATAAGGCCGTCAATAGTGTAGTGGTAGTGTGCTCGAATCCCCATGCAGGCAAACTAAAAATAAATTTTTTTTTTTTACGCATTGAATTATTTGCAAGAAAAAAGGCGCTTATTTGTCCCAATTTTGAGACCCTATAACGATGGTGTCCTGGGGGGAATCCATTCGCCACGTTAGCTTAACTACAGGGAAGAAGCTGAGAGCAGTAAGTCTTACGGATTATTTAGTGCTTCTTATATTTATCAAATGCCTTTTCCGAGATTTGAACCTCTTACCTCTGAAACATGGAGCCAACACTCTACACTCTACCCTCCTCAGCCAATGATACTGCTTTGTATGTTTTGTTAAAAAGTGTATAAAAATTTAAAACGTGAGGTTAATATGTAAGCGCACTGTGACAAAATTTTTGAATATGCTCTACTAGAAGGCTTTGGACCTTTTATCAGTTCATAAATTAGAAAATTTCATTTCAGTCAGTATTAGCTCACAAATACGTCATTTTTTGCTCAAATAAAAACATAAGGATTGATGTCATTTTGAGCTCATTATTAGATCACAACGAGTTTGATTTTCGGTTATCAATTTCAATCTCATATTTAGCTCTTCTTAAGCTCATTTTGAGCTACAATAGAAATTTTCAATTTTGTGAGCTCATTTTGCCTGCTGGGATGTATATAACATACATTCAATGTATAGTGCTCTCACTGCAAAATAATACATTATTTTTATTACAGCTTTAAAAGGCACCACGACCTAAAAGGTGCCTCTATGGTCTAACATGGACTTGTGATATCACGAATACAAAGTAGAAATAAGTTATTACAAAAATCAGTAGTACATTTTTCTCATAATAATGTAAAAAAAAAAAGGAAATTAACGAGACTTAAAAATACAGCACATTTGCCTTTTAATCTTTAAAAAATATTTAATGAAGTGAAGAGTTTACATTTGTAATGAATACCTACTAAAAATGATCAACAGTTCCAACAATGACCGACCATTGGAACCATGAATAGGCAGAGACCAAATATTTTTTCCCAAATATTATCCCTTTGTTCGCCCCCCTCCTCTTCACAACCGATATACATACATACATAAATGCCAAATGAACATTGAGAATGAAAGTCAAATTGATGGCATTGGGAAAATCGTCTATTTTCAGGGCTGAAAATTTTTTAAAGCCACCGAAAGACATAAATGTCCAACCTTGAATAACATGACATTAGACGACCAGCCCCGTAGCATAAATCTACGCCCACATAAGGCATATACGCAGACAAATATACATACATACATATATAGTTATATAAATTAATAAATATACAAATATATATAATATATATATCAATATATGAATATATAAATTTTTATGCATAAAACAAACACCTACACGCACACACACACACACACTTCAAAGCACTTTTGCCGAGCTCAAAGGTGATTATCATTATAAATAAAAGAAAGAAAACAAATTTTAATTCGAAACAAACAAAAAAATATTTAAAAAAAAAATATTTAAAAAAAAATTGAAAAAACTAAACAAAACACTTATCTTCGATACATAGATGTATTTGTAATAAACATTTTGCGTACGTACGTGTGTACGTGTGCACACATGTATGAAATAAGGCTTTCATAAGCACGTAAAGAGCCGCTATTAGGCAATCAATAAAAGAAAATTTCGATTCACAAATGCCGGCCGGCGGTCTGCGTCCGAATGAACGCAGTACCTACTTATCCCCGTATTTGCTGCTGCTGCGGCTGCTGCACAGCAAGTGGAATCAGAAGGAAGGAAGGTGCCAAAAAATTCTTTTCGTTAAGAGAAACACTTAAAACAATTTCGAATTAAGAACCGTGCGAACAATAAAATTCGTAATCGTTAATCGCGGAATTGTTTATTGAAGAGAATATCGATAATCAGTTGGGCGGACAGATAAACAGACTGTGCAGATGGGCGCTCAATAGGTTTTTACAAATGGAATGGAATGGAATCGATGGAACGACTCGAATTGAATAGAAGAAAGAAAGAAAAAAAATGCAACGACATGACATGCTACGGGTGCTACGGATTTGTTAAAGTACTTGAAAATACTGAGACCTTGAAAGAGAGAGAATTTTAGTGTAATTAATTTGTTAATGTAAGCTGCGACTATAGGGGTATTCACAAGGAAGATGGAATGCTTTTGAATCGGCGAAACAATTTTTATAATCGTTACTTCCTAATTGTGTATGGCTGTGTGTATGACGCTTCGTACAAAGGGAAATATAATATGTGCAAGGAGTAAGAATTTTTGCTAACCAAATTCGATATAAATACAAGTACCCACATAGAATATTGTTAAAGCAATCTAAGGATTTTGGATATGTCAAAGTCGGAGATTAGAATACGAAATTTCGAACATAACACCTGTACATATTATAGGAATATATTGTATATTCCCAGCAAACATTTTTGGAGCTCTCCGAAATATGAGTCCGAAATGAGTCTGAAATATATATAAAATAAGAGGCTCATATTTATGAGTCCAAAATGAATCAAAAATATGTTGAAAATAAAAGCCTCATATTTCGGAGTCCGAAAAAAGAGTCAAATATGAGTGCGGAAAGAGTCATATATGGCTTATATTAAGAAGGAAATAAGAGTCAGATATGAGAGATACATATAAAACATATTGTATATTCCCAGCAAACATTTTCGGAGTTCTCCGAAATATGAGTCCGAAATGAGTCTGAAATATATAGAAAATAAGAGGCTCATAATTATGAGTCCGAAATGAGTCAGAGATATGTCGAAAATAAGAGAATCATATTTCGGAGTCCGAAAAAAGATACAAATATGAGTGCGGAAAGAGTCATATATGGCTTATATTAAGAAGGAAACAAGAGTCAGATATGAGAGATACATATAAAACATATTGTATATTCCCAGCAAACATTCGGAGTTCTCCGAAATATGAGTCCGAAATGAGTCTGAAATATATAGAAAATAAGAGGCTCATATTTATGAGTCCGAAATTAATCAAAAATATGTCGAAAATAAGAGGCTCATATATCAGAGTCCGAAAAAAGAGTCAAATATGAGTGCGGAAAGAGTTATATATGGCTCTTATTTGATTGGCAAAAAAGATTCAAATATGAGTCCGAAATGAGTCTGAAATATATAGAAAATAAGGGACTCATATTTCGGATTCCAAAATGAGTCAGACATATGTTGAAAATAAGAAACTCATATTTCGGAGTCCGAAAAAAGAGTCAAATATGAGTGCGAAAAGAGTCATATATAACTCTAAAATGTTCTCCTTCGTTATATGACTTCGGACTCGTATAAGACGACCTTCACAAGAAGGGAAACACGCTCTTTAAGACTCTTAAAAGAGTTAATTATGAGGGCTCCGACTCGTATAAGGATTTATATATGAGTCTTTTATGACTCAGAATGTTTGCTGGGTTATAGGTATGCATATATTTGTATCTTTTATCTGCCTTAATGGAAATATATCTGATCATGGCACCATGGCGTTAGCATTTTAAATTGCCATTTACGGCTTGGCTTGGCTTTGTTTTGCTTTATTTTTTTAAGCATATTGACTTTGTCGGAGGGAGTTTATCGGCGAGTCAAAGACGGCAGAGGTGAACGAAATGAAAATAGAAAGTTAAGGAAAGGAAAATCGAAGTTGAAAAGCATAGAAATAACAACGTTTTCTATTCTATTCTGTGCGTTTCTGTTCTGTTCTTTTCTTTTCTTTTCTGTCCTGTTCCGTTTGGTTTATTTATTTATTTTTATTTTTTATTTTTTTTATTTTTGTTGTTCCTACTTGAGACGTGAACTCCGAAAATGAATCAGATTTAAATACAATTTAACCAAGGGAGCCAGTGCGAAGGACGAAAGAAGAACGCCATACTTTGCCGTGTTTGGAATCTGGCTTCTGTACCTCGAGGCAAACGGCCAAGGCCGACGCGACAATTCCTGTTACATTGCCAGATAAAATGGAGCAAATTCTCACACCCACACACTGCGCAAGGAATAGAATTTATTTGCGATGTCTACACTTGGTTCACCCCGTGGAAAGGCTTTGTGGAAAGAATTTCTGATTATCATGCGTGCGAATCGAAGTGGGCTGCGCTTTTGGCATTATTTTCAAATCACTTCCGCTTGGAAATTACGCCCAAAGAAAAAATAAATGAAAAATGAAAATACAAATACTAAACCACATTTTCTTCAGAAATTTCAGAAGGAAAAACGAAGGAGAAAAGAGAGAATTAGAATTAGGATACGATTGATGAGGTCGGTCTGTCTTTAATTTAACAGTTCAGCTGCTTTGCACCTACATAAATTTCGATTATAAATCGTTTTCTTTCTAAAGCTATGGCCTCAGTTCGGCTATACATATGTATGTATTAAAAACAAAGCTTCCAAAAATTTCTGACAGAAATTTCACGCGGCATTTCTGACTGGCTGGCCTCAGTTCAGTAAAAAAAAAAAAAAAAAGTATCTTAATCAGGGTTGTCATAGAATCCGATAGCTGTCGGAATTGGAATTTTAGTCGACTGAATTTTCATATATATCTGATAGACAGCCGGATAAAATAGGGTTCTGTGCAACTAAGAACCAATAATGATTCCGATTCATAACCAAAAACGACAAATTTTGTAAATTCTGTATGAAATTTCGACCGGTTTTAATTCCGGTGCCTAAAAATGCACATCGAAACCCACGCTTTCCTAGCAGAAATAATCGAAGTTCAATTGTTTCTCGCAGAAAAGTGACAGTTGATGTCAAAATATTTTGAAGGTGGGTTAATAATTCTTACAATTAAGTTTCCATTTCGAAAATCAAACTGAAAGTGATATTTAAATCAGCTGTTAATGGCGTCAGGGCTGCTTAGAATATTTTTATGATACATTTTTTCCTCGGCGTAATAGCCTAGGAACTTCCGCGGGTATTTCTTACCGAATTAATGCGAAGCCTTAAAAACCAAAATCAAAAAAATTTCCCTTCTGCATCCTTCAACTTTCAAAAGTATGTAGGTATGTTTAGGTATAAAAAATTCACTTTTCATAGAAACTTGCCATGAGTGAGGGCGAAATTGATTCATAATGAACAGGGCTCGGATTTTGCTGACTTTTATAAATTTTAAAGCATACTTTAAGGAGTAAAAATTTTGTTCAACTAACACAAAGTTAATATCCAAGTCGATTTTTAACTTCAATATGAATTTTTTTTAAGTTACAAAAGCGGTTAATTTCGTTACTTCGCCAAACTTATTTGTAAAATGTTAGTTAGAAAAAAATGTTCCCCCTTTAAGTATGCTTTAAATTTATAAAAGTCAAAAAAACTCTAAGCCCTGATAATGACTGATTTTGAGTGTGAGCAAATGTAATGAAACGTATGTGCAGTCGGAAGAAAAGTTGTTAATAACCCAATTCACCAATCGGCAGTGAGGCTGGAGGGGTTAACCGGTATAATATTTATAGAATTTTATGCCAAAATAAAAAGCTTTCTTTCCTTTCACTCACTGGCTCGCTCGAATTATGATGTTTTTTTCTAAAACTTATTCGAACAGTTCATGAATTTCGCGTTATCGACTCTTTTACGGCTGAGTAATTTTCATCGATTGATTTTTGACGCGTGACGAACGACTGTGGCTGCGCTTGGTTGACAATTTTCATTCGCTACTTTTTTTTAACCAGCTGCCAATACCTACATATTAGTGGGATTCACGCATGTGTGCATTTGCACCCTCGCAAGTTTTGCGTTTGTGAAAATTTGTTTGTATGGAAGAAAAAAAAATTTCGCGGCCGGGCAAATATTGCACATCGATTTTGATGAGCAAAAATTTGCGCCATTTTATCGCACAAGTTTTGCACTCGTTCTTCGCAGAGTCGTTCATACAAAAAGGGCAAAATTTGCACACTTCAATTTCCACAGCTGCTTGTATACCACTATTATGAAGAAAGCCCACGTTCTTATATACATATGTATTTACCTTCTTCTGCTGTTCTTCGACTATCAACGAACACGTTCGTTAGGCCACTATGGAAATTTGTCAAACTATGACGAATCACTTGACCCATTTACATATTAAGTACATATGTACATCGAGCTAAGTCACTCAATTACTTTTCGAGGAGTTATCGGAATTAGTGAAAGACAGCTGTTTTTTTTTTTTTGCACCACATTCGTGTTTGTGTATGTAAATGAAGGATATGATTTCCTTCAGATAGTAAAACAGAGCGCTTAGTCCTTTTTTACACGGCTCATGCAAAGCTGCATTGTAATGATGTAAAAAGAATAATAGGCTGTTTCCACTGGGTACTTATCTCATATTTTTTACTTATCTCGTTAAAGTTTACTTACAGATGTACTTACTCATACAAAATCTGACAGTCGATAAGTACACTTTAACTGCAAAGTACAAACAAAGTACAAAATTGCGCATAGTT
This sequence comes from Chlorops oryzae, assembly GCA_020466095.1. Taxonomy (NCBI): domain Eukaryota; kingdom Metazoa; phylum Arthropoda; class Insecta; order Diptera; family Chloropidae; genus Chlorops; species Chlorops oryzae. Next base: position 166,424,424 of record CM035806.1, read on the forward strand.
GCATTCGGAATATGTACCTAAGGAATATCGATAGTTTTTTTTGAAAATTGCAACACTGATTGCTACGAATGACAGGAGAAATAGAAGGCAAAACTATTCAGCAGAAGTAAAGATGGAGGCCGGCAAAGGTAAGCGATTTACGAATTTGTCTATTTCTAAATTTTTTTTTCTTTTCCTTGATCACTCAATCGGATTTTTCGTCAGCTGTCGTTTGACAGATGTAAGTACGAAATTGCAGTGGAAACACCCATATTTACAGAATGTACTTAGCGCTAAGTACAGGCGGTAAGTACGCAGTGGAAATAGCCTATAAGAGCATAAAGGGATCAACGCTTTTAAAGTAAATTGAAGGGAAGTAACGAGCTCATTCTTTTGAAGAAAGAAAATCAGAGTTGAAATTTCGATAACAGGTCGACGGAAATAAAGAAAATGTATGATTTAAATGCAACCCTGTGAGTCCGATTACTTGTAATTAGCGTATGCGTTCAAGTAGCGAAAGTTTTTCTACATATGTTTGGTATTTGAAAATTTACTTGCTGCTTTAGAGCGTAGAGAGAAATGTTGGAATAACAGCTAGGCCTTGAAGAAATTTGTTGAAAAGCCGAGTAAAAAAATTTTCAAACCGTCTATGGGGGCACAGGGAGGTTAGAAAACCCCCAAAAACCCCCGTCCCCTGCGCACCACCCTGGTTTGTTTTTTTTTTCAGTCCTATCTTGTTACGGCACAAAATGAGCTCAATATGATCTAAATATGAGATACAAATTGCGAAAGGGAAATTCAAATCCTTATGAACTCATAGTGAGTTCAAAATGATATCAAGCTCTGCCTCATGTGTGAGCTTAATACGTGTGATATGCGAGCAAATAATGAGCTTATGGTGGAATATTTTTCATATCTAATTTTTTTTTTTTTTTTTTTTGTATGTAAGTCGTTCAAATTTTACGTAAAAAAAAAAAAAAAAAAAATACACTTTAATAAATAGCTCCAATCGAGCCAATTCAAATTGAGATCAAAAATTATATAAATAACTAAATAAAAAAATAAATTAAAAAAATTTAAGAAAATAAAAAATAAATATAAAAAAATATAAAAAATAAATAAATATAAAAAAATAAATATAAAAAAAATAATATATATAAAAAAAAATAATTATAAAAAATATAAATACAAAAAAAATAATTATTAAAAATATATAAAAAAAAAGAAATAATTATAAAAAAATAAATAATAAAAAAAATAAATATAAAAAATAAATATAAAAAATAAATAAATATAAAAAAATAAATATAAAAAAAATAAATATAAAAAAATAAATATAAAAAATAAATTAATATAAAAAAAATAAATATAAAACAAGTAAATATAAAAAAATAAATATAAAAAAAAATATAAAAAATAAATAAATATAAAAAAATAAATATAAAAAAAAAATATTAAAAAAAATAATTATAAAAAATAAATATAAAAAAAAATTTAAAAAAATAAATATAAAAAAAAAAAAAATATTAAAAAAATAAATATAAAAAAATATAAAAAATAAATAAATATAAAAAAATAAATATAAAAAAAATAAATATATAAAAAATAAATATAAAAAAAAAATTTAAAAAAATAAATATAAAAAAAATATTTAAAAAAATAAATATAAAAAAAGTAAATAAATACAATTACAAACATTTTATTGAAAATCCCCAAAAGTAGGAAAAGAAAACGGAAAAGTCTACGTCTACGAAATGCTTGCTCGCTAAAGGGTTAATCCCACTTGGCCTTCTTTCCAATTCCTAATGATGCTCGCGCGGCAAAACCAAATTAGCTAAAAAAAAAAAAAAAATAGCTAAAAAAAAAAACTTTTCACCAAACTCAACGCAACGCGACACTTTGACTTGCGGCGTACGCAATGCACTCTCGCATGTCAAACAATTTGACAGGGACAGTTTGCTACCAATTTTAGGAATGAGATAGCTTCCTGAATTTAAATGTGAATGTGAATACGATGTTGACGATCATGAAGAGGGCATGACGAAAAGTGAAGAAATTAATTTTTTTATCAAATAATTTTGCGTTAAATAGAAGGCAAAAAAAAAAAATAAATACGAAGCCATTGACGGCTTGCGTAGCCCCCAGCACGGTCGTGGACACGTTTGTTATGTCAATTGGGTTAGGGGTTTTTCTTCTTTGTTTTCCTCATACTATACGCCGATGATCATCTCTATTGGTAGTGCAATCACAAACCTAGCTGTTATAAGCAACCATACAAAAGAGAGCTAAGTTTTTATATATTTTTTTTACCTCTATTTTTGGCTAGAGTCCAAGATTTTTCAAACTATGAACGAGTTAAGAGTATCGTCCATAGTTTATATAAGTATGGAAAAAGTGCTAGAATAACTAATTTAATGGGCGTGGCCGTCAGATAAGGCCATCGAAGGTTATCACACATCACTGATTCGATTTGAATTTCGCCTCTAATTCAATTCTGATGGGAATATTGTAGTCCTGCAGAAACACACATGAACATGTTCATACATTGTACGTACAAAGAAACGTTCGTTTGTATAGCTGCAGAGCGACGGAAAACCAAAACTCTTCGTAAAGCGAAATCTTTATTTAGAACTGCGAACTGCGAAATACCTTTTAGGCCCAAACAGACCAACAGACAGACAGATTGTGGAGCGCGCATCAAAATCGGTCAGACGGAGTATCGAAAGAAACAACCGCATATAAGGAGATAAAACAACCAAAGAGCCTCAAGAACGCATCCTCAAGAAATCAAAAAAATCCAAAAAATAAACAAAAATATAAAGAATAGAAAATTCAAACAAAAAAAAAATGAAGGAAAGAAAACAGCCGACATCGCAATCCGGCGATCCGTGTGTGTTCGTTTGTGTTTTTGCGAACGAAAAAGATGTCCATTTAAATGCAAAAATAACGACAACTTAAGTATATCGCTAGGCTTTGCGATGGAATGTCTTTTAGCAATTTCCCAAGCGCGTCCGTCAATAGATTAGACGACGATTTTACGTGTATCGACATGCGTTCATGCACATGCATACATATACATATGTAGTAGATATAAAAAAAATTGAAAGAAATAAGAAAAAACTTGCCAAACGTAAACATAGACTGCGTGCCAAGTTATTTCGCCCGATCGTCCGTCCGTCCGTCCGTTGATCATGATCAGAAAGCTGCATTTTGCATTTTTCCCGATACGAACGTCCGATGATTTTTGATGCAGACACATTTTTGCGCCTATTTGGGCTTAAATAGTTTTTTGCTTTTTTGCATAAACATCAAATACACGCAAACGCTCAGTCGTACACATCCAACGCCACGCCACAAGTTAGCTCATGTAATCCTACATCGTCACTTTCGTTGCCAATATTTCTTTTTAAAACTTTTAAAGCAGCAGCGAGAGGCCGAAAGAAAATTCTGTCGATTAATTTCAAAGATACATCTATGCATACGCATATTCACACACACACACACACATATATATATATATGTATATATATACACACACTCATACATGTTTCTTAATCTTAAATAAGCATCAATATTTTTATGCAGAAAAAAAATTTACGAAGCACATAACTTTGAATATTTTACTCGAGTTCAGTTCATCTCATCTCATCTCATCTCATCTCATAATGGAAGCCCATCTTCAGAGTTTCGATATAAAATTTTTAAGTTTGGCATCGGAAGGAAAATTTCGCCGTTTCCAGTAATAACTCGCCCATGGAAAAGTCTATAGCAACCCTGCTGTTCTGTAGGTGTCGATTGGCCACGCTTGAAGTACCTACCGAACTACTCCGTATATGGGTATTTACTTGATTGACCTTATAGTAAGCGAACGGTGAACCACCGAGCAGAAAAATGTACACGAACGGAAGCGACAGAAGCCGTAAACGAAAAAACGAAATTTCGATTATGATTCCCCTTTCATCCCATTCACCTTTAAAGGGCTCTACGCAGCTCTAAAGCAGCAAAGTGAAGTAAGTACTTTGGTTTACTTTCGCTACTTGAACGCATACGCTAATTACAAGTAATTGGACTCACAGGGTTGCATTTAAATGACACAATTTCTATATTCCTGTCGACCTGTCATCGAAATTTCAATTTACTTTAAGGGGGTCTTCTCATTGAGCAACTTTTTTTTTCGACTTTTTTTTTTGCATTTATTTATAGCTTGGGTAGTTGTGAATATGCCCCTAAAAGGATTTTTTGAAATTCGAAATAGTTTAGAGGATATAGCCTTCTTTGTCGAGCAAGATCTGCGCTAAAACGAGTAATTTTTGCGTTGCTTCAAACTTTAAACGCGTTTATCTCGAAACCACGTTTTTCGAACTGGCGGCCATGATATCTCCAGTTCAACTGAACCGATTTTCATGAAACAAAGTGGAATCGACGCAGAATTGTCACCATTCTCGGGTGAACCTCGACCATAATTTTAAAAAATTTTTTACTATTTTTTTTTTTACACTAAACTACAAAAAAAAAAGCCCGAAATTTAAATTTTTTTTTGAATGGCCGCCATTTTGTCAAAAAAAAATCACAAAATTAAGCTTGAGGTTCACCCGAGAATTACATCTATACTGATTATAACCCCGTTTTTTTTTTTCCATTTCGGACGCTCCGGAGACCCGGAATCGTGGCCGCCGTGACGGCACCTTTTTTTTCACCACCAACTTTGAAGTCTCATTACTTTTTGAACAGCCCACGTATCGAGGCAAAAAAATTTTTTTTATTTACTTTGAACCTTTTGTAATACAATAAATAAAAAAAAGTTTTCAATTATTCTTTGCGTTTTCAAATAAGAATTTTTTTAAAAAGGGTCCAAAAAACGGGTTTTCAATGAGAAGACCCCCTTAACAGCGTTGAGCCCTTTTGGGCTGACAAAGTAAGCAGAGGTGGTCGCTAATAAGTAGGAGTAATTTCACGAACTAGTGTCCAGTCCTAGAGGGTATAGCTATTGAAGGCATATCAACACCCATTATCACCTAAGACCGTGTGCAGTAAAAATACCAATTTGTTAGTCTAAAATGACAAAATTTTCCAATACCAAAAAAAGAAGATTCCTGCATAGAAAGACTTTTGTACATCTTAATACAATCAATTTTTTTAAGAATAGGGATATTCACAAAGGCGTCGGAAAATAGGAAACTCGCAAAATCGGAAAATTTTAGCTGCTTAAAAAGTTGTGCAAGATACAAAAAAAAGCTTTAAAAAATTTTAAGAACTCGCAATTGTCCGATTTTCCGACTTTTCAACGTTTTTAAAACGCCTTTGTGAATACCCCTAATATAACAAATTCCTTGTTAAAACTCAGTCTCTATCAGACATTTCGTTGTCCCAAGCAATTCGTTTGTTTGCGGCAATTAATCAAATTGTTAACACTCAACAAACTTTTTCAACCAACAATTTGTAATGTCAACAACCAAAAGTATTAACTATAGTTGCAACGGATAGTGTATCCGGGCGGATACCGGATGCCGGATATCCGGTTGGCTGCTAGGCCGGATAGTTATTTTTTTTTATATATATATATATTTTTCGGTTTTAAAGCCATATTGAGCGTCGTAGCAATGATCGTTGAGCGTTGCCACTAGGAAGAAAAAAATTCCGAACGTAATTTTTTGACACCGAACACTTTTAAGTAGTGCTTATTTTGAGCGGTTGTACCGAACTCCAATGAAAAAACTCTGAATATGGAAGTTTTCTGCCAAAATTTTAGTGGACATGCATTGGATTTCCTCCTATCGCTCCATTTTCAAATTTTGTATTCATAGTGAATTTTCGAAAATAAAACATAGCAAATGTTTAATGAGAGATATCCGACGGCCGGATAATGATGGTATCCGGTATCCGACCGGATACTAAATTTAAGGCCGGATATCGGATTGCAACGGATATCCGGCCATTATCCGGTATCCGGCCGGATACTAAATTTAAGGCCGGATATACCGGATATCGGATACCATCTATATCCGGCCGCTGGAATACTAGAGTTGCAACGGATATCCGGCCGCTATCCGGTATCCGGCCGGATACTAAATTTATAGCCGGATAGGCCGGATATCGGATACCATCTATATCCGGCCGCTGGAATACTAGAGTTGCAACGGATATCCGGCCACTATCCGATATCCGGCCGGATACTAAATTTATGGCCGGATAGGTCGGATATCAGATACCATCTATATCCGGCCGCTGGAATACTAGAGTTGCAACGGATACCCGGCCACTATCCGATATCCGACCGGATACTAAATTTAAGGCCGGATATACCGGATATCGGATACCATCTATATCCGGCCGCCGGAATACTAGAGTTGCAACGGATATCCGGCCACTATCCGATATCCAGCCGGATACTAAATTTAAGGCCGGATAATGGCCGGATATCCGTTCCAACTCTAGTATTAACACTCAATACTTCATCAATTTTTTTTTTTTTTTTGCAATATTAACCATCGAAAGTATTAAAAATCAAGCAATTATTTTAAACAAACGAACAACTTTGATTTTTGTTGAATTTGTTCATTTTCTTTTAAATTTATACTTATGGGTGTGTTTAAATTTTTAGTCTTCGACTGTATGTAGGTATATTATTTTCATCATGCTTCGAGAATTCATCGGATTTTGTGAACTCATGCATTTGACTTTCAAAGCAAGGACACGCTGACGCTTACATAGACGCTGACGCTGGCACTAATTGTGCCGATGCATTGCGTTAGGTGGTTTTTCAAACACCAAAATTTTTAAATATTCTTCTTAATTAATAAAGTTCAATGAATTCAAAATTTTGAAAAATATTCTCAAAGAATTTCGGAAAAAAAACATCAATGAAAAGAAAAGAAGAGAACGAAAAAAAGCATTTATTAATTGAATTTTATTTAATTTTCGTTTCGGAACATTAAAAATTTGTTTGTTTGCACTGCAGACGTGCAAAACGGTCTGTCACGATGTCACGTAGGTGCCACTTAAGTCGCTCATTAGCGTTGACAGCGCGTTTGCAGGTGTCAGAGCGACCATATCATGGCAGAAACATAGAAAACGATGATGAGCCCACAACGCGAATACACAGTGGAAACTCCCATATGCGGACAGGCAGCATTTCGATTTATTTTTCAATTTCAATGGATAAAAATTTAGACCACACAAAAACTGAAGATTATTATCCAATTTACGGCTGTTCATACTCCAAGAAAATGGATGACCGCTCCAGAATTGAAAAGTTCAAGAATCGAGAAAAGAACCCATAATAATATCGATTAATTTCAGTAATACTATGAATCGATTCATTTATCTACTAAACTTTTTTTTTCTAGAACCGAGTACTCACAGGTCGCCATACTCAAACATACCGACAAAACAAAAAAAAAAAACAAAAAAATTTCTATTTTACAAACCCAATCAAAAATGCAAAATAGTAAAGGCCTTATAGTCAGACGACCCTGACATTACAAAAACTGACATAGCAGGCTCCAAATCAACGACCATTATGAGAAATTACCTACTCTGGAGTTTTTAAGAAGAAATTTTTAAATTTTACCAAAATAACGTTCCGATCCGGTCCATTCTCGAAATTGGTCTTACCAATGTCTCCATGTCAATACGCATCCGAAAGGGCGTGGCGGGTTGCGGCATCATGAAAGGAATTTTTAAATTTTATTGATTTTTCGATAAACACTGTGGAGACTACTTTTTAGATTTTTTTTTCAAACGGTCCTTGAAATATGCTTGAAAATCCTTTTTTAATAGATAAGCCTTTTTTCAAAATTTTATATATCTCAAAAACTAATTAAGATAAGAAGATGAAACAAACGTTGGCCGATTGCTAATAAAACAGGAAATCAATTAATTTTTTTTTATTTTACACTGAGAAAAATTTTTGCACAAAACTAAAAAAGATAATTTTAACAATTTTTTTCAGTGTATTCCCAGTTTGCCGCCGCTCTACAAATTTTTCTAAAAATTTAATAAGCCTTTTTCAAAATTTTATATCTCAAAAACTAATTAAGATAAGAAAATGAAACAAACGTTGGCCGATTGATAATATAACAGGAAATAAAAAAAAAAAATTTTTTAATTTTACACTGAGAAAAATTTTTCCAAAAAACTAAAAAAGATAATTTTAACAATTTTTTTCAGTGTATTCCCAGTTTGTAGCCTCTCTACAAAATTTTTTAATAATACCTCTAAGTATTTGCTTTCATTTCAAAAAAAATTTCATTCAAATTAAATGGCGCAACAGTGAGATACTCAAAAAATTACAAGTGCACATAGATGCTCTAGTAAGCTAATATCCAGTACAAATGTACGAAAATGATACAAAACACATTACTCATACGGCATGTTTTTAAAAATTTAATATCTCCAGAAATAATTATAATAAAAAGTTAAAACAAACTTTGACTTATTATTAATAAAACAAGGTATTCATTTAAAACATTCAAAAGGTTTAACAAAAACTGAAATACACTGGAAAAAATTAGTTAAATTTTTTTTTTTTTTTTGTGCAAAAATTGTTCTCAGTGTAAAATTAAAAAAAAAAATTTTCTATATTTCTTGCTTAACCCGCCTGACCCTTTCATCAAGATAAGTAGCTCAATTCCTGCCATAAGAGAACTGTATGCAGACAGACAGACAGACAAACAGACAGACATGATTCATGGGAGTGTAAATAAGGAAAATAAAATAAGAATATTAAGTAAATAAATAAATTTTCGAAAATTGCAAACAAGAAGCTTTTACAGACAATAATATTTCTTTAAAAAAAAAAAAAAACAAGACATAAAGAAACACACGTGAAACTTTACATCTTTCAGCCAATAAAAATACACAGGAAACAAAAGTAGGTACCTACTAAAAGACAATTTTTTAGATAGAAAAAATTTCAAAAAAAATAATAAATAAGTACCTAAGTATTTTTTTTAAAATTTTTAATTAAAAAAAAAAAACAAATTAAAATCTTAATAGAAAAATAGTCCAAAACATCGCGACGTGAGAAAAAGCACGGCAGATTTTCTAAAACAGCCACGACAGCATACTACGGACAAGCGAGCGCGGTGCAGCTAAGCACGGTTAGGGGGCGAATCGCAGCGGTTTTCTCGTGCGTGCGTGCGTGCGTAGGCGAAGGTGCGTATTACAAAATTCTGTCAAAAATGTTTAAACATTTTGGGACGTCGGCATGATGCGATGATGATCTAGTTATTAAGTATTCAAACGATCAAAGACCAAAGCCATTAAAGAGACCAGAGACCACCAGAGACCGGAGACCAAGAACCAGTGACCATAGGCTGAGGAAAGATGCCACTTCGGACGGTTACACTCGATGCTGAGGCGTCACAAACTTTCTATGAGCGACGAAATTCTCCTACTCACTCGGGCGTAATTGTTTTTCTTTCGTCTTTTTTTTGTTTTTTTGTTTTTTTTTTTTTTGTTTTTTTCTGTTTTTTTTTTGTTTTTTTTTTCTGGTTTTTTAGTTTTTTTTCATTCTGATTGTCGAAATGCTTTTGAAATATTTATTTTGAACATTCTGGCGATATATTTATAAGAGGATTTTGACAGATTATAATGTGGGAATATGAGTGCCAGTACGAGTGCGGGTATCGGCGACAAATAGTTCGAAACAAAGAATTTTTCCAGGGAAAAAAAAAAAAAAAAAAAACACCTCGGATTTTATACTCAAAAATCTTTCTGTTTATCTATCAGCTTAAAATTTCGGAACGATATATAATTTTTTTTAATCATTTCAGAATGCTTATTTTCTTGTCTATCTGTCGGTTTGTTCCTTCGATTGTTTGTTTGTTTACGAGTATTTGTTTATTTGCCTCTTTTTATTGCAACTTTTGCACGGGCTGAACCGTCAAGTAATAACTCATTACCAGTGATGACCACCACTACAGACAAACGTCCGAAAAATGTTAGTGTATAGTACAACAAAAACATAAAAATACAAAAACTAGCTTCTCTTCTGAAAAAAAGCGGCACAAAGCCTACTCGTTCGGTATCATTTTTAAAACTCTCTCTTCATATACGTACACGAACTTCTATTTTTTGCTTCTCTTTTGCCTTTTTGAATGCCTTTTGGGCATGCCTGCTCATTACCGTTCAAATGTTCCGACATTCAAACAGAAAATTAACCCACCATCGGCTAATTATTTTTAAGGTTTAAAAAAAGCAATTAACAATTAATTTTTGAAATTTCTCAATTTTTTTTTTTATCGTGGGTTTGAGCCTCGGATATCCTTATTTCACTTGGAATCAAACTACAGTTTTCCCCATATACAGTGTACTCTCTATTAAGCGGAGATGTGCGGGAACGAAAAATATGTCCGCTTAAGAGGAAACTATTCGAGAAGAAGGAATACTGGAGCATTCCCAAAAATTGTCCGGTTAAGAGGAGTGCCCGCAACGAGAGAGTACACTGTATTTATAAACACGTTTAATGCAAGCATTCAACACTTCAAAGCATCGTCTTTACACAGAGAAAACAGTACATAATAAATACCTAATAAAATATAACAAAATTAATAAGATATCTCTATGGTTTTTTTATTTTTTTTTTTTTTTTAAGAAGAAAGTCTCATTATTGTAATAAGGAAAACCTTTTTGAATAAGTCAAGAAGAAAACTTGTTGCTTTTATTATGAATTCTTATTGATTTTTTCAAAGAGGTTTATGTGCATCAAGTTAGCTTGCACTTTTTCGAATTTCCCGAAAAAAATTATTGTGCTGTAATGTGCCCAGTTTGTGCTATCATGCGCCGTTTCGAAAAAAAAAATTCCTCAATGGATGCCATTTTTATGAGGAGGTCCTTTTTTTCGTGTCAAGTTAGCCGGTAATGACTCTTAGCTCTAGGATGTTGCTAATCCACGAGCTGATTGTTGGGTCAATTCTTGCGGCAGAGAGCTCCTTTGTTATGGCCTCTCTCGTCACATTATTGAAAAATGAAGTCCCGGCTAACTTGACACGAAAAAAAGGACCTCCTCATAAAAATGGCATCCATTGAGGAATTTTTTTTTTCGAAACGGCACATGATAGCACAAAATGGGCACATTTCAGCACAATAATTTTTTTTTTGGAAATTCGAAAAAGTGCAAGCTAACTTGATACCAAAAAAAAGGACCTCCTCATAAAAATGGCATCTCTTGAGGAATTTTTTTTTCTTGAAACGGCACATGATAGCACAAACTGGGCACATTACAGCACAATAATTTTTTTCGGGAAATTTTAAAAAGTGCAAGCTAACTTGATGCACATAAGAGGTTTTCATTATTAAATAAATTAAGAAGATTGTTTACCCATAATCTTACAGGATTCTTATGAAATCAAGAAGAATTCCTTTTTTGAAAAAATCAAGAAGATAGCCCAATGAAATCAATAAGAAATCCATTTTTAATACAATTCAGTATAAAACCTAATGGAATCAAGAAGTGTTTCTCTATGGATTGTTTTTTTTTTTTTTTTTGGTGCCAAAAATAACGGAAATTGAGTGCAAAAAATTGTGAATAACTAGTTTTCTTCTTGATTTCATGTGTTTCCCTTCTTGATAAAATTAAAAAGATTTACCACATTAAAATAATAAGGAATCTCTTTGGAACATTCTTCTCTCTTCTTTCTGCTGGGGTACCCCTTAGTCTAAAAACGTTTCATAGAGAAAATCTTCTTGAATCTATTAGGCAGTTTTGGCTCTGTGTATTCTTCAATTTACCGAAATCATTTTGCAGACATTTTGTGGCGATTTGATCCTGATTAAATCCGAAAACGACTGTATTATTGTTTTTTTCTCAAATTTTTTTTTTCAAAAATTACCTTATTCAGGTGCACAAAATCATATTAAGTTCAGATCGTTAACAGGAACTTACCTGAAAAAGAAAGAAAAGAAATTGTAATTATAATTTAATAATTATTGATCATAGATCTTTAAAGTGATCGCAAAGGCAAAAAGGTTACCATAAATTGGTAAAAGAATAATAGAAATTTATTTACACTGAAGTAACTCTTACAACCCGCCAACTTCTTCTCGACTACTCCCGACTACTGCATTTTTTGATATTTCGATGTATCGATACTGATTTTTGGCAGTATCGAAATACGATATTTTTTGGTCAATAAGAAAACCAGTGTTGCCAACTCAATGTTTTTTTATCAATAATACGAGATTTAGACGGTAAGACTTTCGGATAGAAAAACATTTTTTTTTTTTTGCCAAGAGACGCACGGGGAAGAAAGAGAAATGCGTCCATATCACATCCCCATGCGTCCCTTATTAAAAAAAATTTTGTTTTTTTAAGTACTGGTAGAGTTGGAACTAATAAAACGTTAGAGTTTAACTATACGCTCCTCCTACAGGGTATGTAGTTCCGATATATCGATATTTTTTTCAAATAATATTTTGTCGATATTCGATATAGTTTTGAAATATCGAAATATCAAATATCGATATCTTTTTTACGCTGGACACCCCTACTTTGATAGTGCTTATATATCCCCCAGTGGTATAGTATTTTAGTACTTAATTACTGCGCCAACCCATCAGTTGGCATGTGGGCAAAAACAAAAAGTACTATCAACGAGATACTTCCATCAGTAACGAAACGTTATTGATTACTGACTACAGTAATCGTTACTTTTTACCGAATAGTAACGATATTTAATAATGGATAATGGAGTGTGTATCTAGACATGGTTTCCATTAACATCAGACGTTGGCAATACCATGCAGCTATACCGACTACTAATTAACTGCATTGCCGATTCGTTACAAAGTAACCAAAATGAACCACTCTTCCCCTTTTATTTGAGAGTACACCATATAAAACTATATATGTCACTCAGGAGCCGTTTCTATTTTGGCTCTTTTCAACACGGTCTTGGGTACCCACCACGGTCATGGGTACCCACCAAAATGAGCATTTTTCACTTAGGTACTCACCAAAAGTATTTCTCTCTCGCTCTTTTTTTGCCTCCCGAGTAACATCTCTCTCTCTAACCGCCGCGAAATGTCCCGCCCAAAATCTATGAGAGTGACATATATACACCGAGAGAAATAACAACAGTTAAATCAACTACTTAGAACAGTTAAAGTAAGAGTGATCAAATAAACTGTATTCCGCGTTAAATGCACTGAAAAAGGCAGTCAAATGAACAGTTGAAAAACAGTTACTTTTTATGTTCAAATTCGCTTTCGTTCACTTAGACGTATAAGTTCGCATTCTGATCGACCGTCTCTGGAGGTTTCGATAGCTCAGTGCTTCAAACTGTGACTCGACAGTCGTGAGCTTCGGGGTTCTATCCCTGCTGGCGGCGGGAATTTTTCTGGATTTTTTTTTTAATTTCAGTTTTTTTTTTTTTTTTGTTCAGAGTGTAGTTGTTTTGGAAGACAAAAATTTTCTCCTAAATTTTTAAGGTTTTATTTTATTTAATTTTTTTTTTTTTAATGGTTCATTTTCAAGCAAAAAATTTTGGGAGTGAAACAATTCCTTAAGCACGTTCCCCAAAACTTGAGCAACCATAAACTCAAGTGAGCATTTTGACCAACAAATTAAATTCGTTCGTTTAGCGTAATGGTTAAGACGTTCGCCCAGCGAAGTGGAGGTCAGCGGTTCAAGGCTCGGCCGAGGCGAGAAAATTTCAAGAGATGAAAGAGAAAAAGATTTAAATAGAAACAAAGAAATAAAGAAAAAATAGAATATAATAATTTAATAAAAAAAAAAAAAAAATTATTAATAAAAGATAAAAAAAAAATCAAAGCAAAAAATAATTTTTTTTTTCCCAGTCGCTGGTTACAGTTGATTTAACCGCGAGACAGTTATATCAACCATCAGGTAGTTATATCCTTATTGACTGTATTTGTACTGTTGAATTGACCGCTACTGTACATAAGTTAACAATTAACGGTGAACTCGGTTATTTTAACCTGCTTTTTCAGTTAATATAACTACCTTTTTCTCTCGGTGTATTAATATTTTAAACAATTTAAAATCTACCACTATTTATATAAATCTACCATTTATTTTTTAAAAATCTACCACCATTTGGACCATTTGGACCATATATTACTATATGGAGTACACGATTGAGCTGCCAATCAAAAATCAGTAGGTAATTATTCCTAAATGAAACTACTCAAAGAGAAAGCTTTTTGCTTTCAATTGGAGCTCTTAAATCGTTCCAATTTTTCCGAATTAAGCAAAGGCAAAATGAGATGTTTTCATAGATTATCGAGCTCTAGCCGATTCTCATAGGGTGCATTCAGCGGAGTCGATTGTTGTGCAAGTGTTGGGTAAAAATTCGGCTGAACGGTGCGTTGCCCACTGATCGTTCGCAACATGTTGACTGAGCGATCTCGAGTTCAACATTTTGAGGGGCAACAACAGTTGGGTCTGCTGGGCGTACCCATAGATGAAATACTGCTGATTTTGACTGATCTTCGTCTGTGTAACCCACAACTGCTGACCTCCTCAATACTGCAGTGTAATTTCATCTAAAAAGTGACTATTGACATTTAATTTTGACTAAAAGATGTGCGTATCGTATTATTGTTGCAAGTGGACTGGTTGTCCAGAAATTCCCCAACAAGTCAAAATCACTTTCTTGTGCTGTGTTTTTTAATGTTATTATTAATAAAGGTACACTTTCATATTCAAAATTCAGTAGTGCTCTAATGAAGCCCTCCCCCCGAGAAAACCCTCGTCTGGACTATTGTGCGTTCTCTGTCTGTTAAAGCCCTATATTTGCATACATAAATTGTTTTGTAAGAATACTTAATTAGAAAATCAAAGGAGAGAGAACAAATATGTAAAATGAAAGAAATGGAATGCCATGGAATGAAATAAGAAAATAAAACTGAAATATTTTACATCCATGCCACTGTTTCATGCCAAAAGTGATTAATCCCGCATGTTCACGCTACGATTTGAATGAATTGCCCAAAAATAGAGAATTTTTCCCGACGAACCACTTGCAGCACTTGCGGTCTTAACTATGCCCCATTGACACGCGAGAGCCTAAGAGCCGATTCTGGACATTACGTTTTGAAGCGTTCGCAAATAAAATAGACCATTTGACGAAGCAAGAAACAATTTCGAATTTCCTACACTCGCAGCAAAGGAATTTTTATTATTCACATTTTCACATTTTTCATATTTTTCTTAATTTAATTTTCTTTTTCTTTTTTTTTTCTTATTAATTTTTTTCCTATTTTTCAATTTTTTTCAATTTTTCCTTTTTGCATGTTCATTGCTTGTTCTTTCTCGTCTTTATTTCCATTACATTCGTTCTTTTATATGTCAATGAACCGTGCCTTTTAGTGTTCCCAACTATTTTTGGGCAAAAATCATAAACAAACAAGCAAACAACAAACACAGAAAAGAATAACGATTCTCGCTCATTTTAAGAGCCAAATTCAAATCGCAATGCCAAAAGGATCGCTTGGGCCGCAACGTTTTCTTCGCAAGATCTTTTTAAAGTCATTAAAATGGAAAATCGGCAAACTAGAGGAACAAATGAAAACAGCAGCCAACGCCATAAAATAGGTCAGACACGAATTCTGAATTCGGCAAAAATAAAAAGTAAAAATAAAAATAAAAAAAATTAAAACAAAAAGTCAAGAAAAAAAAGGAATCGGGTTCCGCTACACATTGTAGCTATGAATATTATTTTTGAAAATTTATTTATGAACTTCACGATTCAACGACTGAAATGCTAAACTCAACAACATATTTGACCTTTTGTCTTAAATGACTGTTTGAATTGATCTCTCAAACTCGAACAGAATTTGTTGCGTAGAATCGATTCTTGATCTATTAAAGCCTGGCGTTCTAGTTTGAGCACAGGTGTAAAGAAATCAATTCCTCTTCTGCTAGTGAATAATGAGGATCTCTTCATAACGAAATAGGAAAAAGGAGGGAGGTAGAGAAGCAGCGGTAGGAGGAGGGAGGATGAGAGGGGAGGAGGGATGATGAGAGGGGAGGAAAAAGGAGATAGGAGGAGAAAGGAGGAGAAAGGAGAATAAATGAGGATAAATGAGGAGAAAGGAGGAGAAAGGAGAATAAATGAGGATAAATGAGGAGAAAGGAGGAGAAAGGAGGAGAAATGAGGAGATAAGAGGAGATAAGAGATAAAAGGAGAGAGGTGAAGGAGATAGGAGGAGAGAGGAGGAGAGAGGAGGAGAGAGGAGGAGAGAGGAGGAGAGAGCGAGGAGAAAGGAGGAGAAAGAAGGAGAAAGGAGGAGAAAGGAGGAGAAAGGAGGAGAAAGGAGGAGAAAGGAGGAGAAAGGAGGAGAAAGGAGGAGAAAGGAGGAGAAAGGAGGAAAGAGGAGGAAAGAAGAGGAGAGAGGATGAGAGAGGAGGAAAGAGGAGGAAAGAGTAAGGAAGAGGAGGAGAGAGGAGGAGAGACGAGGAGAGAGGAGAGAGGAGGAGAGAGGAGGAGAGACGAGGAGAGACGAGGAGAGAGGAGGAGGAGAGACGAGGAGAGACGAGGAGAGACGAGAGAGAGACGAGGAGATAAGAGAGAGAAAAGAGAGAAAAGAGAGAGAGAGAGAGAGAAGAGAAGAGAAGAGAGAGAGAGAGAAGAAGAGAAGAGAGAGAAGAGAGAGAGAAGAGAGAGAAGAAGAGAGAGAAGAGAGAGAAGAGAGAGAGAGAGAGAAGAGAGAGAAGAGAGAGAGAAGAGAGAGAAGAGAGAGAAGAGAAAGAAGAGAAGAGAGAGAGAGAAGGAGAAAGAGAAGAGAAGAGAGAGAAGAAGAGAGAAAGAGAGAAGAGAGAAGAGAAGAGAAGAGAGAAGAGAAGAGAGGAGAAGAGAGAGAAGAAGAGAGAGAAGAGAAGAGAAGAGAGAGAGAGAAAGAGAGAGAAGAGAGAGAAGAGAGAAGAAGAGAGAGAAGAGAGAAGAAGAGAGAGAAGAGAGAGGAAGAAGAGAGAGAGAAGAGAAGAGAAGAGAAGAGAAGAGAGAGAAGAGAGAGAAAGAGAGAGAAGAGAAGAGAAGAAGAGAGAGAAGAGAGAGAAGAGAGAGAAGAGAGAGAAGAAGAGAAGAGAAGAGAGAGAAGAGAGAGAAGAGAGAGAAGAGAGAGAGAGAGGAAGAGAGAGAAGAGAGAGAAGAGAGAGAAGAGAGAGAAGAGAGAGAAGAGAGAGAAGAGAGAGAGAGAGAGAGAGAGAAGAGAGAGAAGAGAGAGAAGAGAGAGAAGAGAGAGAAGAGAGAGAAGAGAGAGAAGAGGAGAAGAGAGAGAGAGAAGAGAGAAGAAGAGAAGAGAAGAAGAGAGAGAAGAGAGAGAAGAGAGAGAAGAAGAGAAGGAGAGAAGAGGAAGAGAGAGAGAGAGAGAAGAGAGAGAAGAGAAGAGAAGAGAGAGAAGAGAGAGAAGAGAGAGAAGAGAAGAGAAAGAGAGAGAAGAGAGAGAGAGAGAGGAGAGAGAAGAGAGAGAAGAGAGAGAGAGAGAGAGAAGAGGAGAAGAGAGAGAAGAGAGAGAAGAGAGAGAAGAGAGAGAGAAGAGAGAGAAGAGAGAGAGAGAAGAGAGAGAAGAAGAGAGAGAAGAGAGAGAGAGAGAGAGAAGAAGAGAGAGAAGAGAGAGAGGAAGAGAGAGAAGAGAGAGGAAGAGAGAGAAGAGAGAGAAGAGGAGAAGAGAGAGGAAAAAGAGAGAGAAAAGAGAGAAAAGAGAGAAAAAAGAGAGAAAGAGAGAAAAAGAAAAGAGAGAAAAAGAGAGAAAAGAGAGAAAGAGAAAAAAGAGAGAAAAAGAGAGAAAGAAAAGAGAGAGAAGAAAGAGAGAAAAAAGAGAGAAAAAGAGAGAAAAAGAGAGAAAAAGAGAGAAAAGAAGAAAGAGAAAAGAGAGAAAAAGAGAGAAAAAGAGAGAAAAAGAGAGAAAGAGAGAGAAAAGAAGAGAGAAAAGAAGAGAAAAAGAGAGAAGAAGAGAGAAAAAGAAGAGAGAAAGAGAGAAGAGAGAGAAGAGAGAGAAGAGAGAGAAGAGAGAGAAAAGAGAAGAGAGAGAAGAGAGAGAAGAGAGAGAAGATGAGAGAAAGAGAGAGAAGAGCAAGAAAGAAAGAAGAGAAAGAAGAGAAAGAGAAAAAAGAAGAAAAAAGACGAGAAGGAGGGATAGGAAGAAGTAGAAAGAGAAGGAGAAAAAGAAGAGAGAAGGAGGGTGATGAGAGAATGAGAAAGGCAGAGAATAGAATGATCACTATCTTCAAAAATAACGATAAAAATATATTATGTCTCTGCATCACAAATTCCTTCAGTCGTACAATTATTTTTTTAAATAAAAGAGTACTCAAGAAATCACTCGAATGAAAATTCTTTTTTACAATTCGAAGCTTTTATTATTTTTTTTATTTGTCAAAGTTCAAAAATGAATGCAACGATATGATGTTAATATGTTTAAATAACAACAACAATAACTTATTAAAGATCACTTCCAATTACGTGCAACACAAAAAAAAAAAAAAAATCCAATAGCTTTCGATAAAAAGAATTTTAAAAATTGGAATGTTTTCTTTTGAAAATTTGAAATTTTTTGAAAAAAATGTATTCATCAAACTATTCGTGACCCTGCTGCATTATTAAGATTTATTCAAATCTATACATAACATTCTCTATTTAAAAAAAAAAAAAAAAGAAAAGAAAAGCCATTCCACAAAAATGAAATTTTTTTCTAAATAAACATTTAAAATCTTTAACCCCTTCATGACAAACAGCACCTTTTCTTTAACTAACACCGAACTGAGCATCATCCGAAATATTGAACTCGAAAAACGTCCATCTTCAGGCAGTGTCATAATCACTGCCAACAACAAATCATCAATAAGTAAGAAATCTACAGTCGGTCAAGCCCGACGCCGACAATATTGGCGCACTCTGTGTATTTGTGGGCGTGATATTGGGCCGAACAAATACATTTTTTCGCATAAACCTTTCAAACCGTTGTTCCACCTTTATTTGGAATATCGCTTTGCAATACAAAAGATACGAAAAACGATCATTGGTCGACGCAGGTGTGGGCGAGACTGTAGGAGGACGACGATCTCATTTTTTTAAGGACCCATCAATTCTGGTAACTCACTAAATTTGAATGAAATGTTATGAGGAGTTTTTCAAGCTATAAGCATTTTAGTAAACAGACATTTAATTCATTTGGGGCGTGGTGGTAGTGGGTGGTTACCTCCTATTTTCACTTAGGATCACTTGCGGGCCTGACATCGATTCAGTTTTCGATCCTGACCAAGAGTATATATGTATGTATACTATATATACATATACAGGGTGTTCCGTTTCTGATGGTCAACCGGTCGGGAGCTGATAGAGGGGGTCAGAAGAACTAACAGAAAATCGTATGGCAGGGGGAGGGGGGCCCCAAAATGCATCCCCGAGGAGTTATAAGGGAAAGAAAGAAATTTGCAGTTGTTTCAGAAAAAAATTGTCACGCCTCAACGTTTGTATCCAAGATAAAAATTTTAATGCAGTTCAACAGAGAATTGTCAGACCTTTCTAGGCGTATAAAATAGTCTTATGCTTTATTGCAGCTTCAAGGGTATTTGAGCCTTCAAAGTAAAAATTTTAAAAATTTTTAAACATTTTTTGACTTTGAGAGCCATTTTGGTATAAAAAAAAATTCCTATTAACACTCACATTTTTTATTTTATTCAAAATGCTGGATCGATTTTCTTTAATTTTGTACCCCATATGTCTAATAAATATTTTGAAAATAAGATGAGAAAATTAAATATCTAAATGAACTTATTAGTTTTACAGTATCAAATCTATTAAATTCGACTTCATTGATAGCAAACGGATAGATGTTCATATATATTGTCTATACCTGCGGAGCATCTATCTGTTACAAGATCCGAAGAAAACTAATATACCCTGCTTACGCTGAGTATAAAAACCACCGACCGAACATACCGTCGTATACGTATGGCATTACAGTGTACAAAGTAACCCAGTTGGAAAATGAAGCATGCATGCCCGTAGCATTCATGATTCATGCGTTCCTTTGCTGCAAAAAAGCATGCATGCCCGTAGTATTCATGATTCATGCGTTCCTTTGCTGCAAAAAAGCATGCATGCCCGTAGCATTCATGATTCATGCGTTGATAATCATGCATAATGCGTGGATTTCATGTTCACATTCTGATCGCCGCGCCGCCGAAGGGAAGCTAGCCTAGTGCTTAAATGCTAGGTCTTCCAGCCGACTGAGCCGGGTTCAAACCCTGGCTCTGTTGAGAAAAAAAATTTTTTTTTTAATTATCTAAGTTTTTTTTTATTTTTTCATTTTAATTAATTTTTTTTAATAGAAAATCTTGCAAAAAAATATTTTTTTTCCTAAATTTTTCCCATATTAAAATGTTTTTTTAAATATTTGCTGAAAATAAATTTTTTTTCTTTGAAAATTCTATGCGTGCGTTTCAAAGCAAACTTGATCAACAAACAACTCAAGTTAGCGTTTTGACAAGGAGATTCAATTTGCCTATACAGTGTAATGGTAAAGACACCGAATTACCAACCGAAGCGGTCAGTGGTTCGATTCTCGGACGAGACGAAAAAAATAAAAATAAGTTAGAAAAGTAAAAAGTTTTTAAATAAAGAAAAAAAGCAAAATAAGAAGAAAAAAAAAAGCATTAAAAATAAAATTTTTTTTATAATTTTATTTCATTTTTAAAAAACAAAATAACATTGTTGAACCATTCGTGGGAACACATATTTCATGGGTTCCCAAGCATTGATAAAACATTTTTCGTCTATGCATGATTTCCTATGACAAGCCTTAAGAAAAAGAAATGAATAGGCATGGAAGTTTGGCATGCATGCAAAGCACCCTTAAGAGGCATGATTCGTGCATCTTTCATGAACATTTTTACAACTGGGAATCTACACAATTCATACGTATACGCTGGCAGGGCCAGACATTATCTGTGAAATATTGTAAATATGAAATAAAATGTTTAGCCTTTTTTGCCTATATGTGGTTATGTTCTTTCGGATAGTAAAATGGGAAAATGGGAAAATTGGAAGATGGATAAATTGGAGAATTGAAGAATTGAAATCTGAAATAATCCGCCGGCCGGACATAAGAAGCCTTTAGCGCGTTTGTTTGTGTGGCGCACACAGAACGAGCGGCCGTTCGTTAATAGTTGTTTATTTTCACGAAAATAAATTGATTGCCGATTTTTTTTTTCCACGAAAGTGATGCAAAATATACTGCAGACTTCTTGTTACCGCACAAATTTCCATACGTAATAACTTTTTAAGAAGTCCCGACTATACATATAAACAATATACATACATACATACATACTGAGAACCACATACGATCGAACGAATGTTCACTTGGACGAGCGTACAGGCGAGCACGATGATGTGGGTGTTACAAAAACCAATGTGGGCAACAACATGAACCCAGTAAGCGGAAATCATTCAGAAATATTCAATTCAACAGAGTTTAAATGTTATTTATTTCTTTAATTAATTTATACATATACATATATACGTATTTAAATATATACATAGGTATATATAGAAATTTTCGATTTTCTTCTCACACGCATTTAATGGAGTGTCTCCGTATGAATCATGCGTCGAAAAAAACCGAATTGCCTTTTAAGTTTTCATCAGATTCGCAGATATAATATACAATATAAATGTGTAAAAAGGCTTGTTTATTTATTTATTTGTGAAAAAAATACAAAAAAAAAAAAAATAATTTACTAATTATTTTTTTTTTTATATTTTTTTTTGCAGTATTAAAACTGTTTACTGGGTAGGTACTGAGCGCTTTCAAACGTCATAAGGTGTCGTTAATTTTGCACAAAACTGGCTGAAATGTCGAACATAAATTCGGGAAAGCGTGCAAATCATTTTCGTGCATGTGTTCGGCCATTCGGCTTTGGGTGGGGAAACGTTTTTTCGCCAAAAAAAAAAAACAAAAAGGCCCAAGCACATGAAGAACAGCATAATAAAATCAAAAGGCGTAATAGAACGACAGTTAATACCCTCGTAAACGGACATTTGTTGTTGGTACTGTATATATTTTTCCATAATAATTTTTTAATACTTTGTACATTTGTTCGGAAACTCGAAGCATGCTGAAGCGCAATGAAAGAGAAAGATGAAACCTTGGATTGCAGACGATGGCCATGGGTTTCGGATACTCAAAGTCAGTAGTCTCTCATCTTCCATTTATATTTTTTTAGTTTTTTAGTTATATATAAATTAAAACAATAATGGAATATAATTGAAGAAAAACTTTCAATATTTCAAATAGACGCATTCGATGGAAGGTGGTTTAAAGATCAGGAGTAGGAGCAGCAGAAAAAAAAATTTCGACTGTGACGCTTTAAAATCCCAGCGACGCATAACACGCATTACGAAATCGAATCGAACTTGTTAAATACTCCGCAGTCAGTATGTCGCAATGAATCGATAACAAACTTTATTACTTTTACATAAGCATGACTCTTTTGAAGCCAGCGCCAACGTGGTATCACAACGGGCCTAATCTAACCTAACCTAACCTTACCTACCTAAAAACCCAACCCAACCAACCCAAACCCAACCCAAACCCAACCCAACCCAACCCAACCCCAACCCAACCCAACCCAACCCAACCCAACCCAACCCAACCCAACCCAACCAACCCAACCAACCAACCCAACCCTACCAACCTAACCTAACCTAACCTAACCTAACCTAACCTAACCTAAACCTAACCTAACCTAACCTAACCTAACCTAAAACCTAACCTAACCTAACCTAACCTAACCTAAAAAAAAATAACCTAACCTAACCTAACCTAACCTAACCTAACTGAAAGTATATCGAGCCTTCATTAGCGCTAATCAAATGCTAATGAGAAGTGGTTCCACTTACAATTTTAAGCGATTTGTCATCAGCTAAACAGCTGATTGAAATTGTTTAAATCGAGATCGGACAGCCTGCAAAAGCAAGATAACACTAGTTTACAGCAAATCTGACCTGGGTCAACTGATGGTCGTTTCTAAAGTAAAATTTTGTGCTGAATCCGAATATGTCATTTAAAAAATTGTAAGTAGAATAGTTTTTGAGAAATAGGCTATTTTCCGTTTTTTGAGTTTTGAAAAAAAGTATGGTTAGTAAATTGCAATTATCTCCGAATATATTTAACCGATTCTAAATTTTAAGCTACGAATTTAAAGGCAGTTAAATTGTCTACCAACAATGCCCAGAACATTTTTTAATCCAAATATACACGTAGAAGCTATTGATGAAATTTTCCAGAAATTTGTTTATTTTTAACAAAATTTCAATAAAAAAAATCACTTTCAGTCTAATTTACACCATGAACAAATTTTTTAAAAAAATTTTCTTCTTTCTTTGGCTTCGAAGAACGATTTTTTAGGAAGAGAGGAAGCTTATTTTGATCAAATTCACTTAAAAAATGTGAAAGTTATAAGTAATTAAGCAAAAATACACAAAAATTCATTTTGTTAAAATTTCATTTTATTAGAAATGGCTCAAGTCCCCTTTTTATACCCAACACACTCTGTGTCGAGGGTATATTGCGTTTGTGTGGTTGTGTGTAACACCCAGAACTAGTCGAGATAGACCTACAAAATTTATATAGAAATGATTAACGTCACCAGGAGTATCGATTTAGATATGTCCGTCTGTCTGTCTGTATACAGTTATCTTATCGAAGGAGTTGCGCTATCTTAGTTTGGCATGCGTACTCACGGCAACATGATTAAAATTGCCGATTTTTTTTTTCCACGAAAGTGATGCAAAATATACTGCAGACTTCTTGTTACCGCACAAATTTCCATACGTAATAACTTTTTAAGAAGTCCCGACTATACAGATAAAACAATATACATACATACATACTGAGAACCATATACATACGAGCGAACGAGCGAACGAGCGAACGATCGAACGAGCGAACGAGCCACCGAACGAATGTTCACTTGGACGAGCGTACAGGCGAGCACGATGATGTGGGTGTTACAAAAACCAATGTGGGCAACAACATGAACCCAGTAAGCGGAAATCATTCAGAAATATTCAATTCAACAGAGTTTAAATGTTATTTATTTCTTTAATTAATTTATACATATGCGTATATACATATTTAAATATATACATATATATAGAAATTTTCGATTTTCTTCTCACACGATTTAATGGAGTGTCTCCGTATGAATCATGCGTCGAAAAAAGCCGAATTGCCTTTTAAGTTTTCATCAGATTCGCAGATATAATATCCAATATAAATGTGTAAAAAGGCTTGTTTATGTATTTATTTGTGAAAAAAATAAAAAAAAAATAAAAATGTTTACTAATTATTATTTTTATTTTTTTGTTGTTGCAGTATTAAAACTGTTTACTGGGTAGGTACTGAGCGCTTTCAAACGTCATAAGGTGTCGTTAATTTTGCACAAAACTGGCTGAAATGTCGAACATAAATTCGGGAAAGCGTGCAAATCATTTTCGTGCATGTGTTCGGCCATTCGGCTTTGGGTGGGGAAACGTTTTTTCGCCAAAAAAAAAAAACAAAAAGGCCCAAGCACATGAAGAACAGCATAATAAAATCAAAAGGCGTAATAGAACGACAGTTAATACCCTCGTAAACGGACATTTGTTGTTGGTACTGTATATATTTTTCCATAATAATTTTTTAATACTTTGTACATTTGTTCGGAAACTCGTAGCATGCTGAAGCGCAATGAAATAGAAAGATGAAACCTTGGATTGCAGACGATGGCCATGGGTTTCGGATACTCAAAGTCAGTAGTCTCTCATCTTCCATTTGAGTTATAAATAAATTAAAACAATAATGGAATATAACTGAAGAAAAACATTCAATACTTTCAAATAGATGCATTCGATGGAAGGTGGTTTAAAGATCAGGGGCAGGAGCAGCAGAAAAAAAAATTTCGACTGTGACGCTTTAAAATCCCAGCGACGCATAATACGCATTACGAAATCGAAACGAACTTGTTAAACACTTCGCAGTCAGTATGTCGCAATGAATCGATAACAAACTTTATTACTTTTACATAAGCATGACCAGTTTGAAGCCAGCGCCAACGTGGTATCACAACGGGCCCATGTGCAGCCTAAGTGCGTCCCCTTAAAGGGGGCAGGCACCGTAATCTAATCTAACCTAACCTAACCTAACCTAACCTAACCTAACCTAACCTAACCTTAACCTAACCTAACCTAACCTAACCTAACCTAACCTAACCTAACCTAACCTAACCTAACCTAACCTAACCTAACCTAACCTAACCTAACCTAACCTAACCTAACCTTACTACCTTAACCTAACCTAACCTAACCTAACCTAACCTAACCTAACCTAACCTAACCTAACCTAACCTAACCTAACCTAACCTAACCTAACCTAACCTAACCTAACCTAACCTAACCTAACCTAACCTAACCTAACCTAACCTAACCTAACCTAACCTAACTACCTAACCTAACCTAACCTTACCTTAACAACCTAACCAACCTAACTAACCTAACCCAACCTAACCTAACCTAACCTAACCAACCTAACCTAACCTAACCTTACCTAACCTAACCTAACCTAACCTAACCTAAACCTTACCTTACCTAACCTAACCTAACCTACCTACCTAACCGAACCTAACTTAATCTATAACTATAACTTAACTATAACTTACTAACCTAACCTAACCTAACCTTAACCTAAGCCTACACCGCAACTAAGTTAACCTTAACTAGTTTAACTAACCTAACCACACCAAACCAAACCAACTAACCTAACCTTGAACCTAACCTAACTGGGTAACCTAACCTAACCTAACCTAACCTAACCTGTAACCTAACCTAACTAACCTAACTAACCTAACCTAACCTAACCTAACCTAACCTAACCTAACCTTGAAGCCAGCGTCCTTTAAGAATCTACATTGGCTAGATGAAAACAAAGATGAAAGCCATTGACGAATTTCGACGGGTATATATTAAAAATTGTGTATTGGGTATCCACAAAATCAAGAGTCGTTAATCTATAACATGCTTTCGGTGATGAATTTCGGGGACGCAACCCCTTAAGCAGTGCACCGCACAGTAACTTTAGTTTAGGTAATGAAGACACCAAACAAAAATCGTCCAAATTGGACCATCCTTTGGGGTACCTCCATAGAAACCTTTTTGTAGTTTCGTATGGCACCTCCATCTAAAACTTGACCGACTTAAATCAAACTTTCTCAGAATTTTATCAATTAAAAAAAAAAAATAAATAAATAAAAAAAAATATTTAAAAAAATGACTCCCATGGAATTTGAATATGTAAATAAATGAACAAAAATTAAAAAAATATTCAAAAACTATTCAAAAATATTTTTAATAAAATGCAAAATATTCAAAAAAAAAAAAAAAAAAATGCAAAAATTTCAAAAAATTCACAGTCAAAAATTCCAAATTAGTTCGATTTAAGCCCAAAATCCAACATTGCGAGAGCCCGATGCGAGAGCGCGAGACGAGACGCACACAAATTTCAATACATTCAGTCGTATGGCTCAAGCTCCAATGTATCGCACTGCGAGACCTCGTAGCAAGAAAATTTTGAAAAATTGAATATTTCTCGTTGCGAGGCAATTTGACAGGTTAATGATGTAGTTTTTTTTTTTTGAGTACTCGCTATTGGGTACTCGTTTAAACTAATAAAACAAAAACTGTTCACTGTTCCGTGAAAAAGAGCTTTTAGAATATTCCGGGAACTTCGGTTCATTTTGAAAATTTTTGATAATTTTGAATTACAATTTTAACTCAAGTGATAGCGTATAATTTCTATGAGTACTCGGTACTCGTTATATTGGTACTTGGTTCAAATATTGCATTACTGAAAGCGATATTATGCTTTCATCTGCGTGACGCAAAACTCTCATTGGAGATTGAAATGTGTCACGCAAAACATTTTCGTGACGTCGCGCACTCGTCTCGCATCGGGTTCTCGCAATGTTGGATTTTGGCTTTAATATGCCTATTAAAATGTTGAATTGTCAAATTAACAAAACAAAGCCTACTTCAGTGAATAAAATATTTAAAAAGCACAGTTAAATGCAAAAAAATTTTAAAAAAAATTAAAATATTCAAAATCCTAGCTCTAATAATGACATTGTAGTCTAAAGTATTCATCATACAATACTACAAGCGACACTTCCCAAAATCACTAAGACGGGTGAGGGGAGCTTGTATAAACCGACTTTGCCCATTCACAATCTGACTTTGCCCACAGTCAATACACTCACATAAAATAAACCGACTTTCACCTCGATTTGTGTACAGACGAACTCACACATCGACATTACAATCTGACTTTCAACACAGCAGAGCTCAAAGCTTATTACCCTCTAGGGAACGTGGGGTAAGTTGCCCCAAGGCAACTAGTACTTTCACCACAACTAAAGAACTAGTGCAAAGGGGGCTACAGCTTCCTATAGATCTCCGACTTGTATTGTATGGAAAAATGGTTTCAGTAATAAGATTTGTTATGATAGAGTTGTTGCGAAGAGCGTTGATACTCCGAAATGAAAAATAAAAATATCTTTATATATTACAAATATTTTTGTAAATTAAACGAATACCAAAAATAATTCTGTGTCTTGAATATTGGGTATAGGACGCTCAAAAAATTTCAGAACAAAAAAATAAACCATAAATACCACGTATTATGGTGACTAGTTTTTCAAAAACAACGGGTATTTTACTCTTCCCAATTTACCCAATTGGTGCCCAAATTACTAAAAAAAAATTGTTAGTTCAAGTGTATAAGTGGTGATTTTTAGCCCACACTCAATCTTAATTTTGTACAGAATTATAAATAAGCAGGGGTATAAAGAACAACCAGCACTGGTGGAATAAGAACTAGTAAAACGCAAGAGCTTAACTACTCATACTTCCTGCTGGGTTGTTGAATTTTCACCACAGCAGTCGTTGACAGAACTCTATCTTTTTCAGTCGCACTCATGTAAGTTGTTTCCTGTTGCCTTCACTCGTACACATTCTTATCATACCTACAAGCAAATTCAAAAAAATTAGAGAGTGTCGCTTGTAGTATTGTATGGTATTCATATTTTCCAAATATCGGAAAAATTTTACGACGATTTTTTTTACATCAAAATGAACTTTATCCGCAAGTATCCGGAATTTTTTTTCCCCATGAATCGTTAGAGTAGACTCCAACCTTTCATTTTTATTCGCTAGAAGACGGAGCATATAAAGCTTTTGTACACTGAAAGTATATCGAGCCTTCATTAGCGCTAATCAAATGCTAATGAGAAGTGGTTCCACTTACAATTTTAAGCGATTTGTCATCAGCTAAGCAGCTGATTGAAATTGTTTAAATCGAGATCGGACAGCCTGCAAAAGCAAGATAATCAAAAGGCCAAGAGAAGAACTGATAGAGTTGGTCAGCGAAATCTAATTCAATTGCGGACTTTTTGCTGGCGAACACTGGTAGTTTATTATATACATATTTAGCGGATCAATTTTCTTTAAAAATCAGCTGATTTTCGAAATTAAATTTGCACTTTTTCTCGCTAGAGATGGCGATATGTTCGATAAATACAAAAACACTGAATGCAACCATGCACATTAAGCCTAATTTAAAGTTAATGTGCCACTGACGTGTCATTGCGACCAGCACTTTATATGGGTAATGACAATTTAATGGCTTCATTAGCACGTTAATGGGTAAATTCGCAAATTAGCCAAAGGGGAACGAAAGTGTAAGGGACCCGTCACTTTTGGGGTAAAATATTTGATAGTCATACCTCTAATGTCGTTATTCGATTAAGGCCCGTTTTCTCATCCTTTTTTTTTTATCTGTAAGTTAAATTATTCTGATGATAATTTCATACAAATATGATTAATAAGTCAAATAAAATGAAATTTAACTGTCAGAGCTAAAAAGTAGAATGAGAAAACGGCCCTAAAGAACACAATTTTCAATTCAAAGCTCTTCATTTTAATAGAATCACATTTAATGGAACATTGCTCGATTGATTAGGAAAAAATTCTCACCAATTTGGCAAAAAAAAAATTGTTCCCCATAATTCGATGAAACCAATGTTCTAACTTCAATCTTAATTGTTTAGAAGAAAGAAAAAAATGCTTTTTTGAAAAGCAGTTATGGGTTTTTTTTTATATTGATATTGCTCTGCTGCTCCCACTGTACGTCGCTACATTAAAAATGTGGTATTAAGGGGACCTTCTGGTCTAGAATTTTTTGAAAATTGATTTTTTTTTATATATATATTTCGGAAGAATAGACTTTTAAGAATATGCTGGCAAAGTTTCGTGAAGATATTGACAATATTTGTTTTGCTACAGCCTTTTTAGAAGGTGGAGACAGCAGGCAGCGCGCTTGATCAAAGCAACTTTGAACGCGTTTATCTCAAAACTACTTTTTTTGACCTGGTGTGAATGAAAACAAAAAAACCATCGAACCGATTTGTCTGGAATTTTTATATATTATTCATAACATCAATGGCTATGGCCCGAACTAGAATCGAATTTTTATTTCAAGAACTTCATATTTTTTCATCAAAAAAATGGTCAAAAAAAGGGGAGTTTTTGATGGTTGAAATAAAAAATTGCGCCATTTTGTCAATTTAAAAAAAAAATTTTTTTATTCTAGTTCCTGCCATAGCCGCATTCATTCTGATTAATAACATATTTTTGTTTTTTTTTTTTCGATTACCAGAACTGCCAAAATCTTTCACACCACGGAGGTACTTTTTCAAAGAGGGTCCACTTCAACGCCATTTTTAAAATACCAAAAAAAAAAAAAAAATTACAACAACATTTTTTATTTTTTGTCAATAAAGAATATAATAAGCCTGCATACTTAGAAAATCGTTTTTTATTTGGCTTAATACCAAAAAAAAAATCATGAAAATACCCTAAATTTTCGTGCTCTAGACCAGAAGGTCCCCTTAAGATTCACGATGATGTGGGCTGGGCATTATTCCTCCAGTTTGCTTCAAGGGCGTCAGTTCGATTCAAGGCAGTAGAAAAATAAATAAGGAAAAATAAAATCACATGACCTTTAATCATAACCCGAAGGATATTCATTTGTGTCAGCCACAGTGGTCATACATGACGAATAAACTTCCCGTTTTTTTTTTTTTTTTTTTTTTTTTGCTATAACATTGTATGTAAATTGAAATTCTTTTGAAATATTTACTCCAAAAAAAAAAAAAACAAACAAAAAAAAAAAACCGGAAAGAGGACAAAGCCAAGAGAAAAAACAGATAATTAAATTAGCTTAATTTGAAGAGCAGCATTGCTGTTCACGTTGAGCGAAAGAAATAAATATAAAATGTTACGCGCACGTGTTAATTAAAACGGACTGCCCAACAGGATGGATTGTAGGATGCTTTAATTTAACAATGTCGATAAAAACGGACGGACGATGTTAGCAATTTAATGTTGATACCATATCGTCAAACCCACAGTGAATTGAAGCTTTGCTTGAATATTTTTTCTTGTCATTTTTATCGCGTTAAAGGCGAAAGAAAGCTTCAAGGTTGCTATAAAAATTGACACGTTTTTATTTTTTTTAATTTTTCTTTTTTTTTTTATTTGTGTTTTCCGTCAAATGTCAAATGAAGGCTGACAGAGGAAAGACAATGCGTAAATTGCTTTCAGGCTCATTGTCCATTGGATATTGAATTTTTTTCCTACTTTTGTTTTTGCTTTGCGGATGAGGACGAAGGATAAACAATTCTTTCGAAACGGTCCCATCGAATTTGCTGGAATAATTTCAAAATCTAGGAAACATAAAAATGATTTAAAAAGTTTCAAAATTTCTATCGAAAGGTCATACGTGTGTGTGGTGTGTGTGTGTGGAGTGTGAGTGTGTGTCGCCTTAAGTCGTCTCTGTGGGAATGTCAAAATATCATTTTTGGGACGAATGCGGTTTTGAAGCGAAACGAAGAAAATGACTTTGTAATATTGTAAAATGAGGTCTGTGGAAAATTTTATGTTTTTCCTCAATTTTATTTCATGTTTTTTCGAATTATTTTTTTTTTTTTTTTTTTTTTTTATTCTTGTGGGTGCTCATAAGACAG
Organism: Chlorops oryzae; assembly: GCA_020466095.1. Lineage (NCBI taxonomy): Eukaryota > Metazoa > Arthropoda > Insecta > Diptera > Chloropidae > Chlorops > Chlorops oryzae. Next base: position 166,455,490 of record CM035806.1, read on the forward strand.
TGTCACATATTTTAAAATTAGACACCGAAAATGCCGCACAAAAAAAAAAAAAAAAAAAAAAAACAGAAAACAGAAAATAAAAACAAATTTAAAAAAATAATAAAAATGAAAAAAGACGAGAAAAAGAAAAGGAAAACGATTTTAGGATTTGAAAAATTTTCTGAAAATAAATTGAGAAATACGAAAAATTTATGACCTCTTATAGAACTGCAACAATGCTTAAGCCTTTAATTACCAAACAAGATAGAAAGAAGATTTAGGAAAAAAATTTAAATTTATTTCTGAGAGGCGAGAAGAAAGATGGAAAATCATAAATTTGGTATGCTCAAGCATTTCAGGTAAATCACACGAATTTCGTTTTTATGGAGTTCAAATTGAGTTTATTTGAGAGCATTGGATTTTAATTTGAAATTCTTTTCTTTTTGAAGGGGGAAATTGGGAAATTGGGAAATTGAGAAATGGGAGATGGGAAAGGAATTGTCCTGCCCTAGTTTTCCACCAGACGAGGACAGATGAGTGTTTTGACATAAACGATGGGGGGCTAAGATGGGACTCATAGTCATGCACATAATTATAAAAAAGTTTTTGTCACGATGTGTTTAAAGGGCGGAGAGTTAAATACGAAAAGTGAAAGATTTCAAGAAATGAGAAGAAAAGTCTAGAAGGAGGGAGACCTTGTTAGAGAAGAGAAAGCGACAGAGACAGAAAGATATGGGGGTTACAAGTAAAGAGGAATATCATGAGGGAAATGGTTGAGTGTGAAAAATAAGAAGAAAAGCCAAAACGGACAAAGAAGAAGCGAATGCGAGGCGAAGAAAGGGGAAAGGAAAAGATAGATTGGAACAAGAAATGATGAAGAAGAGAGAAGAGAGAGGAAGAAGGAGAGAGGAAGAAGGAGAGAGGAAGAAGGAGAGAGGAAGAAGGAGAGAGGAAGAAGGAGAGAGGAAGAAGGAGAGAGGAAGAAGGAGAGAGGAAGAAGGAGAGAGGAAGAAGGAGAGAGGAAGAAGGAGAGAGGAAGAAGGAGAGAGGAAGAAGGAGAGAGGAAGAAGGAGAGAGGAAGAAGGAGAGAGGAAGAAGGAGAGAGGAAGAAGGAGAGATTAAGAAGGAGAGATAAAGAAGGAGAGATGAAGAAGGAGAGAGGAAGAAGGAGAGATGGAGAAGGAGAGATGAAGAAGGAGAGAGGAAGAAGGAGAGAGGAAGAAGGAGAGATGAAGAAGGAGAGAGGAAGAAGGAGAGATGGAAGAAGGAGGAGAGGAAAGAAGGAGAGAGGAAGAAGGAGAGAGGAAGAAGGAGAGATGAAGAAGGAGAGATGAAGAAGGAGAGATGGAAGAAGGAGAGAGGAAGAAGGAGAGAGGAAGAAGGAGAGAGGAAGAAGGAGAGA